>VUYV01000205.1:959164-1224408 GCA_008711295.1 Anarhynchus alexandrinus | reverse complement strand
TATAAACTGTTCTTGAGCCATCACTGCTTTGCTGCTGAGTGTCAATATGAACTGCTAAGCATGAAATACTGTCTGCAGCTTGAAGACCTACAGAATATTCTCATGAAACTATCATTTTCAGAGATACAGTGGATAAAAGCAAAGCTATATTGCTGATTTAAAAAAAAAATACAATCAATTTTCAGTGCAAACATTCAAAGCTATAATGAAAAGCTGCTGTAACAACAATTCCCCCTGCGTAACTGCTGTTACGGGGTTGAATATGCCATTTGTAAGGTTTAAATTGCTTTTGCAGTCAAGTGTTGTAATCCATTAGTGATAAGAAAAGGTATTTGTCTATCGGTTGTGGTTAACTACATTCCTTGTATTAGAAACAATTTAGTCTCTTACGTGAACCCAGTGCAGGAAATTGTTTAGAGAGTCTGGCTGCGGAGCTGGAAAAATAGAGTAGTTAGTGCTCCCTTCCCCCAGCAGCAACGTGATGTAGAAGTGAACACTGACAGCTAACAACTTAACCTTTAAGAGCCTTGCACAGAACAGCACTACATACTTTTGCTCAAAGGATTTCAACTGCTTCGCTCAATAACTCCTAAGTGAAGTTGTGTAGAAGAAGTCACGCTTTTCAACTCTTCCTGGGATTTTTCTCTTTAAACATTGATGTTCCTTCTTTTGTCTGTTAAATCATGTTAATTTTTTTTTAAGATAATATCATTACTCTTACAACAAATAAATCCTAAATCTCTGGACAAATGGAAGAAAGCTTTAAATATTTGGTTCTTGTAAATAGGAATTGCAATTTCGCTGTAAAAGTAAGCCATCAGATCAGATTTGCTACCAACCACGTTGCTTTCCTTTGAGTTTTGGAACAGCGCTTGCTAAATATTATCAGCTTTGCATGTTTGGCTAAACATGAGTAGTGAATCAGTACATTTCCTAGGGTTTCTTTTTCCTCTATAAAGATGCTGACAAATGTTGCAACAGACCTCTAACATATGATCTAACGCAGTAAAGCATGATGCATATTACATATCACAGACTCATCGAAATTGGAGATAGGAAAGACCTATCAGACGGTAACATCAGCCCCCATACTGGCACTGACCTGGTATACTAATAATCTTGGCCACTACCTGCTCTCTGGCTTATTAACATCCCATAGCAGAACGCAGAATTATAAATTATTTTTGGATCCACAATACACTGCACATGTCCAAAGCAAGATTTTTTCCTGAATATTTTAAAGTACTAATTGAAAAGCACTGCAACCCTAAGTCTTTCTGATTGTAATGCAGTCATCTCCTTATTTGTTTATTATTACAAATAAGGTTAATTTTCTGAAGGAGTGGGTCCTGTAGGAAAGTGGGGTCAGAGCCTGTTAGAGGCTGGTCTCCACCTCTCCTGAACCCCCAAAGCAGCCATCCTGTGGCAATTAAGAGCTGCTGCTGTTCCAGCAAATTCAAGACATGTCTACAAAGCATAGCACTGAGACAAAAGCTGCAGTCATTGGACTGGACACCACCTGATATTAAACATAGGATCCCTGTATTCTCCTGTTTAAAATAATCCTTGCCGAGTATGAGTTTTTTAGGTTTCCAAAGGCTCACTGTTCGCTGGCAGTTTTTTCTGTGTCCTGTAAAACACCTGAATTCCATTTTTGGCAGAGGAATTGGAATATGAATATTGCAGAAGAGTCGGCTTTCCCACCTAACGCATTTGGCAGGAGGAGCTCTGAACTCGGGGGGAGGCTGGCTGAACCCCCGGCAAAGGACAGTTTAGCGTCTTAGGAAAACAAGCAGTGAAAGAGGAGACTCAAACTGCATTACACAGGGTTTGCTTGTTTATCAGGAGTGCTGCAGAACTTAAGCTACTGATTCCTGAAAAAGAGTATAGAGTCTGTGCCAGGACAGTGTCTTCCTTACAAAGGCTAGGCATCTAGCCACGCAGTGATAGTGTATTCTTCACAGCAAATAATCACATTAATACCAAATTCTTTCTTGTGGAAAGTGTTTGGAAATCATACATCATCGTTAACATGAATATTTCCTGCTGTCCTGCTGCCAGGGTGCTTCCAGCAAAGCCTGCGAGAAGGAACTAGGCATGTCGTGACGGTGGTGCTTGCAGCTGAGTGGGAGGGCACTAATGCCACAGCATCCGAGTGGGTCAGATTTCTCTTATGGTTTTAATCTGTGTTCATCTGAGAGTGATTCTGACTTGTTTTCATTGAGCGTAACCATATGTTCGGTTTTCAACAACACATGAAAAAGTAAGGGCGCTGTTTGCAGGCTGAAATGCCTTAACAGAGAGGGAAAGGGTAATGCTGCATGTGCACCACCATTCGTTATTTATCTTCAAAGACTGGCTTAGATTTACTGCATCTGTCAATCATCTCCAAGCACTTACTCCATTTTTTCCCCTCCTCTTTGTAAATCACATCCATCAAATCTACTGCTGTCGAGCAGATAGTAAAAGGTATCTCCCCCCTGAAGGGCCTCTCCAGCTGAAAGCAAAACAAGCACCTGATAATCCACTGGAAACCCTGCGGGATATAAATATACCTGCGGTATATCAGGTCAGAATAACCGTGGGGAATCTAGAGGTTGGAACACCAGGGTGCTCTGTCCAGCCAAGTCCGGTTCACGTGAGCATCCCGTCTTTATGTCTCAAGTTCTCCTCAAATGGGAACAGTTTATCCAGTCTCTTAAAACTTTATTTCCCTCCCCCCCTCCCTCCCTTATGTTTACTTTGCCTTCTTGCTTCAGGTAATGCAGTAAAATACTTATCCAGCGTCTGTGCTATGTGTGGCTGAGATTTCTGCTCTGGTTTCAAGCAGTTTCTGCCTCCGCAGCCGTAAAAGAAGGCAGCACTGGAATAAACACAGCTTTGTCCTTGCGTAGAAGGTCCAAACTCTGTGGGACACCCCTCGCCGCCTGCTGAGCCTGATGCAAGTTCACAAGCGTTTGACAATTTACATCCTACTCCAGATAAACTTTTTTTTCTTGCATCCTGTTTCACCCAGAAAAGGTGACTGGAATTAGATAGTCGGTGCTCACCTGACAGATGAATATCCTCCAAGCTGTAAATAGGAAGCCAGTTCAGTTTTTGGCCATAAATAATTGTATGAAACAGTAACTATAGGAGGGCAGACTTCAGGCTCCATGTTGTAAACACTGTCAGATGCAGAAAATAGTTTCTGGATTTTATACAAGGTATTAGACTATCAAGATGTGATTACAAGGCATACGTTTTTCTGGAAGCCTATTTATATGCAGCTGAACACTGCTTTTGATTCATGAAGCTCCTTTTTTATATAAAATGCAGTTTGGCAAGTTTTAGCACTTAGTTAACTAATTCCCACCAGAAATACTGAAAGCATGGTTTCCATTTATAGCAAAATGGATTAGGCTGATTTAGAAATACAGTATGTTGACAGTACTATTTAAAAGCATATGGACAATTTGCTCCTTTCTTCTTCATGACAAAAATGAGTGGTAACCATCAAATGCTGTGCATCAGAATGTTAGCCTCTCCTTTCTGTAAAGATCAGCGTAATCTTTTCCAGTTGTAAAATCGAATCCAAAGCAGTCTGATTTATTGTTCTTTGCTATCCTCAAAAGGCACTGAGGCATCTACGCAGCCCTTTCTAGGCAAAGTTAGTGTAAATCTCTGCGTGAAGTTTTGCAGAACACAACTTTGATTGGTACAATAGTTCACAACACTAGATAATGTTTAATTGCAAGTATTTGGTGATGATTTTCTATTAATTGCAAAAGTTTATGCTAGTGTAACTCCAGGCTTCATGAGATCTATGACAATATAAAACTAACGCAAAAGGAGAAGAATTATGTTTTGTTTGTTATTAGTGTATGTCTTGTTGGAGCCTCTGTAATTAAATATTCTATTTGTGCTTTATAGAAAGAAGTGTCTCTTGGAGACTTCTGCAGGAGAACAGAAAAAAGCCCAGAATAAAAGATGCATGTCTTTATACTTAAATATATAGATACACAAACACAGTGTGCCCTTACAGAATTAAAGTACTCATAATGAATATAGAAAACAGATTTTTTTAAAAAAATCAAAATATAATGTGTGACAGTAAAAAAAAAAAAAGACAGCACAGTATTTGATGACTGCTTAGGCCACATTTTCTGCTGCTCTTACTGATGTCAAGCAGTTTCTGACTCTAATTATCCCCACTGACTTTTATTAGGTTGGAAATAGATCTATATTGAAGTCAATGACAGAGGATTTGTTAATGATCCTAGGCAATAGCATAGCCTGTGAACAGTCCCAATCACCCAGCAAGTGTACAGAGGTTCTTACTAGACACAGGAATTAATCTTTTCCTTGAAATACTGGAAGAATAACTGGCATCATCCAGCAAAGTAACAAGCCATGTGGTAACCCACAGCACTCTCTGGCAAAGAAGATAATCGGTTATTCCTTGATTCTCCTCCAAGAATATTCGAGCAATTCTCTGTAGTTCTAACAGCAGAATTGTACCGTTGTCTCTGCTGGTGTCCCCAGCTAATCCTGCAGGTCAGAGGTCTGTGCGAAGAGTGCAGCACGCCCTGTGCACGGCTCTAATGGGGATACAGTCACCGTACAGGGAAAGCAGCCACTGTCGCCATGGACAGCAGGCATTGGCCACGTTCATCCTCTTGGGCTGCCATCTACCAAAGGACGCAGGCTGCCATAAAGCTCAGGGTTTTCATATAGGCACCGAAAAGCAAGAAATCAGAGCAAGAAATGATGATGTGCATCTTCCTCCCGAGACATTTAGATTTGTCTCAAATATCTGCATCATTTTGTATTCACAGAGCCCAAGAAAAATATATATACTGTGGTACAGGAGGGTAAAGGGAAGAAGCAGGAAGATCCACGGGCTAATCCATGTAGCAATTCCTGCCCTTGAGTGCAGGGAATTATTTCAAGTCCTGTGTGAACAGTAATACTTCTTATTTACAGAAAGTGCACTGAACTGGAAAACGCAAACCCTCTGACTTTCAACAGGCAGAGACTGAAATCATTTTCAGCTGAAGTCAGTGAAACTTTGTGTGCCTACATGATCTGATACGCGACTCAATCTGCAGTCGCTCTCTCTATCCATTTGCTGACTGCAGTGTGTTACAGTGAACGAACAACACCATGATATTTTCTTACAAATATACTAGACTAATGTCATGAATACTTTTGTTAATGATCCAGAACATTCAGTCTGTTTTAATTATTTCTTCTCCTTTTTACATCTCTATTATTATCAAAATAAGCAGAAGTTACCAAAAAGTGTTACGAACAAAGTTGAAGCATGAAAAAGCAATATAATATTACAAAAGATGGTAAACAGCAGCAGCAAGCAGTCTCTCTGAGCAACTTTTGCTCTCAGCAACAAAGTCCAAAAAAAAAAATTTGGTTCACACCAGTGAACTGATTGATGAAAATCACACTCGCATCCAAAATCTGTATTTGTCTGCAGTACCTACATCTTGAGAGCCCTGGGGCTGGTGGTACCAAGCTGTCAGACTTACATAGAGGGATTACGGAGCATTTTGGGAAAGTGATATTTTAAATGGAATATTTCAATGTATTTTTTGTTGATCCTCAGGTGTAGAGGATCTTAGAACTGTACTGACCAGAAGACACATACTTTTTTATAGCTGCACCATTGATAGGGAGACCTAACAGTAAGTAATTTGGGGCAGAAGGAATCCAACACAACAAAACTCCCAGGTTTCTCTGTTACTATTGTTACACGCTGCAAGTTACGGTAATATTTAATGAGTATAAAAATCTAGAAATACTGAATAATTAAGCCAATAAAGGAAATACATCAGCAACCAAAATTAATCCAGACAGGTGTATGCCAAAATTATTCAAACCCTCCCTTACTAGCAAATATCAAGTGAAGATAATTTACATTCCCCTTAAGCAAAGCCATCAGATACTTCACTTTTAAAAAGTGGCCAGTTGGAGAAATATTCCCCAGTACAAAAATGCTGTGCACCCCAGATGCTCCACGGAAACATTACCTGCACAGCAATAAGCTTGCTCATGTTTACACTCCCCGCTCCTCATGGAAGACTGTAACGAGGCAAGTTTAGGTCTGTATTATTAAAGATTAGTCTGGTTAGTGTCAAGCTCCAGAATCCCTCAAATACTTGAATGAGTGTCCCTAGATAAGCCAGCCATTGACCACCAGATATATTACATTAACTTTTAAATATATACACACATACAAAAAAAAAAGTGCGTATATACACCTTGAACACAATTTTCAGAACAATGTTTTTATGATTTAGTACCTTCCCAAAATAGATGCCTACATCTGCAGACTTGAAATACCTTACCCTTAGGAGTTTTAAAAAATACATATAATCATGCCACATTTTTGAGAAGAAGTCCTTCCTATCCTGGGATCTTATTGCACTCAGCTTTGTTATGGATACATCAGTGTCTCCAGGGCTAAGCGCACTCAAATAATTGTAATCCAATTGTGCTGAAATATTTAAGGGAGGTTGTTGCTGTAAGAACATTCCATTTGACTCAATCAAGACACACAGCCAGAATGTTTTCAGAAATAAAAGTTATGGCTTTTATCCAACTTCTGTGAAAGAACGGCCAGGCTATCATCTGTTTGAGTTGGGCTTGGATTGGACTCTGCATTGCACTACCTGGTTCACTTAACAATTGTTTGTTAGTGTTAAATAAAAGGAGTTACCAACTGTAATAGCAATTTTCACAAGGTATATGGCTACATGTAATAGTAAGTTGTTTCACTCTGCCAGGCAGATATCTGAGAACAGGAAAGGATGCCATAGTTCAGTCTTACCTCTCATTAATTGCCCAATATATTGGGTTTTCGACCTAGCTCTTGCCACCCACACAGTATTCCATCCTCCTGTTGCCTAAACATACCCCCCCCATGTGTGTTATTATTTATTACTAATTTTAAAACATTTGAAACATGTAAACACTATTGTATATGTTTATGCAAGTCATTTCAGGTGTTCAAAATTTTGAGATTTGGAGAAATTCTGATTACTTCAACTTTTCTAATATATGAAGCTGTCAGTCATGTAATGCAAATCAGGACTTTCTGTCATTTCAAGTTTTTCATGTGCATAGTAAATATATGGCCTAAATCTGAGAAAACAGCTGTGAAATTTTTAAACATTATTGATGATGCTAATCACTGCAACTGTCTCTCTTGGGACTTTGAGCATAGAAACCTCTCTCAGATGCTATTTACAAGTCCACTTAGTTACTTGTGCCAACAGAGAATCATCTTGGGGACACAGTTCTGGCTCTTGCAGTATATATATACGTTAATACTTAGTTGCAGCATACTTGGGTCTATCAGAATGACGACCTTCAAAACTTCAGTTTGAGGAGTGGGTTTGATAAATCTCACAGGTAAACACACCAGTTTTAGTGTGAGATGGTATTTATGCTATTGTCAATACTTATTGATCATGTTAAAGTCCTGATACTTCACACCTTTTCTACTAGGGCATAATGTCACATGTTTAAGTAGTTCCAGAGAGTTTTTAGAAGAACCCAGTTCTGCTGCTTAGTTTATACAGCCACTGATTTTAATGGGACCATTGACAAAGCTAAGCATGGGCATCAGCATAACCTTAGCCTGTCATAAACCAGATTTTGGCCCTGAAGTGGCTGTTAGGTGTTGATGTCGACTGACATGCTCGGTGTTTGCACAGAGCCGGAATCTGAAGAATGCAGACCCTGATTTAGGTTTCTGATGTCTCCCTGTAAATGTTTTTGCTTCCAACATCCATAAGGCTATCGAAGACTAACCCCTGTGAGTCACACAAGGTCAGAGAAGAGTCAGAAGAACGGAGTCCTGTTTTCATACAAAAGCCCTCTCAGTCCATGGCTGAAAAGAGTAGACCACACTTACATTGACATAGCAATGATATACAACTGTACTTTTTTTCAACCTTTAACTATTAATCTCCTGATTTTTGGTGATTTCATTTTACAAAGGGTTTTTTTGTTTCCTCTTGTTTCTTTTTTGGCGCAATGGCAAACTAAGATAAAGAAAAAAATGTACAGAAAAAGCACGTTTACCCACTGCAATTGTTAAGTCTTTCTGCAACGCCTGCTGGTTGCATATCTCATGGGACCAGTTCTCTTCCGATAAAAATAAACAGAGTTTCTTTGATTTCAGTGGACATCCACGGCTGATTTACACTAGGTAAAGATGTGGTCTACAATTCCAGCATGATGAAATCAGTGTATTTTCTTTAGTAACAACTGATACTGCTAATGAGTAATCTGTATCAGTGGAAGAATGAATGGGACAATTAAGATTTAATGACTTCATAGTAGGAGTCCTTCAGAGGGGAAAGGGACCCTATTAGCAGAATTTTATAAAGTTAAACTTGTAAACAGAAAGGAACAATCTACAGCAAAAACACAAGTGAATAAAAAAATGCTAATCCTTTTGTCAATGGCAATTAAGCGTTTTCTAAGTAGGGATAAAAGGCATTTAAGGCGATTTGAACACTTCTACCATAGTTAATATTTGAGAACTATGTCCTGAAACATTTCAGATGAAGTCCCGCCTTCAGTATTCACCTCTGCTAATGGAAATCAAGGATAAATTGTGACCACATGGCCAGTCCTACTCCTGAAGTCAGAGTGAGGAAACATGCTGACGGAAATCAGCACAGAAATATTCAGTGAAATATTTCCAGATTTCCTAACCCAAGGCTGATGATCCGGATCCAAGAAAAGATAATGCAAATTTTATAAATGCAAACCAGCTGCTTTCTTTAAATCAGCATGATGTTTTCTTTCAGAAATGGGCCAGAAAGCTAAGCATACTGAGGAGTGAATTTGCATTGTTAGTTTTGAAACAACTGTCATTTATCTGTAGTGAACTTGTTATTTAAAAATCATTGCAGCTGAAGACTTAAATTAAAATCTTTTGAAATTACACTTTCAAAGCTCCATTAAATGGAACTGTGTGCTGTCCTGAATAGGGCATGTGTAGTTGTGTATGTTCTTATAAAAACCACTAACACTTCCTTGACATGTCAATTATTTTTCTTTCAGTATCTAAACCATACAAGATAGGCCTGTTAGGAAATTTAACCATGATTCTGAAGCATGCCGTGCCTTGTCAACTTATTCTCAGTTCTGGGGTATAGACTGCATAAGTGCATAAGCTGAAAATCACATTTTTCCACTGCTAGTATGTCCCCCATTTCCTGCATCACTTTCTCTTCCAAATTTGACTTACGCAGCCAGCTTCATGGCCCTAAAGATGCCTTGTCCTCCCCATCCTCCGACTCCCCAGTAGTGGGGAAGCTTTGAACCACGCGGCTGCTCTGCACGAGTAGCGCTCTATCCAGCTTGCCGTGCAGTTCTTGGCTTCTCCCTGCTGGCACTGGGTGACATTTTCTGATGCAAGATACTGTTTGTAATCAAAATCTGTATCTTATTTGACTTCAGGCAAATCGTCAAGTTGGCGATTTTTGTGCACTGCTTTAGTCAGATGTGTAGGTATGCCCTAGTTCCTTGCATTTCCCTTCTGCTAGACAATGTACGCGTACTCTAGCCAAACCTCCTTCTGTGTTTGTATTGGTCCATGATAAGAGAAAAGGAGTTGTTCTAACCTTCTTTCAAAAGACTTAAAACCAAGATATATAGGTTTGTTCAGGGCGATAAAAGCAGTCTGTGGTAGACTTGGAAAGTAAGCCCAGATCTCTCAAATCCTATCCCAGCATGGCAAGCTGATGAACATAGAGTATTTGCAATGTAGCGTGTTCTGAAAATAGAGGTTTCATTTGTATTTTGTGCATTCCTGGGATTTAGGTGGGTCTCATAACTCTTGTCATAACAGTTGGCTTGGTCAGTATGAAAGTCCGTTGACTGTCTTCATGCAGAGTTCGTGAGAAGTGCGAATGAGCCCAAAGAAATTTTACTCTGGGTTTAAGTGAACAAAGTGAAGTTCAGTTGAAACCATCTGACTTTCACCAGATTGTTTGTCAGAACAGTGTTAAACAGCAAAATGCACAGTGTCAAAGAATACCAAGGTTGCTCAACACTAGAGTTTTAAGAACTGGAGAAATTAGTTTCACCATTGGATGACTGAAATGTAGCTCCTTTTCCACACCAGAGCTTAACCCATCCTGTTTTTCCACCTTTTCAAGAAAACAGACGAACAATTGATACTATTTTATAACAAAAATAGAGTCATTCTTAAAGCCTTTATTATTGCCTTTCTCCTTACCTCTAAGAGCTGTTGTAGTGACTTATTTATAAGATGTTATTTTGTGTTTCCTGACCTAAATGGCTGCACAGTCTTAGTGTTACTAAACTGTAATTTGTTGCATGGTCCCCAGCCATGTTTTAGTGGTATGAAAAGTGCCATCAGAATGTAGTAAAGCACAGCCAGCACTGATTGAATGAATGAAAACAGAAGCAGCACTGGTGTTATTTTCAGTAATAAATTAATTTTCAGGCACTTAATAGGTATTAGCTAGCCTTGTTGTCTCCTTGTGCAATCATCTATAAATGCTTACTTCTACTTGCAGATTATAACTCATTGAGAATTCTGAAAATATAGGTGATGTTCTTTCCAATTGTATATCATTCAAGTTTCAAAATTACCTTATTGAACAGTATATAGGATAAAATCTACCACAGTGATTTAGAGGCAAACCCAGTGTGAGGCAATCTTTTACTATGGAAAACAACTAACACCTTGAATTGTTGGCTAAGAAACAAGACAAAAGAATACCAATATGGGTAGGGATACTAGTACAAAATTAATAAAAATATTGAGATTAACCACTACATTATGTTTATACATGCAAACCTTTTTGTCCCAATATTATATTCAAACTACCAAAGAGTTTTCATACGTGATCATTTTAAATATCAGGAAAGTAGAGGTATACTATAACTGTACCCGTTGCTACAGAGCAGAAAATACCCCTTAATGCCAGTATTGCTAGTAAGAATGAAAAGCTGATTTCAACAAGTCTTTGCTTTCATAGAACAGTATAGAGCACTGGAAAGTATATACCTCATTAAAAACCCACAGTCTGTTCCAATTTAGACACATGTAAATAGCACTGGAGTTGTTCCAGATTCATATCAGTGTAATTGATAACAGAATTTGGATAGTATATATACACACATATATACACACACAATAAGCTTTCCTCACACTACTGTATACAAGGGTTTTAGAATAAGAAAAGCTCCTTAAAAAAAGGCAACTTGTATTTTGGATTACAGATTTTTGTTAGAACAGTCTTTTGCTTATTTGATCCTGAAGTATATTAACTTCTGTAATTCCAAATAATTGATTCTCCCTTGATAATCAGAGTTCAGATTTCGGTTTCTGGACTGCTTTTCTTGCAGTGTTTTGTACCTTGTCTTGGAAAGCGCTATGTGAGAGGGGCAGCAGGGAGCAATTACAGTTTACTGTATTTCTGGCTGGATCATGGCATAGGCTGGATATTTGGCTGATGTCTTTTATTCTCTATACAATTGTATTAATGTGTTTCATATGTTAAGAACCCTTTCCATCAGAACATCTCAGCCACTTATAAAGGTGGGTGAGAGCTGTTGCCCATGTTTTTACAGATGGGGCTCTATAGGTGCAGAGGGGTGATGCAAGGGGTGGAAGGCAGCACTAGAAGCCAGTTTATTGGATCTTATTTCAGCACTCCAACCACTGGATTCTACTCACCATATGGACTTAAATGATTAGTTGTAAACTAAGTCAGTTTTACAAAATGCATACTAGTTGCACTAGCTATTTTTGCTATGTTCAGAAATAAGTAGCAACATCAAACAACATAACGGCGGGGAAACCACAATAAAGGTCCTTGTGCATTCAGACTGGGTTGTGCTGGTTAGATACTCTGGGGAGTATTTGGCAATGCTGTCAGTACTTTTATCATCCACAAAGCGGTTCATCTGTAAACCAGCGGCAAGGGCCACATAATGGTTCCCCTTGTTCAAGTTGAAGGGAGGAAGAGGATGATTTTAGCAGTTTCAAAGGGGCAGCTGGTAGACTGAAACCTCATGGCAACGCCTTAAGCAAATTATCACTCATTCTTCCACAGTAATCTCTGGCAGCTTGAACAGCCCCTTGGGACCGTGGGCAGCTAGGCACCAATTAGAGCAAACCTGAATTGCTCCAAGTTTTTGTCAGGAGCTCAAACAGTCTTCTCCACCAAAGAATGCGAAAGGGCTGGTTTAGCCTCCCCCCTCCAGGAGCAACCTTCAGTTTAACAGAGTTAAGGGGAAACATCTACCAGGAAGACTTGGATAAAGATTCAACTGTAGGCCTTGAGCAGGATGAAAGAAGCAAGCCTTTCATCCACAACGAAACACAACCTTTCCCAACTCAGTTTTATGCCTGTTGCTTTCCTTAGCAAAGAGGCTCACTGGGATGCAACCAACCTCGCAGGCAAAGCGCCAAAACCCGGAAAGATCCAGCCAGTAACAGACAGCAATTCTTGACCTAATACAACTAAAATGTGATTTTGATAGCAATGTAAAACACCCCATTAAAAATAAAACCACCCCTGATAAAGCAGAGCAGTGACGGCAACATGTCCTACCGATAGTTCAGCGATCACCAGGCGGAGCCAAGGCAGCGAGCCAGGTCCACGGTCAAGCCAAGAAATCCAAACAACTCAGGAACGGGGCTGGAGACTGATACACCTCCAGCAAAGCTCAGGAAGGGACTGAAACCCCAGGGCTGACCTCAAGTGGACTTCTGGGCCTGTGGGTGGGGTGGGCAGAGACCCCAGGTGAGGCTCGCCAGGCCCATCAAGGCCTCTGAGTGCCTGAAGCGGTCTCTGTTTCTCCCAGGGCAGGACAAAGATCTCTTTCTGTTGTTTCGGCAGGATGACTTTATGCTACCAGAGCCATATTCTGCTCTCAGGCGTGTCGCAGCCTAAATCTGGAGTGAACTTGTTGTGGTTGTGACACCCTTGAACTGCCATATCTCTTCTCTGCTTTACCTCCCTTGTTCTCCCTCTTTTTCACACTCCCTGAAGGTCCCAGTTTTTCTGGAAGTGGTCTGTGCCATCCGTCAATCGTATTCGCAGCCTACACAGAGTCCCTCTCGCCAGGAGAGTGGCAGTTCTCCCTTGGAGAAGTGAAGGACGGGAATAGCAGGGTTGCTGCAGGTCACTGCCTCACCTTCAAAGTTCACACACCACCTGCTATTGCCCTGAGAGGTTGCCTGTAATAAAATCACCTTACTGCAGAAACATCCGAGGTCTAGCTCGGCTACCTGGGCTCAGCTGTGTCCTGTTCCAGTGACGGTATGTGGCAACAGCAGGTCTGGTGAGACCGGTTAGAACAATTTCTCAAGTTTTGCTTTTTATGTTGACTCCTTCTACAGTTTTGTCTTCCTTCTGAGAGACAGAGACTTCATGTGTAGCTTGAGTAAGGTGGGGGACAGTCTGGCACTGCCCTATGGCAATGAGAGACTCCTTCTTTATGCTGATTTGTATGTGCTCCATGCGTTTTCCCGTTCCCTCTTTGCCTGTCTGGAAGGACTACCAGCCCTGCTTGCTTCTTAAAAGGGTGAGAAACAGGAGCTTTGTAGGCTTGTCCCAGTTCCCTGTACAAATTTACAGGACAAGTTGCTGACTTGTCCTTCGTAGAGTAATTTGCTACCCTATAACCAGACAAAACTACTTGCTTTCTCAAATAAGACTAAGAAATATACCCAGAAGAGAAAATACACACAAATGCTGGTGAAGGGGTGTTTTTGTTTTTCCTTCTCTTATTGTAAGGTCATTAGTGAAGCTCTAAAAACCCATGCTGGCCACACGGGCTGTGTAGCAGTTTGTAGTCCTGCGTGCACGTTCCCTTTTCCTATTTTTGCTTCTTATTCTGATAATAATAAGCCCTCCCCCTTTCCCTATTTACCCATTTCTCAAAACTCTTCTCCAACCAGGGCCAGGTTTTGCGTCTCCTGCTCACGCCATCTCCCACCATGCCAGGGCAGGCTGCGCACGGGGTCCCTGCCCCGAACCCACCCAAGAAGGCGACCGCTGGGGCGCGCAGGCGGCCGGGTCCCTCTGTCTCCCCTCCGGTCCCTCCCCGCTGCCGGAGGCTGCCCCGTCCCCCGAGGTGCCGGGCTGCTGAAACAGGATCTCCCCGCTGCTCCCGGCCCCGGACTTTGTTTTTCTTGGCTCACTGCTCACTGAGACACTTTAAACCAGAAAGCTTTTGGCTTACTTCCTCGCCTCTTCTCCCCCCCCTTTCCTTTCTTGAAACAGTTTATGAATAAAATAGCAGTATTCTCTCTTAAAAGCGCTCGGCTACAACGTTAAAATTTGGACTGCAAGGACTCTTCTCGGTGTTCAGAAGTGGCAGATGTTTGCGACAGGCACAGCGGGAAAAACCCATCCCGGATTCCTGCAGCGGGAAGTTAAGGTGCAGGCTCGATTTTTGGTAGAAATATGAATCCCCGTAGATCACTTGCTGCATATTTTAATGACATTTAAACATAACCAGATACAATTAATACTTGAGGAGCGGGGAGCTATTCTAAGCAGCAGGATCTGAAGGCGCTGTGTTCAACTGAAGACTTATTCACCATTCACTTCGAAATGGGCTGAAAACAGTCTGTAGGAAATTAACTAAAATAACATTCTGCCCAAATGGAACATTTTAATTCATGCTAATACGAATTGCTAAGAAAATATATGTATCTGTAAAGGATTCTTGTAAGCATAAAACAAACGATACTTCCCGTGCTTCTTTCTCAGCAGAGCTGATTTTTCTAGAAAATGTGCAGGAATTTTAATCTCTCGTGACTGTGTAGCTCAGTGCTTGAGTCTATAGGGGGGATGGAAAATTTACATGTACCTGGAAGCCAACATAAATCACGGTCAGCCCAAGCGCTTTGCAGGCTCCGCAGCCTCCTCCAGCCAGCTACACACTGCAACTCCTTCCAGACATTTTCAAGACCAGAATATCTGCGGCGTGTTTTTAACACAGCTGCAACTGCGCCGTTTACACTCGCACAACAACTTCCAGGGAGTTAAGCTGTTCGAGCGTGTAAGCTGGCATAGTCATCGTTTGGCCCAGCCTTCCGTGATTTTACACTAGTTGAGGATCTGGTCCATGAAATGGGGAAGTGAGAGCAGCTGGGGCTCAACAGAAAATCTGTCACATCTATAGAACCATAAAGAAACAGCATGTGATCCGAATACGCTCAAGTTTGCAATTCTTCAGCTTAGATCGGCTGACACGGAGGGCTGTGGGACTGACACCAGCTGGGAATTCGCCCCAGTGTTTCCCAAAGTTCACACTAGCCATGTGGAGACAGTAACTCATTTCGTCTTCTTTTACCATTCCCTCTCTGGCAAAAAGAAATCATCTGCAGGAGGTGCCATCCCCGAACAAGCCTGCAGCGCGGTGTCTTGGCCAGGGCGTCAGGCAGGACCTTCCAGGCTGATTCTCCCCAGGAACCGCGGCCGCAGAGCTCTGCTCGGACAGACAGAGGACATGTGTGCGCAGGCACGAGAATGCCGTGTCCTGTGAGAGCACCGGGTGACTCTTGCCGTGGGAGATCATTTCTAGTACATAAATGTCTTGTGCAAAATATAAGTGTAGTTCTGAAACTTAGTATGAGTTTAGGGAGACAATAAACCCACATTTCGTAAGTTCTTCTAGCAGAATAATAAACAGAAAATCCATATCTCTCTGTGTTATTGCAATGCTGGAGGTTTGTTTGCCAGGCTTTGCATTTAATCTTACCTACATTACTGCAGAAAATTAAAGACACCTGAGAAATCAGAAGAAATTCCAGATAAACCCTATAAAACGTTGATACAGTACTGCAGTTGTACAGGTACCTACAGATAGGTCTTATGTTTTGATGATGTCAGTGAGTATACAGTATTACAGAGATCTGTCATATGATAGAGATACTAACTTGATATCATGGTACCCAAAAGAAACAAACAGAACGCTAGAAGAAAATGCAGTAAGAGGTACTAAAATGCTTTGTACTTTGTGTACCATCTCCCATATTGCAGCAGCACCCACAGCAGGACTGAGTGCTACACGTTTGACGGGTTTAGAATGACTGTATATATCGTGGTTCAGAGCACAGTGCTGCCTCACTGCATGAGGGTATTGGGATGTGCCAGTGAGAACTCACCATATATTTTATAACATTCTTACTACAGCGATACTTGAGCGTGGAAATCTTTTGGTCAGTGATGCCGAGAGATCTCCTGGCTCATGTTCTTTCCTCATTTTTGCCTGGTTGTTCAGAAATCTTACAGGGAGGTAGAAAAGAGGGAGGAATTAGATATGATTATTGGTAGGATTATTGATCAGAGATCAATTCCAAAATACTGATATTTGCACATGTTGAGATTTCTTTTGCTTGAGACTGTTCAAAAGTGCCCTACTAGGAAGGTTTAAGTAAGGCTAGTTCTAACAGTCCCTGCTCATTGTGCCTACTCTTGAATACCAAAATACACCAGTCAAAACTT
Source organism: Anarhynchus alexandrinus (assembly GCA_008711295.1). NCBI lineage: Eukaryota > Metazoa > Chordata > Aves > Charadriiformes > Charadriidae > Anarhynchus > Anarhynchus alexandrinus. The sequence continues at coordinate 1,207,894 of VUYV01000205.1, read as the reverse complement.
AAAATTTATGGGAACACTCTGTCTTTAACAACAGTGAATTCTAAATATTACGTGCTGCATTTCACATAACATATTATTGTTGTTTAGCATAATATATTATGTATTTAGGTAGTAAGAATACTTTCCTGGGTAGTTCTTTTGAAGAGATTCTTCTGCTGGAAAAGTACGCAATAGCTGATGATACTTATTTCCATGTAAAGCAGATACATGGAAATTTAATAGCCACGGGTCTCGATAGATGTTTCATCATCATTTAGTTTTTCTTTTAGGTCACCTGCGCAGATTTACACAGCCGTGACAACTAAGGTGGCTACCAGTATAGTTGTGTTAGTGTAGTACACTAAACTACTCTGCTAAAAGACAGTTAAAAATCATTCAAACGCATCAACCAGCAGCTGGCCTCCTGGCTGATGGTCGCAAAAGAGGAACAAAAGATTGTCCACCAAAACTGAATCAGATTGGGGAAAAGTAATGGGTATTTCTTCTTTGGTGGGTGAGAGAACCAGTCCCAAGCGGTGAGGATCAGCTGCAGGGCACAGCTCGTGCTGCCTGGCTTCTGGTGACAGTTAATTTCAGCCACTGAGGTGATAAATTGGATTATTGGGAGGCAGAATCAGTAGTCCAGGTGACGGAGCAGCTTGAGCGCATGGTGCTGCTGAGTTTGTGCTGTGGACCCAGCCCCGGCTCGGCAGCAGAGCACGGGCAGCAGCAGGGGACTGGGGAGGGACAGAGGTGCCACACTGACATCTCGCCCCAGAGCAGGAGTGATGCTGGAGCAAGGGCTGTAGAACGGGCAGCTGCTGCTGCATCTCATTCCAACAGTGCAATTAGGAACAATCAAAATGTTGGAAAAGGCTATGTTTGGTAAGAAAACGCTGTGCTTTAAAGTCCTATTCTAAAAACCCATGAAAACTGGTGTGGGAGGTATTGCAAAATACCCTGTCTACCATTTATACAGTTTGAACTCAATATAGTGTTAATAAATGTAAACATTTGCCTTTTATTAGTAAGAAAATAATTTTAATGGTTTGTGCCTCTCCTTAATTTAATAAAACTGTTTTACATCTCTGGTATGTGTGCTTAGTGGATGGTACTTATTAAAGAAGTGTATGCCAATGAATGGTAGTTATTAAAAAATCACTGCATGCCAAAATCTGTCAGACAAGGTTACTGTTGAATAACGGGTGGCAAAAACATTTGTGTTTAACAAACAGAAGAGAATTAAGGCAAAAGCAGTAATGTTAGACTAACATACAATGTATGTTTTTTCTAAAAAATTGGTCTCCAAGAACACAATATTGACTGTTATTTAAGCATGCGTTTTCTCCAGTCTTTCCTGAGCTCAGACTGCCAGGAGCAGCGCGCTCACACCTGATACTGGGCAGTTCATCTCATACACAAGGGCAGCGTGCAGTGTATGGTGTGTGCCCATGCGTGCCCGAGTGTGCGCTGCTGTGCTGGAAAGCGTGTTAACGGCGTGCGTAAACCGAGAGACACCTTCACTCAGTGAAATCTTACCAGTGGGTAAGACTGCACTGAGTGAAGGTGGGATTTACCAGCAAAACACACAGTAAAGGTAACAGCTCAAAATGAATCCCTGACAAAGAGAAACATTTTGAGGAACCCTTTACTCCAGTATTTCTCCGGTGATTGTATTGTCTTCTTCTGCGTGGACCTTTTTCTGCTCCTCTGAAATGCTCGGCAGCATCTCTTACACTATTGCTAGTGCAGTGCAGAGAGATACGCCATCCTCTGCGGCTCAGGAGGGAACCCACTCACTCCCAGACGTGAAGATACGTACCTCTGGCTCAGAGTACTATCAAATACCATGATGACAACTCATTTTATGGATCCAATTGCTGTAGGAAGACGCAGATGTGAAACAGGAATCTGACTGCTTTGTATAATCTTGGCTACTTAGGAGAGACATGGGAGAGCTCGCAGGAGAATGGGGCACAGGAGAATACAATTGTGCACAAAAAACTGGAGGAGGGTCACACCCTGCACTGTCCTTCTGCCAATTTAGAAGACAATTACACAGAAGAGGCTTTGCTCAAGCCACACACATTGAAAAAAGTGGAATTAGAGGGAAGTGATTAAGAGAAGGGTTAAGAGAGGGAAGATGTAAATCCAGTCTCCTGGGCTTTATTTAGAAATGTCTGGCAAGCAAGACTTCCATAACAAGTCAAAAAAGCACATTTGCATTTTGAAGTCATGACAAAATACATGTTATGCTCAGTAATGTTACACTTCGGCAGTTACAATTGTTTTTAATTAAGTTTGTACATTACATGTATACATACAGATGCAGAAATGGATGGCCCAAGTTAACTGTTTTTCGCCTGGTTTCCAGGAGGGCCACAGAGAACTGACAGTACAACATTGGATATTTTACTACCAGAACTCCGATAACCACATTTTGGCCTCTCCATTTTGTCTCAGGATGATCTTACATCATGTACTACACTGTATACGAGATGAGGAGAGTAATTTAAGAACAGAAACTATCCTTCATCTTCAGGTGATCACAGAGGCAATCAGAAGTGAAGATCCTATAGCATGGATTCAGACCCCTGTATAGAACAACATCAATTAAAGTTAATGAAAGGTTTTAGATAGCCAAGAGTAGAAATATGATGGAGAATTAATAAGCACTTAACTTGTACTTAAGTAAGCGTGTATCTTGTGAATCCAAAAGACAGCTGTTTTTTCAGGGACAGGCGGTGTAAAGTTGCAAGGACTGGAAGATGAATAAAATTATTAGAGGCTCCAGTGATAGTTTTATATGTTCACTTATCTTTCAGACATTTTCACATATGGCTTGCCTGTTTCCTTTCTCCGTGTAGGCTGAGTGCAGGCCGATTGTCCTCTAATAACCCCCTCCTCCTTAGAGTGTCCAAAGAACAAAGAAAAAGTCCATAGGTAATCCGTTCCTGGGAGCATTTTCTGCTGAGGACTTTGTTTCTGGGTGCAAAGCTCCAAGGCATAACCAGCCCCAGTAGCACAAATGTTCCCCGTTGGAGATAATCCTGAGCAGCGGCGGCGTTATCAGAGCAGGGAGAGCCCACCTGCCTCCAGGTGCCACGTGTTCTGAGTGGGCACAAGTTCCACTGAGCAATGGGCCATCACGGGCTTGGTTTTGGGCGGGAATTAGTGAACAGTAAATGTGCATTGCAGCATAGAATCATAGAATGGTTTAGGTTGGAAGGGACCTTGAAGATCATCTCATTCCAGCCCCACTGCCGTGGGCAGGGACACCTCCCACTAGACCAGGTTGCTCAGAATTTACTGGCCTGTAGCTACGTAGCAGTGACTGCTGCCTTTTAGGGTTAAATATTCTCACCATTTTTTTCAACACCAGTAAAGCAGCCACAAGAACAGAAATAAACTTTTTTTTTTTGGGAGAATGTTGCACCGTGGTTTGGTAGGTGCCGTTACCAGAGTCAACTCCTCAGAAAGACCAGACCCCGTTATTGTCAAGCGCAGTGGTGTGGACTCCTGGACATTAGTCATATACAGGAAAATAGTAGTTACTTTAAAAGTTGCTGAGAAGAGATTCTCTTTCTCAAGTAGGAAATTAAGCTAAATACTTCAAAATGGAAAACTTACAATACAGTCAAAGCAAGTGAAAAAATGTCCTCGGGTTAAAGTGAGCTACTTTGGCTTAGGTCTCTGAGCATTAATTCCTGCCAGCAATACTTAGAAAAAATATAAACTTAATTAGGACAGAAGGACTGGTGGTGGGTATTGGCCTTACTTTTCTAAATCCTTCAATGTTGCTCCATTTAACCCTGCCAATGAATCTTTTTCTTTGATCTTAAACTAACAGGATTAAAAGCAACTTGTTAAAATTGAATCCTGAGGTCACAGTGAAGATTTGTTAAGGCAGAACTTTGTTAGAGCTGCTATGTTTTCTTTCAGAAAAACAAAAGCCGTTATTTATGGAGTTTCTTATTCCAAAAAGCTTTCATTTCAGAGTTCCTTAATGATGATGGTAGATAATAATTATATTTTTACAGTTACATATTCTTCAGTTATAACAAAAAGCTATTTCTCATCCGTCATCCATTCAGTCTGGGGCTAGAAAGGGTTGTGTTCTGTGAATGGGCTGTCCCCAGCGTGTCACAGCATCTTCATGTTCAGGAGGACTGACAGCCTCTCTGGCGTCTTCTCTGGAGCTCCTACACTGTCCTTAATGGAAATAAGTGGAACTTAGAAAATAGATCTTCACAATCGCGATACTTCCTTGCATTTCATGCATACTCGAATGCTAAATATAAATTGCTTAACTGAGCCAATCCAGAAACAAATGGCAATATAACAGCTTGCTCTGCATGCTGAAAGCCGACGGCAGAGGTGCCGGAGATGATGTAGCAGATGGGCTCAACTTTCTGTCCTTTGCTCCCTTCCAGTGCAGTCCATAACGTTATTGGGGATCTCCTATAATTATTGGGAATCTTACCCTGATTTCGTAATAAGGAGTAAGTTGCAAAGCATTGGATCATTTGATTCCAACATCTTTACAGAAATTTTATGTTTGAAGTGTTGGCAGCAATCTTGAGGTTACTCACATTAATAACAAACTCTATAACAACGTTTACTGCTACACAGAATTTAATAGGTAAATTAAACATAGTAGTGGTTTCATTATTTAGTAGTGGCCTTACGTAACAATTTTATTTTTATTAGCAGGGGTGTTATATTGTAAAAATTGCCTATATTATGAACTACAAAACTACACTATAAACCTTAGCAAAGAGGCCAGTCTACCACGTGTAACTGCTGCATTCCAGAATCAACATACTTAGTCTCATGTCTAACATCATTTAGTATATAGCTAATGAGAGTAAGTCATGAGAGACATAAAGAGTATGTATTTATGTAGAAAATGTGAACCTTATTCTTTTACAAGTAGTCATGGAATATATGTGCTTGTAAGTAATGTAAACGAGTAAAGCACAGCCAGAAGATTAATTCATAGAGATTAATTCATACAGATGAAATACTGTAGCAGTTCAGCACTGTGTTAGTAAAATGCTGAAGAATGTCATTTATGGGAAAGCCTCGAGAAGCTGTCATCATCTCATTAGTTTGCTGGAAAAAAATATGGTCAGTTAAAAAAATGATGGGTTAGGTTTTTAGTTAATGTAAATCACTGCTTTTTGTGTTCAACAGAAGAAAAACACCAAAAGATCTGTCCTATTCTTTCATTTTTGTTTCATCTTTTCCTTTTTGTTCTAACTAAATTAAAAGAGATTTCTCATTTCTCACATTACTTAGTTGAATTTGTTTGAAAGCTGCTTGACTATTTACTTTCTTATTCCAATTAAAGATCTGTGGAGTTATGGGTACTGTTTATTTGCCTAGTCAATTGGCTAGATTTTTGATTGGCTTTATTATTATACACTCAATTCCTCTGAAGTCATATTATATTTACTTGTAGCTTTGCCTGGGTGCAAAAGAAAATATAAATTCACATCTTTGACTTATTGAAGACTAATCATATACCATAAACAATTCTGAACAGGCAGGATGTGGATCAGATTGCCTTCCCATATGATTTTGTTAGAAGACCTAGTTAGAGATTTAAGTATGAAAAGCAGCATTATTTTACCGTCTAATTAATGTGCTCTGCATACCTTCAGAACTCTTCATCACTAGTTATTTATACCATCAGTAAATATATTAGTGGAGTACAGAGTGATAAAAGCAGTTGACTCATAGTGAGAAAATTTCCTTAGAACTAAAAAAATATGCTATTTGTAATCAGCACAAGTTATAAATACTTCAAGTTGCACTTTGAAGAAGGAGAAAGCTGCTAGTGTAGAAAATGAGGAGTGCATTTCATCAACAAATATTTACATTGTGAAAGACATTTTCTATTAAGATGGAAAAAAATGCTGTCATCTTTTCACACTTTCAGAAGAATGGCCAGTGTGTTGCTAAGAAGTTGGCTTATTTCTCTGGACCATTTACAAATAAGTATGAATAAGCAAGTTGTAAAATTTCCAAGTTCACATCAAAACGCCAGTAACAGTGCCGGGCACAGATTCCGAGGGAGTTTCCAGTGCCCCATGTCACAGAGCCAACCATTCATTGCAACGCAGAACAGCACAGCGGCGTTCAGAAGTTGCACTCCTCATGTCTTAGAAAGGGCGTTGGGATTAAAACATCAGCGTACACAAGTGTTCTGTTAAAACCCTGAGAAAGTGTATGGCCAAACCCCCCCAAAAATACAGTAACCCTGAAGAGCAACCCTGAGCGGGTAGTTATCTGCAGTTTAGATCGGTGGTAGTGCTTTACCGCTAAATCTTAACATGCTGCTGCAAAGCAGTAAGATGAAAGCATAAACTACCAGAAAAAATCATAGTAAGCAGTTGCAGGAGGAGGATAATTGCAGGTCGTATCACTTCAAAATACATCTTTTTCTGACATTCTGCATCAGATCTGACTGAAGACCCCCGCAGTAGAAGACAGACTGTGTAAGGCCAAAGAAACCACAGATGGAAAGTATAGAGAACGTTATTTTTAAGTTTATTAAGCAGATAATCCCACATCTTGATTTGTACTGCTAAACTTGCTCGGTACGCTGTCCCACTGACTGAAGCAATAAGGGAGCAGAGAGAGGATTTCAAAGAATGGGAAGTTCAGCTACCCGTTTTTCCTGTACTTACTTGTAACTTCAAGTTTAGTAGTAGAAAGTGTTTGGATTATCTAGAGAATTGAAATATGAGAATACAGTATGTTGGTTCTTGGTCATCATAAGAAACGGTGACACAAAGAACATGCTTATCTGCATGGAAAAAGAAAAGGATTATCCAAAATTACATATGTTTAAAGCAGAAAAACCCCAATTCTTGTGGAATTAAGCCACAGAGGAGGAGACACAGCACAGAAAACCTTGGGGTGTTTTTCAGAAGAGAAGGAGTATCATCACAGCCATGGCCAAATTCCATTTTGGATCCAAAACCAGACCTAAAATGATGCAAAACTGAGCCGTATAGACCCTCATGAAGATCCTTGCTGCCTAATGAAATCCAGATCCCCAAGTTAGGCTCCCAACTACCTTTTCGATACAGTAAGAAGGGATAAGCACTAAACATTCAGAAAAGCCAGACACCGATTGACACACTGCCTTCCAGCTCCTCGTGATTTCACCCTTTAATACACGCGAGCGTGACTTTCGCTGCTGAGGTCAGAATTGTAAATGTCACAGTTAACATTCAGCTTTTTAAAGTTTGAAGGGGGAAAGTGTTGTTTCATGATGAATACTAGCTTCTCCCAGAAAAGGCAATAATAAAAGTGTCAGATATTCCCCTATAATCTGTTTAAGCATGCCAGCTTTCCTTAGGGAACATAAAAGCTTGACTGTGGAGAAGAAAAGCTTTGAATATCAACCGAGCCTTTCGCCCCCAGCTTTGGAGCATTACACCAACTATAACAGAGATATAATCTATATTGTCCTAATTGTCTTTGTACAATTCATGTTAAATCGTCACTTGAAGCTTATCTGGAAAGCCCGAAACTCTAATGTCCATATTCTTCATATCTCTGTTTCTATTCCAAATGCATTTTTGTGTGCTCTTACAGGCTTTTAAAATTACACTGGCAGTTCCTCGTGAACTTCGGGGGGGGGAAAAAAAAAATCAGGCAGTTTTAATCTTCCCAGTCTACTTCATGAAAGCAGTCACTGGGCTGTTTGAGGGATTAACCAACGGGAGCCTTAAACTACCCACTCATGTAAGCAAGTGTCCCGGCCAGCTTCCAGCGAAGCGTGAAGGAGCGCAGCCTTTGACGGCAGCTGGCGTTAAAGAGCGCTCCCGCATCACATGCCGCCTTGGGCTTTGGGGGAAGGCCCTTGACATCAGAAAGAGCTGAACTCTGACCGTGGCCCTTGCCACCTTGATTATCGGCGAGAGCAATTTGTTAAGGGCTATTGTGTGTGCGGGGCTGCATCCGTCGGGCAGTCAGGAATTTCTAAAGCAAACAGCAAGAAGCTCCATAATGTGCTACGCACAAAGGGCTTTCACGTTCACATCCGTATACCGCAAATTGCATTAAAGGATAACTCATACACACACCAGTTGCATTAAAAGATAGTTAAATTGTACACTGAAAGGCTCAACAGGCAGGGCAGCTGTATAGTCTTTCCTTTATTCCTATGATCACGTACTGTCCCCAAACCTCCCTTCAGCGCGCGCAGCTGGCGGCGCTGGCTGCGACCAGCGGCTTTGCGGTACTTTTGTGTTACCCGTATTGTTGAGCAGCCGTTTCACACGGCTGACTTACTGACAGGGGCTGAACTTCGCTTCCAGGACAGAATTGCTAATTTTGCCGCTGTTGTCCCTTTTTCTGTCTTTTTCACACACATTAATTAATCTTCCCAACTGCAAAGCGAGATGATATTAAGAGGTTGGAACCTGAAGTACAGGGAAAAAAGTCATCCTGTGGTGGGTGACAGGCAGGATTTGACAGGTCCTAAGCCTTAGACCTGATCTCTCTGCGTATTTGGAGTTACATCATCACTTTGAATGTTTTGAGCAGGGACAGTGCCGCAGTGAGCGGCTGTGGGGTGGCAGCACCCAGCAGATGGGACAGATGAGGTCCCTCACACCGGGCATTGACACACTGGGGAGCGTTTGGCTTGTGGCCACCTGCAAAAAGTTCATTTTTAGTCATCTGCAGCAAAGCAGCGTTCAACTGTTTTAAAAAAGAGCCCATATTGCCCTCCAAACCTCTCTCATTGTCGTGCTGTGTCTCTCTGGTTTGCGCAGCAATGTGCCGCCGCAGCCCACCTGCGACGCCTGAGGTTTGATGGCCTAATAATTACAGTGTGCAAAACAGCGTGTTTTCCCCTATATTCATTCTCAGAAACAGATGAGCAATTTTTTTTTTTCTTGAAAATTTTTCTACAAAACTAAATGTGAAGCAGAGCCCCAGCACGGATAATTGCAACCTCCTGGATAAAAGTGGCAAAGGGTAACTAACTGAAAAATGGTCTGAAAAGGTGTCAGAGATGACTAATTACAGGTATTTTTACCAATCCCACTTAAAATATATAATGTACAAAAGGGTGCTGTGAAATAGTATTGTTTTGGAAACCTCGCTAGTTATTTCATATTATACATATAAGGATGGAAGTTCTACTTCGCAGTGCATGTTCTGCAGCCGGGCATCGGCCAAAGCATAGGGAGGTTGATAACTGTTTCTAAGAACTGTTTCAATGATGCAGAAAGTGGCAGGGATGAAGTCAGACAGATATCAAACCCATTCATTGCAGCAGTAAATTGAGACCGGAGGGCAACCAGTAGAAAGATAAATATCCGGGAAAAAATGGGAATTGGGACATGACACAGAAGAGGAAACCACCAGACTCTGATGGTGAAGCCAAGTGAAAACACAGGCAGAAGGCGGCAGAGAATCGGGCCCCACCAGCTCCGTGGGCACCCCCCGAGGTCTGCTCCCGTGCTGGGGCAGAGACCTAGCTCATGGAAAATTCAGATTCCCACAGGTAATTTCAGTAGCTGATAAAAACACATAGATCTGCAATAATTTTTTGTTGTTTAATTGTTTGGTTTTTGGTGGGTTTTTTAATTTGCTACTTACAATTTTCGTTTATGAACTGATGCACTGAGGATTTTCATTTAACGGGACAGGTTTCTTTAAATAATCTACTTACGACAGAAATGCATACTTTGGCACGAAAAAATAGTTCTGCTCCCCAGTGTCTCTGGAACACCACAGACTTGAAAGCAAAAGTTTTTGTTGTATAAGCAAAAAAAAAGTGCATGTCAAAGCTGAATTTTCTTTATTGTTTTCCTTGAAAATATCAGCTAAACTTTCCAAGGGAATACATTTTAAAAATCCACATTGGTTGATTAGAAACAAATCAAACCAGATGCACTAACAGCCTTCATATGAAAATTCCCAAGCTAGACTAGATCATACTTTGGAACTGAAATTCTGTAGCAGCTTGAAACCTGGAGATTGAGAAAATATGTTCTGTACTCTTGTCTCTAAGCGTTACCCCTGAATAAACTCACCGATGTCCCGAGTTGGTTGCCCATCATAGGGTGCATTCTGTATTGTGTGGGCTGCAGAAACGAGCTCTGGATGTGTTTCCAGCTTTAAGACTGGTAGCTCTGTCAGTCATCACCCTTTCCTAGTTAAGATACTTACTGACAAATCACTCTCTAATTCTGGGCAAAAGGCATTCTGGATTTCCAGAGCTATATGTGCAATACATTTGTTTATATATATATAAAGTTACTCATGCAAAAGTACGTGGAAGGTCAGGACCTACATTTTCTCAAAGTAGCGAATATTAACTGCACATTAATGCTGAAACCGCCTTTGCGACTTATTATTATAGCGTGTGATAGTATAGCTTCAAAAGAGGAATGCCATTTCAACAGGGAATCTATAATGAATGAGGTATATAATGAACAGAAATCACTGCAACAGCTGTAAGTTCAGTATATGGTATCATTTGCTGTACTGTCCTAGTCTCACTCTGTGCCAAAAATGAATTTTTCATAAATATAGGCATTGAAATGATTTGTTAGATACTTTATTTATTAATGCTGAACTGCGAGGCAATGCATTGACCCAGTTTGTGAGATACCACCTAACTTATACACGTTTAAATCTGTCTTTGAGTAAGTACGTATGGTGGACAGGTCCTCGATTATACTGATTTACACCAGCAGAGGAGTCGTTTCTCTTTCTGACAAATACCACCTGTAATTGAAGCTGAAGTATTTAGCATTTTAAAATTTGAGAAGACATCTTGAAGAAACCAAAGAACTAAAAGGAAAAAAACTTCATTATTAAGGGTGCCTTTGCCCACCTCGGCACCCACTGGGGTCCAGGAACAGGCTTCTGCAAATGTCACTTTAGAGCTGTACAGCAGTTGGCAAAAAACTTTTGAAAGGGGTCTCCCCCATTATGAAAAATTAATTATTCAACATTAAACAACATCATATTTGCTGACTTTTAAAATACTGTCCCCTTTCTGTAAATTTCATTTGATTACAAACTCTTTTTTAATTCTGCATTTCCTATTACAAATGCAGCTAACATAGATCTTCCACTTACAAATCTGAGTTAATTAAATTGGAGTATGCCAGTGAAAGCAATCTCTTTTTAAATACAGACTCTTTGGGTCCTGAAAATCCCTCTTACTAGGAATAACTGCTGTTACTTCAAAGCAGCTAGTGAAAACCGAGTGCTCTTTCATTTTTTAATAAAGAGATTTTCTGGTCCAAGGGGGCACACCTGATATTGTTTGCATCCAAAGCAAGTGGTCTGTAATAAGTGGCCCAATGAAAGTTTAAGCCTGCTTTCAAGGGTCATCGGCTTTTCTGACTGTTACTTGATCTGTTTAGAACTGGCTAATTTGTTAATCAGAGCAAAGCTTCAGACTTGCTGTGATCACCTCCTTAATGCTGTTTTCACACACTAATAATTAAAGCAAAAATTCTGTACAAAATTGTCATATGCTTTTCTAAAAACACAAAATGCATCAACATCGGGTGTAGTGTTAAATCATGCTTCAGATGTCAGAAGTTTGTTCTTTTCATACAGGGATTTAAAACTCATTTTCTCTAATATTTTGCATCAATGATTTTCCTGTTCCTCTTCCATACTGCCTTTCAGTTTGAGTTGATTTTTCTCTGTCACTGGTTTATGTCTATGTGTTTTAGTGGGATTAGTCCCTGTTCAGACAGTGCATAATGCAAAACAGACTGACCATCCTCTCTATAGCCTAAAGCCAGTCAGTTTGGTTGAAGAAAGCATAGGATCTCAAAATGATCAAGAATTTAAGGGGTTTTCTGCATGGTAAAGTCACCATGATATAATTTGAATCTGATTTTTTAAAAACCCAAACCATAGTATTGGTGCCAAACTCCAACTTTCAAATTAAACTTTCTTATTTAGTTCAGTTGAATCCTTTCCTAATAGCTTTACATTAAATCAAAATATTCCAATCTCCAATGAAAAGAGTGTCCAAACAGGTTTTTACTCAAGTTTTGCTAGAAGAATTTAAGTTGTGCCAGGTCAATTTTCTCATATAAACTGCTTTCCCTGTAACAATATGGACTCTGTGTGTAGGGAAAATAGAGGGAAAATAGCGGAATGCAGAATACATGTCAGCTGGAAAATAAGTGACCTGCTTGTAAGAATATTTATGTGTTTTCTCCTGCCTTGGCTTGGGGAAGAAAACAGCTTGACAACACATCAGCTGTGAGCAGGATGTTTCTGCCATTGAAAATCCACATGGTCGTACTTGAGAGGCTTCTGGAAAAATGAAAAGCTGTAGTTTAGAATCTGGAGAGTTTATTGGAAAGGCATTTACCCTAACATCCGCCAGGCAGGGGCGTGTTTTGCCTGTTTGAACTGGTCACTTAGGAGTTATCATAATAATGTCTGCTTTTAGCTCTTCGGTGCGTATTTAGTTAGCTACAGAAATGCACAGTGAAATCTTTCATTAAAAATACCTTCATAGTTATGCCTATTTGCTGTTTTTTTTAGAGCCGGTAGAACATTTTCTCTGCCGGTACAGTATTTGAAAGGGAAGATGTATTCACATCTGAGCTTGCTAAAGCACAAAGTCCTCCTTTCCTTACTATGTGTGTATATAAGTCACTGAAAAAAATACAGTGAAGTTCAAAATCATTGTTCTTTTTAGTCTTTCCAGTCTGGAAGTCAGATACATGACTGTAGGCCAGTCTCATTCATTGCATGAAATAAAATATTTCTCCGGAACACCACAGTTAGTCTTTAACTGATTTACTATAGTTAAACAGTAACAGTGAGCGTGTTCATAGTCCCCAACCTGGTGGCAAAACCACCCGTACAAACGAGCCATTCATCAGCACCGGCGAGGCCGCGCATAGGCTCGGCTTTCTCTCAGCCTTGCAGCATGGGGCTGGGCTACCAAGGAGATCTCCATCCAGCTCTGCAGTCCAGCTGGAAGAAACTCTCAAAGAGAATATCTCTAGATAGCAAGTAAGACCACGCATGTTTTGAACGTTAGAGGGAAAGCGATTGGTCTCCGGGTGAATGTCTGTGGTGCGGTGAAGGCACCTCGGTGCCCTGGCAGCCTCTCTAGGCGGTGGATGAAAACCATGAGAACACCCGGCAGTGGGGACAGTCGGCATTGCTGGAGTGGGGAATTAGATGGTCTGTTATTAACGGGAGCTTCTCCCTCTTTGCTAGTTAGAGGAGGGAGCTGACAAAAAAAGATAATGAGGATTATTAAATCTGTTCAAGGTGGATGAGCTAATCTTCTTCCATCCCATCCATTTCTTTTCCATCACGCTGGCCATGATCAGCCAAAAAAAAAGCAAAGCAAGCTACTGAATGCTTAGCTTGGCTACCACTTAGCAAAAACAGCCTGCGTGTCAGATGATCTGTGATCTATTTATTACATGAAAACCGCTTCCATTTGGATGGCTTGGGGAGCAGCGTCTCATCCACATACGAAGCCCTTCCACCCTTCTCTGTCCATCTTCAAGCTGAGTATTTGGTATCTGCCTTTGTTACTCTACCCTACTATTTTATAGGCAATGCTGCTAAAAAGAATTTTACAAAGTTCCAGAGAATGTTTTGCATGTACCTTTTCTAGCTCTTGAACCACTTATTTTAATAAGAATTCACGTGAACGCTTTGGGTGCGTGTGGTTTCTGTGTCATTTCATTACCAGACTGCCTGATTACTTATGGAAACACTAATATCTGTTGAACACAATGGCCTTTCAAAATGTCAGCAATTTTGCAAGATTATTTGTGTCAACAGAAAACAGGAAATTGGATGTGGCAATAGCGGAGAGGGTGCAGGGAGCAGCTTGATGGCTTTCCTCGGGCAACGCCGGCTGACGGAGCCGGGCGGGAGGGGATTATGGCATTATTTAACCACAACACTGTAAAGGTATGGTTAAAAAAAGTCACTACTGTGATTCTGGAGCCCCCAACACAGGAAAGATGAACCTGTTGGAGGGGGCCCAGAGGGGGGCCACGAAGATGATCAGAGGGCTGGATCCCCTTTCCTATGAAGACAGGCTGAGAGAGTTGGGGTTGTTCAGCCTGGAGAAGAGAAGGCTCCAGGGAGACCTTATAGCCCCTTCCAGTACCTAAAGAGGCTCCAGGAGAGCTGGGGAGGGACTTTTTACAAGGGCATGTAGTGATAGGACGAGGGGGAATGGCTTCAAACTGGAAGAGGGCAGATTTAGATTAGATATCGGGAAGAAATTCTTCACTGTGAGGATGGTGAGGCACTGGCGCAGGTTGCCCAGAGAAGCTGTGGCTGCCCCATCCCTGGAGGTGTTCAAGGCCAGGTTGGACGGGGCTTGGAGCAACCTGGGCTGGTGGGAGGTGTCCCTGCCCATGGCAGGGGGGTTGGAACTAGGTGGTCTTTAAGGTCCCTTCCAACCTAAACCATTCAATGATTCTGTGGTTCTATGTGAGGAAATAAGAAGATGGTTCAGAGACAATTTGCAGAGCAGATGTTGTACTAAGTACAGTTCCATTTATTTATCATATTATTGGATATTGCGGCTGTCATATGCTCCCATAGGGTGACTGACTAGTATTTAAAGGGAGCCTGCGAGCAGCGCCGAGGTCTCCCCAAAGTGCCCTGCGTTCCAGATGTCATTCATCCCCTCTAGAGGCAAACACAGATGAAGGAAGCTACGCTGGATACCTGGGCCAGGCCAAGAACCCCGAGGTGGCCAGCCCACGGGCCGGCCCCAGGCAGGGGTGACCCTTGGCGGGGGCTCCTGCCCCTCCACAGCACCCTCTGCCCACCCAGCGGTGGGGTGGGCACCCAGCTCGTCCTTTAGCCCAGCAGGTCCCCTGTATGGGTGCCACCAGCCCCTCGGGACAGCAGTAGCAACCAAGGCTGGCGTTTCGCTTTCTGCCTACATCGTGCATCTCGCCGGAAAGAAACACTTCTCTTTACAGCAGTGACGATAACGCATATAAAGAACCTCCCCGGGGCAGGAGGGACAAAGCGATAGATATTTAATAAATAATGCGGTGCTGTGCCTACAGGAAAATCCCAGCTAGAACCCACTTGCTTTGAGGTTCTCGTAAATATTCTCCACCACTTTCCCTTTGGAGAGGCGTTTTCCCCAGCTGAAGTCTGCGCGGAACAGGTGGTCAGGACTGGTTGGGTGTTTGTTTGGGGGAGCTTCACAGCAGAATTACAGCTGCCATGTTCTAGTTTTCAACACATTCAGAAAATAGAAACAAGTAGGCTTCTTTGTGGAGCTACAGACAGACACAATAAGCCAAGTTTGAAGGCTGCTTCAGTGTTTGTGGAGTTCTCACCAAGGGAAATTTTTGTTGTATGAGCAGTACCGTTTTTCTGCTTGCTTTTTTGTGCCGGGATCGCAGCTTTGAAAGCTGTTGACACACATGCACAACAGACTTTGCCTTTTATTTTTTTTTCCTGCTCAATTGAAAGCAGCTTTTCTTTCCTTAGATTTATGATATCTTGTTTTTCCTGAGTATTAAAACGCTTTGAGAAAAGACAGAAAAATATATTAATTTTCCACGGGCAATACATTTCAGTAGAAAATTGGTGAATGCTTATGCTGAACCTAAACAATGCAAGCTGTGAGGACACGGAAATACAGTATTAGCAAGCGTGCTTTAAAAAAGAAAATGAGGCAAGAGAAACGGGGAAACGGCCCCCAAACCTCAGCAAATTATCTGTAAAAGATTAACCTTAAACGTAAGCCTGTGCGGCAGGATGCACGTGAGATTTGTTTATCATGACCTTTAACGAATCATCTCTGTTATGATTTGGAACCAAACTGGATCTTCTGTTGGCTGCGTCTCCTGCAGCCCCATCACCAGCACTTTCCAGAGGTAGCACAGCGTAGCGGAAAGTTCAGGTCTTCATTCAGTTCAGGGCTGATTTGCAACAATTAAATGATTATTCCTAAAATTAAGAAATTCTTCTCTATTCTGGGCGTGATTCTGGAGCCCGTTGTCACAAACACAAGTTACACCAGTTGCAGCAAAAATAGATACGTGCATTTCGTGTGATTTCTTGAGAAAAGGCCTGAGGATTTGTATGCAATTTGCATTTTGCCCTTTGGCTTTCACATAATTAGGGACATCTCTAGATTTGTTTTTCAAATTGAGAGCGTTAGGGGAGCAACAGTGAATTCCTGTATGAGCCTACAGGGCTGCGTTTGCCAAGGTACAAGGCTTTTCCCAGGAAAGGAAACAAAGACTTCATTTTAGTTTGCTTTATAATGAGCCATTTAGAAAAGATGGGAGAATGTGTTAACAAAGAATAAATATAACAGAAACGGAGATATTTAAATTGTATATCCGATAGAATTATCTTCTGGGGTTAGAAGGTTTTAAAACTTCAGATGTTCTTGGAGGGGAAGTCAAGTATTCATTTTAGGGGAAAAAAAAAATCAAGATGACTAACGTTGCATGTATTTAATTTAGCTCCACCAATGTTTATAGCACTGGACACACAGTGTTTTACTGCAATAAGATGAATATTTATTAACAATTCAAAATGATCTGTTCCAAAACGTACAGTGCGCTCACAGTGATGTTTTACCACAGAAGTCCAGGTGTTTCCTGTCGAAGCTTGGAAAGGCTGCTAGCTTATGAGAGCTTTACTGAGCAATGCTTTTATAAGTTTAATGTGCAGCAAAGTAACGTTTTACTCTGCCTCATCCCTCAAAATGCAAATGGTTAAAATTTTTAAATCCTGGTATTGCCTAATCTAATGTGGAGGATGGACTTGAGAAAGTCTATTGAATATGCACAAGAGACTGCTGTACTTTATTGCAGCATCTCTGCTGTAGATCTCTAAAGAGTTTCGCTAACATGGAATGGGAAAGGGAAGAACCGGATAGAAATTGAGATTTTCTAGATTGTGCCTCCACATGACATTTGTGTTGATGGTAAGGTTCTCGGTTTGGTGCTTTGTTCTTTTTTGAACAGTCCGCCTGGGCGCATTGGGCTGTTTGGTAGGTTGCATTTCATAGAATCATAGAGTCACAGAATGGTTTAGGTTGGAAGGGACCTTAAAGATCACCGAGTTCCAAACCCCTGCCATGGGCAGGAACACCTCCCACCAGCCCAGGTTGTTCCAAGCCCCGTCCAACCTGGCCTTGAACACCTCCAGGGATGGGGCAGCCACAGCTTCTCTGGGCAACCTGGGCCAGGGGCTTACCACCATCAGAATAAAGAATTTTTTCCTGATATCTAATCTAAACCTACCTTCTTCCAGTTTGAAGCCATTCCCCCTCGTCCTATCACTACATGCCCTTGTAAAAAGCCCCTCCCCAGCTTTCTTTGTAGGCCTCCTTTAGGTACTGGAAGGGGCTATACGGTCTCCCTGGAGCAAAGCGTTTTCAGCAAAGTGTTTCAAGACTGTTAAGGCCACCTGTCTGAGCTGTAAAGAAGACCCTTTCCACATATCCAGAGAGAATTTTAGTAATGGTTGTACTTGTAGGAGGTTGCAGTGACACACTTCTTCCCCAGAAAACTGTGCAATTGCAGAAGATTGATTCCTGATAGCAGAGATGAACAGAACAGGTCATGCTGGTACACTGCAGTCCTGCCACCAGCCCATGCCTGGGCTCCTGCCCACACAAGCAGCTTTCCTTCCAGGAGAAACGGGGGAGTAGGAACAGAGAAATAGACACTGAGATAACACCCATGTTGTCCCGGGGGTCAGCAGCAGGAGCTGCTGTCCTCCAGCAGCAGCAAAGCTCCCAAGGTCAACCCTTATCATGCGGCCATCGTTAAATGGGCTAGAAACTTAAGTGTTCTCCATGATTGTGATCTTCATAAAATGTTAGTTACATCTGAAACCCGTCATTATAGAGCTTGAATTTTAGAGTATATTGCGCCAACATTTCCATGTCACTACTGTGTCCAAGCCACTGAATACATATTCAGTGAAATGCAAACTGACCTACTTTTCCATGACACGTTCCCCAGATGGAAAGCTTTACCTTGGGATGCGTGCCGTGTTTAGAAAGTGTGCTCCTTTATCTGTTTTCACAGAGAGGAAACTAGGTTTCTGTTTATTTCTGTTTACTGGAGATAGGCTACTAAATCTCTCAGTCTGCGGATTTTCTGAGGAACTCAGAGCTGTGCTGCTGTCAACAGTTGCACTTTAGTGTGATCACCACATCACAACAGGGAGAAGATTTTAAGAGCATTCAGTTGCTTACAAAGTTCATTTCTTTTGAAAATCTAAGCTTGATGGTAGCTGTTTGCCTTCTGAAATGGTAAGGTGGTTGTCACTTTCTGAGAAGGACTAGTTAGAAGTGGTTCTCCATTAAAAGTAACAAGATGGTCACTTCCAAAGAGACATGACCAGCCAAGGGAAACCAATTAGTGCCCATTAAGCTGGCTCCCAGCTAAGCTGGCTCTGTTCTGCAAGTCTTCATGAATGCCTTGGTGGAAGTCAAGAAACGGTTCCTTCTTCCACACCTATATCCTGTGACGGCAGCTCCGGCTCTTCCAGTCAGTTCCTCTTAAGCCCTACGCCAAGAGCACAGCACAGCCCTATTTTCTCCCTACAAACTCCAGGGTGCCTATGAAGGTAAAGCTGAATTGCAAAAGCCACTGTATGAGTAGGAGGGAACAGCAACGTTGGACAAAGTTCTAAGCCAGGAAGTGAAGATATTATTAGAAAGCTCAATTTCTAAAAAAAACTCAAGCCCGTCGCTCGGGAGCCATCTAGTGCCGCAGCAGGAGAGCAGCCGGCCCGGGTGTCACCACTTCAGCTCTGACCTAGCTAAAAATTAAACAACTAAACCCCAAACCAAATAAAGGGACCTGTAACATGTCAAGTCAACTCTTACAAGAGTTGGTGTCCAGTCCTGCATGCCTATAAATGTTTTGGTTCTGCTGATTATTTGCTTGTCAGTGCTCACAGAATTTGACCTTTATTTTGAATGGTAATTAACACATTGGCTGTAGATATTAATCAAAGACAAAAGCGTGAAGGAATAGAATATGCTTTCTGCATTGGTTTGTGCAATGTTTAAATAGGTGGGACCAGAGGTAGAGGTAGGGCATAGTTAATCTGATTAACTCCTTCCACACTTACTGCCATTCATTGCGTGCAAGGGATGTTCAAATTAAAAGAGGATAGGAAGCAACACGTCTGCAGTTTGAACATGCTGGAGGTTTCCTGTCTTCCACCAGCTCTCCCCTCTCCCCCTCTCACTACTTCATTTTCAGCCTCAACTTATAACCTTTAATTTGTTATTCTTTCTTTGCTTGGGAATAGTTGATATGAGGAGCAGAATTATATAAAGCATACTCCTTCTTTTATCAAGAACTTTATATTCAGTTTTTGTCCTAAAGAAGTCTCAGTAGGGTGTAACTTGTATTTATGTACTGTTACTGAAACAAGAAAAATGTCTTTTAGCATAAAGTTTAGGGAAAAGGAACAGAGGTTACACAGGCTATCTTCAGAGATTCTTTTCAAAAAAATATATGCATTAAAAGGCGTTTGATACAGCTGCCTATTTTCACTCACAACACAACAATCGACTTTTGAATTACAGACTCAAAGGTGATTATTACACTTTATTTTCCAAAGTGACCATAAAACACTGTTAAGCATCCCCATACTGTTCCAGCCCAGCCCAGAACTGTGGCTATAGCCCGGTCCCTGCTGTTCCGCCCACCGCTGCTGCATGAATTCTCCTTTGTGCTAACTCATCCTTAGATCCATCTCGTGTACTGTAGGAGAAGGTCCCGTGTGTCATTTCACACAAAGAACTGCAACTAGAAATCAACTGGTCTGGTGCGTGTACACTACGGGTGCTCTTCAGAGCTCCAGACCAAGGCTGGAACTGCAGCACCTCTCTCTGTCTTACCCCTTTGTTGAACATGGCTCAGACTGAAACAAGTGAAGAAAATCTTTGTGAAAGAAATACTGTTTCCAAGATGTGGTCTCTGATTATGGATGCTAATAACGCCGCTATGAGCACACTAGGTAGAACCAGGTGTGTTCTACCATGTAGCCTGGGCTGATGACATTAAAGAAAAAAGTTGTTCCGTGGCCAGAAAAGCCAATCAAACCATATTCTGTAAATTAAAGCCCTTTTTCCTAAAGGATTTTCCAAAATCCTTTGTTTCCCTCTCCTGCACGAGCCTCAGCCTTCCCTTGTGTCCCTGTGACCCAGCCACCGAGGGATACTCAAACGCGCTGTGGCTTGCCCAGGGCAGCACACGTGCTCCGCGGCCGCCTGGCTCCTGCCCTCCCCTGCCCCCTGCCAGCCCTCAGGACAGCTGGGCTCTCTTCTCGGCTTCCCACCATCTGTCAAGGCTGCCAAAAATTAGCCAACAAGTTCAAAAGTTACTGGCAGGGGACTGGAGAGAGCACATTCGGACAAGCTGCATTTCCCTGCAAAGTCAGGCTAAAAGGGACCTGGAAACATTTGTGGGACACTGAGGAGGCTCCAACCTCCTCCTCCTCCTCCTCCTCCCTGCGGGAAGCGGAGCGTTTCCAGGAGAAGAAAAGTATNCAGCACACGTGCTCTGCGGCCGCCTGGCTCCTGCCCTCCCCTGCCCCCTGCCAGCCCTCAGGACAGCTGGGCTCTCTTCTCGGCTTCCCACCATCTGTCAAGGCTGGCAAAAATTAGCCAACAAGTTCAAAAGTTACTGGGAGGGGACTGGAGAGAGCACATTCGGACAAGCTGCATTTCCCTGCAAAGTCAGGCTAAAAGGGACCTGGAAACATTTGTGGGACACTGAGGAGGCTCCAACCTCCTCCTCCTCCTCCTCCCTGCGGGAAGCAGAGTGTTTCCAGGAGAAGAAAAGTATTTTATGTACTATAAGGCAAAATGTCACACCTAATGCAAAGGTATGCTCCAGCACGTGGCGTGTCCCTTGGCTTTTGTGCCAAGTGCTTTCCCATGCTCTGCTCAGAGGCAGGGCTGCCACGCCGTGGGGAGCATCAAGGAGGTGCCAGGAGGGTCCTCCAAGAGCGAGCCGTGGCTGCGAGCCCTTGCGAACTCAGCACTTGCACAGCGTTGGCCAGAATCAAAAGAACCCAGCCCAGAAGGCAGGGAGACAGTGGCGCATCAGTCAAGGTCTTGTCAAGCCAACAGAGGGTTGACCATCTTGGGCTTGGGTCAGCATCCCGCTATGGAGGCACCACGCAGTGGGGCTGAGCTGTGACCGCTGCCTCGTTTCTCCGGCTGAGATGTAATTCCATCAGGTCTCGGGCAAGTGGTCGGAGCTTGAGTTCAGAGCCGCTTCCAGGCGGCTCTGGTGAATAAAGCCCCTCATTATTTCAGAGATTTACTAATTGTTTTTTTGATTCGGAACACTGGAAATGAGAACACCTATTTTTCTATTTTCGCTGACTCCAGCGCTTTTTGGCGCAGGCACCCTGGGGAAGCAGTGATTTAGTCATCCAACCACGTAACAACGTGGGGCTTAATGAGTAACACATTTGTACTTTCCATTCTCGGTCTGAGAAAGGGCCTATAAATAAAGCGTATTTGCCCTCAGATCAAGAAAACCTTTTTCTTAAATAATGTCATTAAATTTTAAATTAGATGTACAGGCAATTACTGGCGAAAATGTTAAATATTGGATAACCTATGAATATGACCTAATTTAATATAATTTTATAAATGCTTGAATTCAATTAAATAAAAACTTTTGTATAACATTTAAACTGTTTGCTTAGTTCTCCCCAGAGCTCACAGTAGGTTACTGTGAGCCAAACAGCATTACAGCATTTGTTTAAAATGCCAAAAGGCTTAGGATAGATCCCATACACTTCTAGCTGAATCCCTGGTCGCTGGACAGCAGTTTCTGGGCAGAAGCTGCTGTATTAAATAATCGCTAGCTAATAAATATATTTTAGACACATTATAAACCTGGATGTTAAACCTGTTAGAATAAATGAAATGTTTATTGCAGAAAAATATACAATTTGCTGTTTTGACCTAGGTGCGTTGTCATGGAAACCAAAAATCTTTCTTGTGCAATAAAAAATCTGCTTGTCATCTGATTTGAGGCAGTTATTTGCACAGGTGGTTTTCTTAGCAGACAAGTACTTAGTAAAAACAAATCTATTCTTTCTCAATAGTTCCATTATGTGTTCCCACAACAATGTGTTTCATTTCACTAGCTTTGTAATTAATGATCCATTATCAGCTAATTAAATCACATTTAGATTTTATATGAGTTCATCTGTTACACAACACTTGCTCCCCAATCCTCCTTCCTGGGTGTGTTAACCTTGTAAGAGTTTTAATTAATGGTGAGAATGAAGTATGGTAGGTTGCAGGGTACTTCAGACAGGCTAAAGTAGTAACAAATGTGGACACGTAAATATATCCAACAATTTAATACCAATTTCCTTAAATGAAATAAAGCAGCAGTAGGAGTAACTGAAATCAGATTTCCAATCTGTACGTAAAACTGTTGTAAAATATTAAGCTCATATGGTTGCAGACAATGGAAACTGAAATGTGAACTATGCTAACAGTTCCAAAATGTCATCCAAGAGAAAATTCAACTTAATAGACAACATCTTTGCTGTAAGACCTGCTCCAGCCCTCACTGGGATGAGTGAGAAGACATTCATTAACCGATTTTGGATCCAATCCTTGATTTGCAGTCTCCACGGGTGACAGCCCGTCACACACTAGAGCTGGTTCGTAAGCCCGGGAGGACTTTTTTACAGCTTCATAGAAAGCAGTAATAGCAGAGGTGAGGTGGAAACAGAGAAGATCAAAGAAAGCACTTTGGATCGTGTGATATTTTCTACAGCAGTTTTAAGATGATGCAATGATAGAGTTTTAAAAACAATGCCTGTATCATTTCACTGACTTAGAAACTATTTGTAGTTGAGACTAATGATACCCGTAATCAAACGGGACCAGGTGGACAATGTTTTTTCATTTCTCCCTTAAACTGATTAATGGATAGCGATGTCACTTACACGCACATTTATCCAGGCAGATTATTCACGAGACTCCTGCAAAATCCCCACTGGGGTGCCCTGTTCAGTTATAACAACTCTTCAGTGCCCGAAACGCTGTTCCCCCAGAGGGGGTGAAGCCCTAAAGAAAGAAACGCCATCTCCGACCTGGGGGGATGGGGAAGGGTTAAATGTGAAATGTCCCATTGGAAGCCATTGGCTCTTGAGCTGCTTTTCTAAGGCAATTTGGAGCATCTGCTCCGAATAAGAAGCTGTGCAGGATTTAAGATTTCAAGAAAAGACTCTAGGTAAATAACAGGCCCTTACACATTCCTTTGCAAATGTGGCAAACAGTGTAAACATCTTTTTGAGACCGATTATACAAGTTATGTGTTTAGTCTACAAACTGGGTACCATTAACTAAAGCTCCTTTGTTTCTACTTGGAACGGCTTTATCAAAGATTTGAGAATCAAGTTTTATATGGGCAATGGGCTGTTAAATCACGTGCAACCCGAGTGCCCTGGAAACGCAACGCTTTGGGGTGCTTTTAAGAGACTACATTAGTTAAAAATTTTATTTTATCTGATCACTGTTTGTAGGGAATTTTGCACGCTCATAGAGAACAGCAGTATATATACTCAGTATTGTATTTAAATTTGATTTGTTAATGCAAAAATGGACTTTACTCACATAGTAGAATGTTTACTGTAGATATTTCGCTAGATGGCACTACAGTACTGTAAACATCGGAAGGACATGCAGTTCCGTTCCTGCATCTAAGTTTATCTACAATCCAGTTTACTTTCACAATACATATTAGGTGTGATGGTGATGCGTATTACCATAATGCAAACAATGTTGAGATCTCGACTCACGCGCGTTGGTTTGCTCCGTCCCACGCGTGGACACAACCACGGACACATTGCCCTGAGCAGATCAAAGGCTGGAACACAATGGAGAGACTCGAGGGGAAGTGTAACTAGAGCAAATATTCCCGTTCACAAAAGAAAAGAGGGAAAGGGACTTCTCCAAAGAGTGAAAGGAGCAGGAAAAGAACAGGTTTCAAGTTTTTGAGAGGAATCGGGAAAAGAAGGAGCTGTGGCCAAAAATGGGACGACAGCTTTAACACATTAAAAATGCCAATAAACTTGGGAAGGCTACGTTTATAGAACAGAAATTCTACAAAAAGCTTAGAAAAGAGGAAAGACTTTCCAGATTGGATTTGAGGGTAGATAACAGGTACTCTAGGGATATTATATTTCCTTGTCTTGGAGAAAGAAAGTATTCTGTCCATAATCTTATGATTTCCCTGAAGATTAGTGAATAGCAAACTAAGGCCAGCTCTTCATCTGCTGTTGACTTCCATGGCTCGTCTGACTTAAGTGAAGTCACTCTGACTTAAAACAGATGAAAATCAGACCTCTGTAAGTTTGAAGCATTTATCGAGCAAGCAGATAACATCTTTTTTTTTGTTGTTGTTGTTCTCCCGGAGAATATTATTAAATTATGTGCAAAGTTTAGGCATCCTGTGTTTTCTCTAAATTGTGTTAACAATGTGTTTTTTATTGAAGCACTCAGATGTTCCACTTGTTACTTGCATTTTTCTTTAATCGATCTCATCCAGGCTAATGCATTGTATTTAAAGCAGTAATTTGGTAATCCTAAGATTCCATACACATGAAGCTAAATGTATAAACTGTGTGCTCTGACAGATGAGATTTGGCAGATTTAGCTGCAGTGGCTTAAGACATGACCACCTCCAGCTGTTCGCCTAATACCTCTCTGCCTTCCAGCATCAGCGTCCTCTAGAAAGGGTGACACAACGGGACGTGTGTCAGCACTTCAAGTGCCCCAGTGCCCAGCCCGGCAGTTCAGCCTAAAGCACTGAGTGTGAAATACAAGCGGGAGGTAGACGGATGGCCACCAGCAATTGCCATCGACACCGAGCAGACAGCCGGGGTAGGAACAGCTGCCGCAGCTCAACCTGTCGGGGTTTGCTAATGAGAGCCAGAGGCACCAGCAGACCTCCAGCAGCACATCCTTCAATCCAGCCCTATTAACAAAACACTTGAGCGCCTTCTCCATCTCATTGACTTCACAGGTCTTAGTGCCCAAACCGAAGCCTACAAAAACTCACCGACTACCTTTTAATCAATTCTGAATGAGGATTTAAATAAGGGTATTCCATTTCATTATTAAAATTATTTGCAATTTTGTGGCTTCTGACATTACGGCAGTACGTCGCATTCCTTAGTGCAATAATACCACTTTACATTAGCCGAGTGGAAAGCCCCATCCTGCGAAGGCTGTCCTGCAGTGACGGCAAAGAGTCAGGAGGGTGCGCTGTAGATGAGTCTGAAGCATTACCTGGTTCTTTTTAGAAAAAAATTACTTACCCAGGATTTCCAAGCCTGGTAAGCATGTTTTTCCTGTTGATTCAGTGAAAAGGAGTGTTAATCTTTTCCCTGAGGTTTCATTGTATGATATATGCATTTAGCACTGGACCCGATACTATTGACAACTATGTCTCTGAGTAAAAAAAAAAAAAAAAAATTCTATAAAAATTGTAACTGCTGAATACACGTACTCGATTTATGTCACATGGCTGTCACACAAATCTTGATTTTAGCTTGGGAGGATGTAGAGGCAAGTGAAACTGAAAGTCTTCCCAAATTCCACGAATCTGAGCCTGAGAACATTCAGTTTGTCTGTCTCCAGTCACAACTCCCAGCAGGTCCTGAACCATGTAACACAGTGGAGCCATCAAACACCATCATCTCAGGACAAAATGCAATGTGAATTCTGTAGTGTTAAAATCATTCTTTTTAATCTGGCCCTCCTTTGACTTCTGGTGCGCAGCGACTGAAAACCGCTGCCGTGATATTAGTTCATCTCCGATGAAGTTTCCAATTAGTTCCTGTCCGATTCAGACTGCTGAGACGTGCATCCAGCCCTCCCCAGACAACTTGTCTTCTTACAACCAGGAGCATTGACAAGTGGAGGGAGAGTGATTTAGCCATTTGGCCAGGATTTAAAGACTTTGTTTTGCAAACAGACTGCCTGGCTTGCAGAAGTGCCAGATAAATCACAGAATCCCAGAATGGTCAAGGTTGGAAGGGACCTCTGGAGCTCCCCCAGTGCCACCCCCTGCCAGAGCAGGGGCACCTACAGCAGTTGCACAGGACGGCATCCAGGAGGGTTTGGAATGGCTCCGGAGTGGGAGACTCCCCCACCTGTCTGGGCAGCCTGTGCCAGTGCTCTGCCACCCGCACAGGAAAGAACTTCCTCCTCATGTTAAGATGGAACTTCCTATGTTCAAGTTTGTGCCTGTTCGCTCTTGTCCTATCACTGGGCACCACTGAAATGGGTCCTTCCCCCACCCCACACGTTGACTGGGCTCATGGTTCTAGCGCTGCAGGTTCCTCGGTACGGCAAAATAAGAGGTGATGACATTTTTAGGTTTGTTTCAAGCCTAAGGTGGGTACTGACCCATTTTGGCCAAAAGGCCGATGCAACTTTTGCTCGGGAGAAGGAAGCGACCGTGGCAATGCGACCGAAGAAGCTTTGCAGTTTGGGTGGCCTTGGGGGCCAGTTTAGTGAGCAAGGGAGAGACACAAGCACGGGGGGTGCTTGGTGCCATGGGGGATTCCGGGTGGGAGCCTCATCCGGCCTAACTGGGTTCCTCTGGAAGTCAAAAGGAGCTTGATCATTGCTCTTACCAGGAGCAGGGTTAGTTAAACAGAAAGCCCTTTTGTACCGGTGTCACCCTCATACATATAGGTATGACATATACAATTACTTTAAATTGACAAAGAGCTGGTATAATTGAGGTATTTGAATAATAAGCCTCATTTACTTGGAAATGTTAACAGGGCTGCGACCCCGTGCAGCGTGGCACATGCTTCATGGCACGGGAGGCTTGAGAGCCTGTTTCCCCTTCATACTGATACCTACCGTGTTATTTTTTAAAAAAAAAAAAAGATGGAATTATCAAAAATGGCTGGGGCAGTTGTGTTTCTTTAAAAACACTGCAATAGAATTTGTTATTAAAGTTCATTACTGCACAGCCATAAATATTTACATATTTTATGAGCCTGTTCACTGGCCATGACAGATTCAAAAGCAGTCTGATGTTTGAAAGTGTCAGTAAATAGCAACAGTTATGTGGTTTCTATGTTTTAATAACAGTGTGTTTATTTAAATGTTCTCTCGGCAGTCAGCTGCATACTTCTAAATGATCATTCTGGAGGTTGTCTCTCCAGACAGAGATATAAAAATATATTTGACCCACTTGTAATATATTGGATTTTTCTTTATAATCTCATTAAAAAGTGTGCAGTGAACACAAAACCATAATTTACCTGGTGTTGTAGTTTCATTAAACATCAAAAGGGTGCTTGATGGAGTAGAATAATCCTATTCTGCATCCTTCATTGAACATCTTTCAGAATAAGTTCATTCATTTAATTAGAAGGTTTCTCTAAGTGAAGATTGCACTGGTTTTTCTAGTCTGACCGAATTTGCATTTGTTATCCCGAGCACCCTCTATTTCACTGTACTTATGATAAGTGCGTTAGAACACATGCTGCAAAATATCTCCACAAATTGGTACTTACTTTCAAAATGGTGTTAGCACTAATTCAAAAGTGAAGGAACAGAGAAGCTCTATTACACTTTAAAGTGGAATTTTCCCTTCAAATCTGTGGATTAGTCATGGCAAACAATGAAATGTTTAACTCAACATTAAATGGGATTATTAAATATCTTTTCAAAGTGGAAAATCACATGCATTATTCTATTCCCAGCACAAAAGGACAGTGAATTAGTTTCTCTCTTCATTCAGTATAAAACAATGAATAATACCATGGGCATACTTCAGCCTCAGAGGACTCTGCTGAATCACACACACTGAAAACTCTCTGGATGGCTTTAATACGAAGGTGACATTCTGTGTGATTAAAACATGGTATTGTTGTAATGATGGCGAGGCTTGTAAAAATTGGGATGTTGCAAACTGGGTTATGGTAAACTGGGATATCGTAGCTGAGGCAAATTTTAAGTCCCCGTCTCAGTCCTAAATGCAGACAAACAGTTTTGGAAAGAGGCTTTGCGGCTCAGCAGCCGTAACACACAGTTGGAAGAGTAAAGCCGTTTCATTTCCATTTTTCTCTGTGTCTGGCTTTTGGGAGTGTGACCTTTCTCACATCTAGATCGATGCGTCTGTAACCATTAATCCAAGGAAAAACAGGACCTGTTTGTAATGCTAGAGATTAGGATATAACACATGGGCCAGTCTCTCCCTGCCGAAGAACGGAGAGGTGGCTAACGAGGCACTTCTCTTCTTAATCGATGCCATTGGCTTCCCTGGGAAAGGGATGTACTCGGGCTGTCGAGGTGCAGAGATGGATAGCTCTTCAGGACCCAAAACAGCAAGAAGGGAAAGGAGCTGGAATACGTTGCCCAAAAAGTAATGCATCACCGTAAAGCAAATTTTTCCTTCCATAACATCTGACTCCTTCTCATGGCTGTATCGGTTTAGGTGTAGCCTTATTTCGTGCACAGGATCAAATAAATTGCAGTTATTTTCTAGAATTAGTTATCTTTTCTCGTGTAAGTAATAGTCATAATAAACATGAATAGGTAGCAAAAACACCAAATTTGTGGTGCTCGTGATTCTTACCCCCAGGTAAGCATGAAAAGCTTTCAGCCAACTGTGCAAAACTCATTTAAAGGAAAAAAATATCAGATGGAAATTATGCCAGCCTAACAGAAATTGTCTTTCTGTGGGCACCTGAAAGGATCTTTGGAAGTAGGGTTGTTAGCTAATGAGGTCATTTGAATAGTCTGTGTAAGTGGCTGGCAATCCCAGGGGGGCAGAAGCAGCACCAGCCTTTCACCTTTTGGCCCATCGCACACTGAGCAATGACAGGGTTGCCTGAAATGTATTCTTTGGAGACTGCTTTAGAGAAAACGAAGTGAAGGGCACTTACTAAATTTTCATACTATATCTCATTTGCTCAGGGATTCCTCACAGGAAAACCTTTCCTTTGCCCAGGGCCGGAGTCGTTGCGGTCCGCACAGGACAATACTTTCTTTGATTGCAAAAACTCTGTTTCCTTGGCTTCAGAATGGCTTCCAAACTTGGGGCTTTTTGTACTGAGCTATTCCTGGGTAGGCAAGTATGAAGAAGTCTCTGCTGTGGTGCACCAAGTCTGTTGTGAGTGGGCTAAAAGATTTAGTATGAGTTGAAGCAGCAACGTGCTTAGACCTAATTAGGGACTTTGCTGGTGGTTTATTTGGGGCCATAGGGGTGAATAGTAAAAGATAACAGACACCCAGTTGTGCTCAGGTGCTTGCTTCTTTTGTACTGTAATTACTGCTCGGGAGGCAGGTTAGTATTTAAAATAATCTGATACTTTTGTTACACAAATCCATATTAACCCCACAGAATGACTACGTAACTTGAGGGGATAATTTACCTATTGGTGAGACAGAGGACAGCGGCTGAGTCACATTATGTTTTGAGGAGATTTTAACAGTCAGTGCGATAAAACTGTATTTATCCCTAACCAGATTTTTCTGCCTACCAGAACATACAGGGAAGCGACAGAACTGCTTCTATAGAAAGAAACTAGATGGAGAGAAATAACTGAGTCTGTATACAAAACATTTTGAACACAGGAGACGCATTTCAAAAATGTATCTTTTCATGGGATGAAATAAAGTTTAATCAGTTGATTTTGTTCTGAATATTTCAGGGCAGGAAATAAATCTTTATTTCCTTTAGCAGTTGCCTCCAGTCATCTCTTGTCCTGCCACTCTTCAATGGCTTGGATATTCTATCATTCTGTGATCTCCATTTCACGTTTGTTAGAAGAGCTCTCTCACTTCACTTTGTGCCATCCCTGCATAAGGCTGTGGCAAATACAAGAGCAGGTACAAAGCCATGCCAAAAACTCAGTCCTTGAGCTAAGAACAAGTTTTGGATTGAGTCAGCGTTTTCCGTGGTTCAGCAAGCTGGTGTTTTTTTGGGGTGGCTGCCATCATGTGCTTCAGCAGCTAAGCATTCACTTTTAAGATAGTGTGGGTGTAAACCCGTCTCCACCAAGTCCATGGCAGAATTCCCATCAACTTCAAGGAGATGAGGGTGTCTTCTCAAGTCTCTGAGTGTGATATTTCTTGTGGGGCACGCTATGCCAATGCGTTGCTTTTCCCATGTTTCCTGAGGATTATTTGATACGACGACTATTGACCTATATTAAACCTTATTTTTCTTTTTTTTTTTCTTTAATTTCACTTTCACGGTGCTTCCATCCAGCCCTTTACTAAAAAAAATAAAACATTTACCATGAAGACAAAGTAAGTCTGCAGTCCCTTTGGATTTGTAGTAAATCTTCAACATATAAATTGAAGGGCAGGTTCTTGAAGCTGTAGCTAAAAGATGCCAAGGTGAAATACGCTTTCAGCGAAATGAGAGATGGCAGAATTCCTCGCACTGGCATGTTACCTCTGAAGCACAGTGGTAGTTCAAAGGGCGTTAACACTCTCGGTATCCCTATTATTCTTTCACTGCTCTGCAGTTAAAAATGAGACAGGCAGCACACATTTCTGTGAGCGGTCATGAATGAAGAGCGAATGGCTAATGTACCTGCTGAAGTACGGATAGAAACAACTTTTATTTGAAGTTTTTTTCTATATGCTTTTTCCTATATTTTTATCAGCTCTATTTCTTAACCAAATCTGCTTTGTTCTCACAACTTGGTTTTGTTTGTCCGTGCATGCTTGAGGTGAGCTGCTGATGACACATGAAGAGCGAATGTATAAGCTGATTTAATTAACGATTACTTGCATTCAGGGTTTTATTTGCCCTGTTCACCATCCACTTGATAAAAAGTACCTAAATATTTGTCATATGTAACGTATCAAATCACAGCTGAGTAGACACTGAGCTCAGACATTCGGCATCATAGACTTGTCTTGCCGTGTGGGATTTCCATCTCTATCAGGTGAGGACCGGATTAAGTTGGGCTGTTTGAGGGACTAAGCCTGACGTAGCTGTGTTGAACCTGGCCCAGAGTTACCTACGTACGGCTACTGAGAGAAACGAATCTAACTTTGTTTTAAATGGATTAGTCAAACTTCACTAAATGCTTGTGTCGACATTCGCATTTGGAATTAAAGCGGCCTTAATTCAGTCTCATTCACTTAGAAAATTGATTAACTGTATGGACAGAGCATTGCAAGCAATAATATTACCACGGCTTAATGAGTTACCATTCATCAGCTGACCGTCAATAACTTCTTGTCTATAAGCTCCCGTTCCACCACAGTTGCAGGGTTTCCTTGTAATTGCGAGGGGCTGTCAGCCCGCACACGGTCAGGGCAAGCACCTAAGCTGACGGGCAGTAATCTTTTCACCTCGATTGCCTTGAAATCATACCCCATCCTCCTGAAGTTTAGACAAACCCTACGTTTGTTGAGCACTTAGGATGGACTCCTGTGCAAACAGCTCTTATTCACGTTGAGGACTACCACCAGGAACACTACGTTTCAGGCAAACAGCATCCCTTACAAGAGAAGGAAAAAACCCAATGTATGGATGAAGGCTACACAAGCAATGTCGCAGGATGGGGGTGCAGGGAAGAGAGCTCTTTGGCATATCATTTCTTAGCAGTACTACTCCACCAAAAGCCAGCGTGCTCTCATGCCATTTTTTGACAGTATATACTGTCCCAAGGTAGTCGGTATAGACATACACCCATATAGGCAGCAATCTAGCTTTGCCAACAAGGTACTTACTGTAGGCTAATTTACCCGACTGAGCATCCCAGTGAATCATAGAATTGTCGAGGTTGGAAGGGACCTTTAAGATCATCGAATCCAACCTTTAACCTAACACTGCCCAAACCACCACTAAACCATGTCCCTCAGCACCACGTCTGCCCACTTTTTAAATACCTCCAGGGATGGTGATTCAACCACTTCCCTGGGCAGCCTGTTCCAATGCTCAGCTGCTCCTCATAAGACTTGCGCTCCAGACCCCTCACCAGCTCCGTTGCCCTTCTCTGGACATGCTCCAGCACCTCAATGTCTTTCTTGTTGTGAGGGGCCCAACACTGAACACAGTACTCAAGGTGCGGCCTCACCAGTGCTGAGTACAGGGGAACGATCACTTCTCTAGTCCTGCTGGCCACACTATTGCTGATACAGGCCAGGATGCTGTTGGCCTTCTTGGCCACCTGGGCACACTGCTGGCTCATGTTCAGCCGGCTGTCCACCAACACCCCCAGGTCCTTTTCCCTCAGGCAGCTTTCCAGCCACTCTGCCCCAAGCCTGTAGCGCTGCATGGGGTTGGTGTGACCCAAGTGCAGGACCCGGCACTTGGCCTTGTTGAACCTCATACCATTGGCCTCAGCCCATCGATCCAGCCTGTCCAGGTCCCTCTGCAGAGTCATCCTACCCTCAAGCAGATCAACACCCATGCCCAACTTGTGTCATCTGCAAACTTACTGAGGGTGCACTCGATCCCCTCATCCAGGTCATTGATAAAGATATTAAAGAGAACTGGCCCCAAACCTGAACCCTGGGGAACACCGCTTGTGACCGGTCACCAACTGGATTTAACTCCATTCACCACAACCACACAAGCTGGGTTGTGCTCGGTGTTGCAGTCAGGTCTGCTGCCCTGGATGGAGGGGAGCTGCCGTTGAGCTCACCCGACAATCGCTCATTTCCATGAGCGCAGAGCAGACGTGCCTTAAGCAGTGCTAAATTCAATGCAAGCGACCAAGGTAGATACAACTGCGATTTCATTTTTTCCATAATTATTTCCAATAACCATTCCCATAATTTAAAAACTCTACAAAGTTGACTATACAGTGGAACAACTGTTCTTAAATTATGCAGTTTAAATTAATTATGAGCCCCAGTGAAGGAAGTAAGATGAACAAGTGAAAAGCAAGCACTCTGCACAGCTAATTCAAATTATTTTCAAATAAGTTTGGAAAATTGGGCCCGCTGTGTCTATTACCCACTTTATAACAGTCATAACTAGATTGTTTTGTTTGTTGCACTGCTGGATACTCTCATGGATATTAAAACCTTGCCAGTTGTTTTATTTATTGGTAATTTTGTTGAATGCCACGGTAAAATAAAATAATTGGACTTTGCTTATAGTGCCAAAATAAGTTTTCCTGAATGAGTGTTTTCAGCAGGCCGTGCAGTTAAGTAAACCCATGGTCCATATACCACAGAGAGATTTAAGACTGCTATCGGTTATTTGCTCCCTGCATTATCTTCAGATTTAAATCAAGTAAAGCACAACTGGGTTTCAAATTTTGAAGCAGCTTTTCCCTACTTTCTATTGTACTCATACAGAGATAGACTGCTTCTATCGGGTTTTCTCCTCCTCATGGTTATCCAGACTCACTCAAATACCCACCTATTCTTGGCACAGGCTCCCCGATACAAGCGCAAGCTTTGGGGAAGGCAGTGGGGGGTTTGGCAATATGTGTTTGAACTACAGTAGTCTGCACAATTAAAAGATGCTCAATCAGTCTCTGCAGGGATTGACCTCTCTTTTCACTTCACGTGGTGATGTCCAGTTCAGATATCTTGACAGGATCTGATTTTCAGAGATTGCTAATATCTAACGTACGTGAACAAGTCCCTCTGAAGTGACTGAACTAAAATGGTGTATTTGAGCACTTTTGGTCACTCTTTCCCAGGCTTTTTGGAAACATCAGGAATAAACCGATTCAGGAAATGTATATTCTGATGAAAAACGAGTATTTGTTGATCAGCAAGAAGCAAGCATACCAAATCACATTCACATGTGCAAAGGGCACTCAGTACAGGGACAGACCTGAACACCACGAATGATACGGTTTGGAGTAGCTGGCGCGGTGGAGCCTTCTGAGATGTGAACGGCGCAGGAG
Organism: Anarhynchus alexandrinus; assembly: GCA_008711295.1. Taxonomy (NCBI): domain Eukaryota; kingdom Metazoa; phylum Chordata; class Aves; order Charadriiformes; family Charadriidae; genus Anarhynchus; species Anarhynchus alexandrinus. Next base: position 1,174,009 of record VUYV01000205.1, on the reverse strand, counting down.
GGAAGTGGGGGATTATAAGCAGAGAAGCAACACCAAAGGTTGTGGGAGAAGCAAGGACACTGGTGTTTTAGTTAGATAAAAATGACAGAATTAGTTGCTTCTTATGAAAACCACCATAGGCTTTTTTTTTAAAAATTCATTCAGCTCTTCTTTTATCAAGTAAAAAGCCATTTTTAGTTATGCTGTATGAAATGTGTCATTTTAAATGAAAACATTCCAGTAAATCACCTCTTTCCCACCCTTCTCTCTTCCCCAGAACTCACCAAACATCAAAACACAACCAAAGGGGGAAAAATGAATCTAAAAAAAAGAAGTCTGCTAATCTGTTCATTCATATGTTGCTTTAAAATAGCCATTGTGGGGTCTTTGCCATTATCTGTGGCAGGCATATAATTGCGGAAAATTTTAAAGGTCCCATCTGGCTCCCCAATACATTTGTTCTAATTGTGAAAAAGCAGGGATATTCTCGCCTCTCATTAGTATAAGCTTACTCGCCTTAGTTTCTTTCTCATAACAACATAGGTCAAAGAGGAGACACCTTAATGAGAATCTTGGTAACATAAACAGGAAATAGTGTTCATTTTCTTATCTTCATTTGCAACTCAAAACTTCATGCCGAAAATGAAAACACTAATTTTCTTTAATTCATTTTTTTGCTTTGTCTTTCTCTTGGGCCTTTATCTATTAAGCAGGGCAATTATAGGATGTATTTTCATCATAAGTATTAATATTCCCATTTATGAATTAATTTACCAGCACAGGAGCAAGGAACTAAAGGACAATATAATTTTAATTCCTTGGTTTTATCTCTGGAAACAGTTGTTTTCACTTCTTCAACCCACAAATTAAATGGAAAGGAAGAATTACATAGAGCCAAAGCTATTTAAAGTTGAGATGATCAAAAAGAAAAGAGCAGGGCACTTCAGCTTTCTGTCAACACCTATTTTATATGCATCGCCTTCATATAGTCATACGGAGGCCAAAGATAACAACTACCCGTATTTTCCCTGTATGCCGGGAAAGCAGAAACGGTGACGCTGTTCCAAGCTTCTCATCTTATTCCTTACACCCAGAAGAGCACACACATTTAGGAGGTGCTCACTCACCGTGCTATACAATTGCTAAGCCACGAATACAGGAGAAAGAGAAATAAAATCAAATAATCCCTCTTCTATTTTACTTATGATGCAATCCAGCATGCATTTCTTCGCTGGCGAAAACCGGCACTGGAAACGGAGCGAGCCGCTGTACCAGCCGGGCACTGGGGAAGCGCCTTCCCCTTCACGCTGGAAGACTTGGCCAAGGTGAGCGGGGTTGGGTTGCATTGCTCCTCACCCCACCTGGCGTGGCTTTTGGAGCTTGGCTGCCCCCTCTTAACTGAAGTTGAAATGAAGTGCTGCCCTACCTCGCGTTCATCCCCACGCTAATTCCCAGTCCGTGTGTAGCACTGGTTTTAATTGCGTGTTCGCATAAGCAGCAGCTTGAGCGAGTGAAGCTCACACGCCGCTCGGCCAATCCTCTTCAGCTCAGGTGCCATTTCCACAGGAGGGCTGCTCTCCTTCAAACTGTTACGCTTTGAGGAACCCACAACAATTTGGTGTCGTTTACTCAATCATTCTCTCACCCGATGACCCCTCTCCACCCGGGAAGGGGAATCGGGAAAAAACAAGGAAACCCGGGGGTTGAAATATAAACAGATTTAATAGAATAAGACTAGATAATTAGTTTGTAGAATACCAAGTACTTAACTATGTAAAACTGTCTTTTGCTCATTACATACACTTGCTTTGGAATAGTTCCAAAACGGCGTAGGTCTATGGGCACTACATTTCTTTCAGTTTGTCATGATCAAACTAATTCATGTTTTTAAACATGTATTTCCTGCATATCTCATCATGTGTGCTCTGAAAAGACAAACCTGAAGGTGGCCTATGGTTTGATACAGAAGAATGTAAAATTTTGCATGAAAACAATTCATTTTTCTTCCTTTGTGATGAAAAAATTGTCTTTGAATGCTTGCATTTGGATACTTAAAATAAATGTCTTCCCAATCAAATTGCAATTTAATTGAGTTGAAACTAAATGCTAAATACAACAGCTATAGATTTTTAATATGCTGCTTCAAATCACTGCCCTTTAGCATAAAAGTAGGTTACTATCACTTTTGGGAATGGGAACATCCCATGAAATCAAGTAGCAAAACCTTACCAAAGTCACTTTTTCGCTGGCATTTAATTGAAGAGCTAAGTACACAATCACTACATGCATTTTCATAAAGCTACTCGAGGGATGATATGTGAAAATAATTTATGCCTGCTTTATGCAAGGTCATTAGCACTCATACAGAACACCAATAATGACACTAAACCATCTCATATACTTATCATGTTTGCATAATACAGTATTTTTGGTGAAAAAAAAAGAATTTAATGGCAAAGGCTGTGTCTTTTGAAACAGAGTATTTAAAGGTTGCTGATGTTTTGATGTAATTATTTTTTGTGGGCTGTTTCGTTTGTATGTGAATTGCATTAAAATAGGCTCATAAGTGAAATTTCTGTAGAATTCTAAGCAAATTTTAGCTTTAGAAAAAACCAGCTGTAGCCATTAAGTGAAACAGCTGTGTACTGTAAGAGTTAGTTTTGCTCCATGAGGATGACTTTTGTGTTTGTGTGTTCTTCGCTTTTAGACTGCTACATTCTTTATGGATGATTAGAGCATGCAGCTGAAACACAGACTGCATCATGCATACCTTTACAAACACGGAATAAGAGCTAGACTTCGCCCAGAAAGATTACAGTCTGGGCAGATAAATAGGATGGGATCTTAAAATAAAGGCAGAATAGTCTCATCCTAAAACATGATGAAGTAATAGAACTGATACAGGACTTGCTAACAAAAGCATTAATTTGGTCAAATAGAAATGGTTAATGTATTTAGTTCAATTTAATAATCCCAGGAGCTTTAAATTCTCTTTTTACACATAGCCATCACTGCCCCAAGCAATTCAGCAGTTTCGTCCCACCTAAGCCAAGCTGCAAAAGTAAAACGCTCCTTTCTCGAGCCGCCTGACCTGAGCACTTCAGTCTGTTAGGTTGGCTCGTTCCATCCCTACCCCCACTGATAGCATTGGGTACCCCAAAAAAAAGTAGTTGAATTGGTTTATTTTTCAAATAAGGCAGCTAATACTTTCATGATAATCTAGTCTTTAGGGTACTTGGTAAGAAACCTACGTGCAGCACTCTCCTCAGATCCACACTACCCACAAACTAGAGCAATGCCATATCATTTTGCATAGGAAAGGGGAATGAAAACGCATTTTCTATCTGTCCTGCTGAACTTGCAACTCTCACTATGTCAGTTTCTTCCTAATTTTGGTCCTCTTGGATATCTCTCAACATTACACTCATCATAATTTGGTTTTTTTTGTTTTGTTTTTTTTTTTTTACCAAAAAGGGCAGTGCAATGCCATGCATTATACTGAAACTCTTAGTGGAGCCAGCGCTGCCTCCATGTAGAGCATCTTCTCCAGTCAAACACCCCTTAGACCACTGTGCTCACTCAGACCCGTGCGCGTGGTGGAACATCCTTCTCCCACATCATCCTGTGTTAGCGTGTCAGAAATGCCAATTGCAGAGTGATTGTGATGGGCGTCTTACCCATATTGTGCTGGCCATAAGCAGACATAATCTGCTAGTTAGATCCATACGGTGTCGGTACCAGTAAGTGTTAATATGCAAGGCTCTCTATCTTCTTATCCATTATCTCAGCCTTTTTCTTACAAGCATGCACATCCTTCACTGCCTGGCAGCTGTATCCGCCCCTCCGCTCTTCCTCAAGACTATCCATATTCACTGATTAAGATAAAATTTTGTGGACAAAAGTGGCAAAGCAGGATCTCACATGCTGTTTATTGTTAAGGGGATATTTAATAGCTTTTAAATTCATTTAAGAAAATGGGAGCAGTGAGTCACATGGTAATTATTCCCAGATAGATCATTAATTACTCGATAAAGTTTCTACATAATGCTGCCTTTTGCGTTTTTGCCATAATGATGGGTTATTTCTCATTTATATCAGTTTGCTTGTCAGTTATTCCAGTTCGCTTTCATCCCCTATCTGTGGTATGTATGTAAATATTACAGATTGAGATTGATAAAGGTTTAAAAAAAAGGCTGTTACTTTATTGGATTACAGAAGAGTTTATGAGAAACTCATTTGATTATTGTGCTAGAATGGTATCATTTGCACCAATACAAGTATGGCTGGTTTGGTACCTAAGCAGTAACTCCATTTTTCATAGGTTTGTAATTCAGCTTTAGAAATTGGAGTTTGTTTGAGAATGCCAAACAAAGATACCAATACAAAAATTACATTTGAAACTAAAATTGCTCTTATAAAAAAGAAGTTCACCTGGTTAAACTAGACTTTTCTTCATTTAATCACAACTTTAGATGAAGTCCTCAGAACTTTAAACATTCATTAAAAAGAAAGAGTGTGGTTTGCAGGTGCATTTGAGCTCTATGTTCTTTAAGAACAATATGTCTGTAGGCTCTTGCAAATTAATGAGATGGATGTGCCCACTTAAATGGACATCTAGGTTGATGTCATCTTCTTCTTGGTCTCTTTGGACCAAGGACTTCTCTCTTGGACTTAACCTTAAGGGTACAGAAAGGAGAAACACGAGAGGCTGAAACTCAAGGAAAAGTCATTAGTTCTGCCCCATTCTTATTAGTTTGTTAATTTTACTGTTGAACTGGTTGGGATATCCCATGGCAATGCGTGTTGATCTCCCACCTGCTGTATCTTCAAACACTCCTCCCAATGTAAGTTAGAGAATACCAACGGTACCGAGGAGGCACACCACAGTACAGCTTTCTCAGAGGTTACGTTTGATTACAGATATCCCCTCACTGCATTGCCTTCGGGATTCAAACTTAATCCCAGTATCTGTGCTGATGGCTTCCAAACACCAGACTGACACAAGTAGGTGTGTACGTTTTATACAAAATAAAGACAGCATCAGGTAGTCAGAGGGCTGACAACAGGATGGTTCTTTGCGACCAGCACGTAGCGTCTTACTCCCAGCACTCTCCTATGCCCAGAGGATTTAAGTGTCTGACAAGGCAACACCTAGAGAAAATCCGAAACAGAACAGTGATAACTTGCTCAGTAGCAGCTGCTGAACTCTGGGAATAAATTTATCCTCCTCCATAAACACTTGGACATTTATGAGCGCAGGCTGCATTCGTTCTCTGATACACCCAACGCTGTTGTGAGGTTATTTCTAAGTTATTACAATCCTGCCAACTAAAACACATCTAGCTGAAATGTTTCGGATTAGCTTTACTGTTCTACATTATACTCTTTATTTCCCTGTAAATAAACAAAAATAGAAGAACTACCATGGGGAATTGTAGAGAGCTGAACTCAAACCATCTTTACTATGTCTGAGTCCTGACTCTTCCCACTATCCTGAAGATTGTGTGCTTCACCCTTACAGCCATACCATGAGGGATACGTTGCTGGTTTAGTAATCATTTCAAAGTGGTTTTCTTCCAAGAAGACAGGAAGGATCATCTGCTGTCGTGTGGACTGGTGACACGACAGTCACACTTGGTGCGGTGTCGCCCTACGTGTGCTCTCCGTTACTCTGCAGTTGGGTTAGTGCAGAGCTTAGCGGGCTGAACGTCAGGAGTGACTCTTCAAACTGTCTGCAGAAGCTAAACAAAGCTTAACAAAGTTAAACGTTTGAAAACGTGCCCAGTCATTGTCACCGATAACCAAGTCTGTCCAAGCTTCGGGCATCTTGGGACTGAACTAAGAGTCCGAGCAGACATGACTCAGTGTTACAGCACCTTCCAGCCCGGGGGATAGCTAACGCTCCTGAGTCCAGGCTTTGGGAGTAGGCGCAACTATTAATTCTTTAGTCTTGGTTGTAGCGCCTTTGCAATCTTCGTTTAAAAGCAGCCATCTGCTTCTCACTGGTTATTTTCAACACCTGAATTATCGAGTAGATGCCATGATATCATGGGATTTATAACATCTTGCAAATATTTTGGCCAAAATGAAGATTCAGAAATTCAGATACAAAGTCCGTTCTTCCTGCAGCGCGGGTGTGTGGCAGAAATGGTTTATTTATACAGCCCGCATAAATGGAATACACATCAACCTTAGATAATGAACCTAGAAAGACTTGTTTGCATCACTGATGTTCAAAACCTGAGGACCATAGACAGTGAAGTGGGAATCAGTTCAGACCACCAACTGAATCCTAAATTTATATTCTAGCCTGGGGAGTTAATGCAAATACACCTCACTAGGCTATCAAAGATTAAGGCATATTTCACATTTTCTGGTCAAGATAATATTATTTTGAAAAATAATGAAACCAGAATCTGTCTCACCAGGGTTTGATGAGGTAGGACGCCCGCTCTGGGAAGCGCTCTGCTTAGGCTGTGGCGCTGATGATGTTAGCTCTGCCCTACACAAATTACATTGATATCAGTCCCAGAGATAATCTCTGATGCAGTGCGGTGTGGTCATAAAATAAACTAAGTGGAAGCATCTGAGTTTCTAGACTCTTTGATGCTTTCTTCAGGTTCCCATGGGACACGTGTGCTCCCCAGAGCCTGATGTGAAGGCGTTTGAAGTCTACGGAAGTCCTTCTGTTGACTTCATACAGCTTTGGACTTGGCTTCTAAGGCTGGGGGTGTAGAAATGTGCTTCATCTCTCCGGATCAATGTCATCAGCTTTCCTCGCCTTTTAAGAACAAGCTCTGTTTTCAGAGAGACACGGTACGATATGGTACAGCCAGGAACAGAACGAACTTCCTCCCGCATTACTTCAATACAACTTGGAAACCTGTTGCTTTGGAGCAATAGGCTACTACTTTGGTTTTTAGCATCTTGGCTATGTTTTAAGGATACTGATTGCTGTAGGATTTTAATGACATTCCCCAGATCCTGATCCAGGCCCACCCAGCCCTTTCCCCCAGGACAGTGACGCTCAGCCAGATGGAAAGAATTGCAGCAACCGCTGACCTGGGAAAAATCAAACCAGTAGCCTTGAGATAAAACACCTTTTCCAGTTCCCAGCCCACAATCAATCCATGGGTTTAATACTGTTATATTTAACATGTGAGACTTCACAGCTGATTAGCAGAACTCACTTGTAAGAGGAGCAGAACTTCCCAAAATCATATTTATGGAAGTTTACTAACAGCCCTCATGTGCACTAAATGATGTTCCTCTGTATGGGAAAAGTGCCTTATGTATTTCATGTTAATGGCTGCAATACAGTTAGTAACAATTTATACAAAATTTCACTTTAAATGTTCTAAATATGCTATATTTTTTTAAACATACTTTGGAAATATTCTAGCGTCCAAACATTTGGTTGTAATAATATACCTGTCAGTTTACGAAAGGAGCTGGTTTAGGGCTAATTCAGTACACACAAAACTTAATGTAAATACTTAAATTGATTTCAGTGATGCAAATATTTCACTTTGAGGTCTGCTGTCTTAGCATCCAAGTTTTAGGACATAAAATATATTTTTAGATTAAATCTATTTAAAACATTTATGTTACAATAGCTTAATGCTAATTGTCAAAATTCTAATTGTAGGGAGCTAGATGTAACTGCCACCCTACACTTTATTAATTGCAGCACCTTGATTTGCATTATTGGTGTTTTGTATACGGGTGCCATTATTCCAGATGTGGTTTTATGTGCACACCAGCTTGCCTCGGGAGTAGCAAAGGGGTGGGTGATGAAAAGGCTGTCGGTGGGACAGTGTTCCCTGGGAACACTGGGAACCTCCTTGAGTATTCAAGTTCATATTTCTGCCTTCTTCAGCTTCTGTTCTACCCGTTCTTCATATCATTCCTCTTCATACTAAAGATGTTTTTTATGGGGTGGGATAAGGAGAACAGAAAATAACCTTATAGTGACCAGTCGCAGTGAAGTCTGAAGCGGATGCTTTCACTTTAAAAGGGAATTACTTGTTTCTCTTGTGGCAAAGCACGAACCGCTCACATAAAGCAGCCCCCTCCTGATGGCGAAGACTCTAATTGCATATATTTGCATGTACATGTGCAAGGTTTGATGGAAGTAAACAAGCAAGAACTATAATCAAGTGGTGTACAAGTATAAATCAATTAATCAGTTCATAACTGATTTTAACCTTATGGTCTTTGGTTTAATAATGCTAAACTTTGAATTCAAGCCTTGCATGTGTATCTTCATTTATCCTGGCGGAGCAGCAGGCATGCGTGCTGGAACTTTAGAGGATTAAGAACCATCTTGTTTATCTTACAGCTCATTTCACAGCTTGCTGCCTTTATAGCTGAAGATTCATCTTTGGGGTTGGTTTTTTTTGCACTTGCCATTCACTTAAGAAAAATTTCTTTAAATAAAAAAAAAAAGGGCCTTGAATGGTTATACCCCATGCTGATTGCTTTTGCCTAATGGCCTGTTTTCTGAGCTTTAAAAAACCACAACGTTGAACATAATAACGGCATTTGCTATGTGTTCGGGACTGGAAGAAAATTATAGGCCTGAGCCATTTTAATGTAGCCATCTTTTCTTTTGATTCATTTCTGAAAAAGCAGCAAGGGACTATATTTACCACTGTCAGTAACATTTGATTTATTATTTATTATATGTCATGGTATGTGGTGACTTAAATTTACATTCCAGTTTTTAACAGGAGGAGAGTTGTGATATAAGTTATTTTCCATTGTAATAATAACGGTTGATGTGTTGTAAAACCTCCCTGTGTTGTATAACGCTTTCTAAATAGCTGGATACTGTTTGATAAATATTTGTTAAATCTTTTGATTTCTATTCTTATTTTTACTTCATTAGTCATTCAGGATCAGGCTCATTGCTTGTTTCTCTTTCGATGCTAGAAGAGGTGGTAGTAGGGAATGAAAGAAAAGGCTACTTTATTTTTTGAACCTACAATGAAAAGCTAGAGGCTATTTGCATTTTACTGTTGGAGATTGAAGTTTTGGGTTTGGAACTTTCTGGCCCCCATTCCCCAATGCCAGGCAAACTGGCTTTGGCATAAGTCCAAGGAGGGAAGAGCAGATACGGGTTGCGGCTACCTGGAAAATCCTCTTGGATTGGAGAGTGACCTTCCTGACAGCGTTAAACAGTACCCACAAGCTGCTCTCATGCCACCCGAGTGCTCCCTCCGACTCATCTTTCTGCCTAGATTAGCTCAAAATAATTTTCCATTATAGCACTTCATAAATAAGTAGATAGCTGTAGTGATCCACAGACCAAATGTACCTATTTAATAGGTAGCCGGGGTAATTTTTAAAGAGATGCTGTGATTTCATTTAGCGGTAACAGTGATACTTTCAAATTAGGTATTTTATACACAGAATGGTTCGCCTAATCTGGATGTTTGTGGGAGGATCAGGCTTTGAACAAAGATGGTAGGAAAACAGGTGAAAGAATTTTACAGGATTTTCAAAATTATTTTAAAAACTAACTTTTGTAAAACATTGACTGGTTTGGTTCTGAAAGAGGAAAAGGAGAGGATGGAGGATGAGTGTGGAGCCCACGAGGAGACCCTGGGATTTAGGTTGGCTGTAAAGGAGTGTTTCTTCTGGTCCAGAGGCGGATGCAGGGGGTGACCTGGTGTTCATCTCTAGCCCTCAGCCTGCTGGCTCCACCACTAAATTAGACCTTTCAAAATAAATGAGTTCAATGTTAGAGACTAGCTGGGGTTTTTTTGTCAGGCTTTTTGAATTTTTCACTCTGGAAACTCCTCCAAAACTCAGTATTTATAACCTACTAATAACGCCACAATATATGTATTATTATTAGGCTTTCTATTGAACACTAGTCCAATACCTTTGCTTTCTTTATTTATGATGAGATTGTTTCCAGCTACTGTTAATTTATTTTACACAGCCCATGATGTAATCGTTAAGCAGTTGTAATGAAGATTGAAGGTTTAATAATGCCAAGTGTTACAAATTTCTATTTAATCATTCCTAAATCGATTAGTTACTTTCACCCAAATGCCGTGCCATTGAAACAGAGAGAGCTAAAGACACAAACCGCTGTGGCCAGTGTTTGATAAATGTTATTTTGGTGCAGTGGTAATTGAGTTATTGAATTTACTCATCTTCCAAATGATGTTTGCATTGTCTCAGCCATATGTGTTTAGGGCCAGGGGAAGGTCATTAGGAGCTTCAGACCGGGGGCATGTTTGGGTTAAAGTGATTTGGAACAGCCAGTGTTGAGGTTAGTCAATTAAAAGAAATAGCACGGAGAGATGCTACAGAAGGGCACATTAGAGGCTGGTCAGTAGGGACGTCCCAAAGGGCTGTTTAAAATAGTCTAAAGATTCTGTAAGTAAATGTCTCCTCCTAGCCCCGGGCTCTTTAGCCACTGACAAATTGCTGTGTAAGATGCCCTTCGCTTAAAACAGGTTTCAGCCATAAACAAATGTCACACTTTTATGGCTACGTATAGGACAAGCCTACAAGGGCCACGGTGAGGCATTAAATGACAATACCTTCTGTATATATAAACATCCCGTTAAATGAACTTCCTTAAGGGAAGACCAGGGCTGCCGGTGAGACACAGAAGACGTACCCAGGTTGCTCAGGGCACAGCAAACTCCGCAGACCCGTGTTTGGTGGCAGGGGACATGCCTGGTTGCTCAGGGCACAGCAAACTCCGCAGACCCGTGTTTGGTGGCAGGGGACACGCTGGGCCGGGTCGGTGGCTCATCCTTAGTGCGTGGGACTCGTCCCCGCTGAGCCCTGCACAAGGATCGGTTCCGGATTCAGGGGATTATTAGGTTGATACGATTAAGCTGTTTCAGAGACACAGTTCAATAGATAATATATTTATACCTGCACCCTGGACACACAGCCTGGGAGTGCTTTGCTCCCCCGAAGAATGCGTCGTTTCTATTTAAGACTGAGTGCTGATGACCTCATCTATGGTGGGAAACAACTGGGTGGGAAGATTGCCCCCATAATTAGACAGCCCCTCTCCCAAGTGACCGGGTACCGGCAAAGATTCCCAGGGGACCTGATATCCTCTCCTCTGAACGGAGTCACTGGGAAGAGCAAAATCTCTCTTCAAGTGAAAAATGGGTCCACTTTATTTTTAATACTTGGCAAGTTGCTGTATATGGAAACTATTTTTCTCCTTCCAAACCATTGGTGAAAGGCTCCTGTTCTCTCATACTTCTGTTGTGCGATTCTTTAAAAACCTGTTGTTTTATAAATACAATGTTTTGTATTTGATTTCTGTCCTCTGAACACTATTTAAATCAGAAGTAATAATTCCTAATCCTGTAAAATGCCCAAAGCCTAAATCAATAAACATTTGATGAATACATAACCCGAGGACATTCTGCTTGGCTGATAAATGATAATTGTGGGAGTGCCTGGCAGCTTTTGTAGTTAAACCTTTGCTTTTATACAATTAAACGTCTGACTCTTTCAAACACTGGACACACTCTTAATGATAATTGCACAAGGAGTCGGAGAGCTTACTGAGGACAAAGCCCTTTCTCTTGGTGCCGGTAAACGATCCGCTGGGAAGCCAGGGTGGTCGGGCTCTGCGGGCTGGTTCCCCGGGGCTCTCGGGACACTGTGCCCGGGTCCTGTGCAACTTTTTTGGGTCACCACTCATCTTGTGTCTGAAGTATCGCCTCTGCTCGCCTGCACCGCCGCTCTGCCAAGGGTACTGCCCTGCAGCCACCCTCTGTCACCCCACCGCTCCGCTGCTGCCAGAACCTCTGCCCCGTGCCATGAAGTCCCCAAGTGACCCGAGGGCAGGAGAACGTTCCTGTGGCAAAGCAGCACTCTTGGCTCAGGGGGACACATAAAACAGGCTGGGACAGATCCGTACCCAGCAGTACCCTAATGACAGCGGAATCCTTTGCAGCAATTCGTGGCCAGTTTACATCATTTCATGAGATGTGAGCACAGGGAAGGCACTATAGGATCACTATAACGATCCACAGACCTCAGGATTGCCTCCTGGAAGCATTATGCATTACCTGTGAATGCATTGCATTCACGCCTTAATACAAAACCTCATCCCTCCACCGTCCATCCCCTCCAGCCCCCCCTATAATTTTCACAGAATCCCAGAAACACAGCATCCCAGACTGGTCAGGGTTGGAAGGGCCCTCTGGAGCTCACCAAGTCCCACCCCCTGCCAGAGCAGGGGCACCTCCAGCAGTTGCACAGGACGGCGTCCAGGCGGGTTTGGAATGTCTCCAGAGTGGGAGACTCCCCCACCTCTCTGGGCAGCCTGTGCCAGTGCTCTGCCACCCGCACAGGAGAGAAGGCCCTCCTCAGGTTGAGATGGAACTTCCTATATTCAAACTTATGCCCGTTCCCTCTTGTCCTGTCACTGGGCACCACTGAAAAAACACTGTTCCCATCCCCCTGGCACCCTCCCTTTCAGTATTTATAAGCATTAATTTTCCTTGTATCCAGCAAAGCCGCCCCAAAGTATACGCACACGTGCAGTTTCTTCCTCCTCAGTCTCCCCTGTTCTAGAAACTGCACCTCCCATAAATCAGACCTGGCTTGCGTATTGCACAGTTTCAAAAGCAGAGGTGTCATTATGTGCAGAATGGTATTCTGTCCCGTAGTTTGTAGCTACTGAGTCATTTTCAGCCTCTGCAGTTGCTCTACCATATGCCAAATTTGTAAAATCTTGTTCACGTTTTTTTTTCTCTCTCCCTTCAGCAGAGAACAGCTCTTTAGGGGAGAAACACGGAGCTGACAATTACACTGCGTCCTGCTGTGAATAAACTGTAGGACAGCCTGAGCCATCAGGCTTTCCAGGGAGACTTAAGAAGTATCTTTAGCCTTTCTTCCCTGTGTTGATGAAGTTACAAAGTGAGGCGCGAGCAGTTTGACTGTAGGATTAGAAATCAGCCAGGAAAAATGATTCTGTTTTAATGTACTGTGGTTCCTTTATGTTGACTCCTGCATCACTCAGGCAGAAATGATGGGGAAAAAAGTGGGAGAAAATGAAACACTAATTATTTTGATCTTTAATGATCACTGGCAAAATAAACAGAGCATTTAGAGATTCTGGCATATATGAGATTGTGTGTATTTATTTTCTGTATTATTCTAGCCAAAGTGTCACCCAGGACCACATCTCACATGACAAGGAGCAATTAAAGGAAAATGTGTCCAGGCTATGCCCCTGCCAAACTGAATCATGACCCTTCTTTTGGCAGCCTCATGCATGAATCCCTCCCCTTGGGGAACAGCAGGCGGGAGCTGATTTGCCAACTGACATGATACATACATTTTTTTGTGCATGTATGTCATGTTAGTGACATTACGCGCTCATTGGAAACGGAGCTTATATCTCAGCATAATGTGCTATTTTTAATGTTGCTTAGATATTCAGAGATTAACTGCAAGGTCCAAGGAGAGAGGCAGTGTCTCTTCAGAGAGTGTTTGCTTTGTTCCAAGTCCAAATTCACAGCCATTTGATTTTAAAATACGCTGTACAATATATACAGATATAAGTGTATTAAATTACCTAGTTTGAATATAAACAGCTGCGGATATAGTAGCTGAGAGCACCTGGGGAGCTGTATACTACAGACATAGGATTTTCTGTACAATCTATTCAATTAAAGTGTGAAATGTGTCTAAAAGAGTTATTTGAAGGGCTTTTGTTCTCCTGCACATTTTCTGCCTCCCACTCCCTTCTTTCTTTTGTACGGAAGTCCCAGAACACAGCTCAGAAAGGGAATAATGAAGTAAGAAGTATCTAGGAAGGACACGCAGCTACACAGCAAAGCAAGCTTAGCAACATCACTTCCAGTATTTCTGGTTCACAGAGGAGATTTGAATAACTGTCCTTTATATTTAACATAAAGCTATTCATTAGAACTCAACTTGTTTCTATTTTCACCATAGCAAGTATATTCTTTATTCCAAATAAAGACATCTCACTAGCTAAAGGAACATTGCAATGACTTATGGACCAAAGTGCAATAAACATCAGAAGAGACTTTATACAGAATCACATGTAATCTATGTAAACGCGTATTTAATTTATCTAGATGTAGCTACAACTCGGCTTTTTCCAACTGCCTGATCAGCTTGGCAATAGCATTCATACAAAACCTGAACTGGGATTTTGTTGACTCAACGTGGAAGTTTACTGGCATTTTAGGCACTGTGGCGTATCTGGACTGGCCTCCAGATACTGCTTCCGAGGGTCCTCCTAAGTCCTGCGTCCTGTCTGCCAGGCGGGTGGGTGTCTGAAGGCATCTTAGATGGCACTGGATATCTACATTTTGGCAAATGAACTTTGCCTAACTAACACTAACTAACCAAGACTAACAGTGAAGTTGCCGATTTTACTTATATTCTAGGGAAAACACAGAACATGCCGTTAACTTGTGAAAGTCACTCACAACACTCAGAAATCAAGGCAAGGGAACCAAACTTCCAGGTATCCCTCTTGAAAACATAGTCCAGTTGATGCTGTAAGTCCTTATTTCTGCAGAGCAACCATACCAGCCTTTCCCTCCCCACCAGCCATCGCAAAGCAAAGAGAAATACTGTCTGCGCAGCCCGTTGCCATTACAGAGTCCATAGTGTCTCCGCCTCAGACTACATAAATCTGAAGTCTAAAAAACCCAGTAGGGCACAGTGTTTCTCTACAAAAAGTGCATCCGAAGATGCGCAAAGTTCCTGCACAGAGGGAGAGATCTTGCCCTAGCACTAACCGGGGACGTTTTCCTCACATATTACCACCTGGTTCAAATACTTAATGCTAGGAGAAACTTCCTATTTCTTGGCAACAGAAAGCAGCTTTTGTTTATCCAAGTTTGCCAACATGGACTACATATTCACACACACACACAGAGAACTCTCTCTTCATACCAAGCCTGCAGAAAAAGGAAAAGAATCATAATCATAGAATGGTTTAGGTTGGAAGGGACTTTAAAGGTCATCTCGTTCCAACCCCCCCTGCCCTGGGCAGGGACACCTCCCACCAGCCCAGGTTGCTCCAAGCCCCGTCCAACCTGGCCTTGAACACCTCCAGGGATGGGGCAGCCACAGCTTCTCTGGGCAACCTGGGCCAGTGCCTCACCGCCCTCACAGTGAAAAATTTCTTCCTAATATCTAATTTAAATCTCCCCCCTTCCAGTTTGAAGCCATTCCCCCCTCGTCCTATCACTACATCCCCACCTCTCCTGTAGCCCCTTTAGATACTGGAAGGGGCTATAAGGTCTCCCCAGAGCCTTCTCCTCTCCAGGCTGAACAACCCCAACTCTCTCAGCCTGTCCTCACAGCAAAGGTGCTCCAGCCCTTGGATCATCTTTGTGGCCTTCTCTGGACCTGCTCTAACAGGTGCGTGTCCTTCTTATGTCGAGGGCTCCAGAGCTGGATGCAATATTGCAGGTGATAAGACTATAAAAGAACAAAACCTCTGGCACAGTCAGAGTGGCGGCTCCAGGAGCAGTACCCCACGCTGTCATCAGACAGCCTGTCACACAAGGAATGCTGCTAAGAACTTGTAAGAACTTAGATTTTGGGGCCCCTGTCCTCAGTCCCTCATTTCTAATATGTCTGTTATATCAGCTGAAGATCAGACTGTAAACATTTGCCTTATTTGAAGACCATCTCAGATCACCGTTCTCCTCTGCCTTTACAAAGCAGTGCTTTCCAAAACCAGACTGCTTGTACGGTATTCTTCTAGATGTCCTATTTCTCTCCTTGTTAAAGGATAATTGTAGTATGGAATTACACAAGTACCACCATTAAATACAGATCCAGGTTTTGAAAAACACAGTGGTAAACTTTCACACAAGAGAGGAATCATAATATATTCTGAAATTTATAATTGGTCATTACAGTCATTAAAGTCCAATATAATTCCCTTAACATAATCCACCCATTTTTAAATGAAACCTAGTTGGTATTAATCAGTAAGAAAGATTCAGTAATTAGCTGGGATCATCCTGTGAACATGAAAACTCCTGCTGGTGATTAAGCATAATGTTTACCATAAAAAAATCCCAAGCCTGAGTACTTCAGTACTCGAAAGTATCACTAGTATTTGGGAAATTTTGCAATTGTTCCGGAGTAACCTTTTGTCCAGCTAATAGAGTGGCTGGGTCTGTGTCTTTGTGTGATTACAGCGTGAGATATTAATTTTACCAGAATCCTAATACCCAGAGTGAAAGTACAGAGTAGACGCAATTGATAAATCCCAGAAGGTAGAACATGAGCCAGGTACTGTAATCATGAAACCCAGCCTCCTGACAGTTTCCAGAAAAGAGAGAAATCAGAAGAAATGCTAGAATTTCAGACATGACTGCTCTGCCTGAATCGTACTTTTCAATTCCATCAGTCTATAACTGCTCGGTGCCACATCCTCGGTACAGCTGGAGAGAGCGGGAGTTGTTTTGTCCTCCCTAGCAGGGCTCGTAGTGCTTTCAAGAGGCAGCAATACCTACGCTCTGCGCTCATTCCTCCAGCTGCTGCTCATAGGAGGAAAGATTTCCCATGCTCGCTTTTTTGCTCTGATGATGTGTATTTTCCACGTCCCAACAAATATTTCTACATCTGCTCATAGCCTTTCTGCAGCGTAGGTGCCTCAACCGTGACGTGATTCCTCATCATTTGACGAGGTTACGAGCAGCAGCGTAAGCCCTCGGATCATCAGCAGACCCGGGGAGGGGTACGGGGTTATTTCAGAGTTGTGACACTTGATGGAAGGGGTAGAAATGCTTTTTCTTTTCAATAGAAGTTCATCTCTGCAGTTGCTGATGGTATAGATCAGGACTTTGCAGGCTAAACTTCTCACTCGACGTTGAACAGCTTTTCAGAGCCAACATGTGATTCAAAGACATTTAGTACAAGCAGTTGTTCAATTTATCATATCTTGGAGTGCCAACATTTTTAATAAAATTAACAAATAGGCACCTCATGGCGAGCAGGGTGAAATTACTTTTTTTTGTAATTAGACTTCAGACAATGTTATATTATGTAGTCAGGAGAAAGGAACTTTGCCTCAAATTTCAAAGTGGTGAATCTCAGTTTAATTCTGCTAATGGCAGTTAACACAGATGGCTAAAAAGAGTAATTATCTTCTTTAGCTTTCTGCCACCTGCCACAAATGAACTGTTTTCTTTAATTGCTCAGAATTACTCTTAATCACACAAAACAGATACTTAAATCCTAGTCACATATTGCAACTCAAGAGCATGATTTTAACCCTAAGCACGCGACTTAAGAAATTACCACCCTGACCAAGAGTACAATGCCGGCTGTGTGCTATGACAGTTGAAAAGATTAATCCTGTCTCCCCCAGGTAGGAGCAAAGTTTGCAGGCTAATCATACAAGTCCTGTAGTCTGATCCAAGTAATTACCAGAGCGACCAAAAGGCTATATCCGCAGTAGTGGGAAAAAAAATAAATACACACAATTTCTTCCTGCTGATACGCTCTCTAACAAATGGTCATTTTTAATAGCCACACAGTCAAATAGACTTATCTTAAAAATGACTTACTGAAGAACTTAAAGATGTAACGTTAACTATACCTGACTGATGAGGCAAAGCTTTTTTAGATTCCCGGAGACATTTTAACAGAGATAATCCCACTTCCATTGGGGCATCATTTTGAATTAAATCAATGTTAGACATTTCAAAATCCCAACATGACACCCTTTGGAAGTTTCTGGCTACATTATATTTCATAACAGCAATTCTTGCCCCCCACCATTCAGAGGTGATGTGTTCACTGGAAGAACAGAAACTCTTCCCTTTCTTTTTTATTACAGTTCTTGATGTCTGAACTGAAAACCAACAAATTCAGCTTCTGCAGGAGAATTCAGAAACTATCTCTTTAATTCTGCCTACTGAATCCCCACATTGAATTGAAAAAGCACTAATGCAAATCGTGAGTTTTAGATAGATCTTTGTGCTTAAGAGAAAGGAAAAATCGCCAAACTTGCTGTTCCTTGAATTACAAAATCAGTAACTCTCTGTCACCATTTCTCCCAAATTTGTTAGAGAAAGTTCCCAACACAATTTATACACAACGTGATAGGGGAAAATCAGGGTGGACACCTCTTAATAAGAACTCTAAATGAAAGCCAAAACCAAGCAAACAGTTGCACTTCTCAGTATAAAATCATCTACAGTAGAAGTGATCTGTACTGTATGTATTACAACTTTTTAATAACACATTGTTTTTAAAAAATTATTCCATTATTTCAAGATTAAACTCATGAATACTGCAGTTTAGCATCCTTTTGCTGTTACAGCTATGTATTTTTAAACGCGTGAACGGCAGAGGGAAAGGAAAATCATTTAGAAGCACAGACCTGGAAAACAGCCTTAAGAAGCTTTTATGTGTTCACCAGTCTAAGGATAAACTCAGACCTAAAATATGAAATTATCACTGAGAAATTCCACAGAAAAAGATTTCTGAACTTGATCTTTATGGAAATTAATTATCTGTGACACTAGTGTTGTATACCAGGGCTTTGAGCTGTGCTGCAACTTAGCGAGAGTTTCTATTTCATAAATTCCTGTAACTAGTCTGACAACCCCTTCTAAGAGAGCCTCAGCTGTACAAAATGTCGGTGAGTAGGTGTGAGAAAGAAAGGGTCTGACTGCATCATTGCCCCAGTGTATTTATAGCCACAGCTGGGAAAGTTAGTCTAATAATAGTATTTACCTTTGTTACTTGGTAAATAACAAACTATTATTGGACAATTATTGTAAAGGTCAAGAGCCACTTTTTTTTTTTTCCTTTAAGAAACATGCTTATTCTGTGTTTAGCCTCAGTTAAAAAGTGCTTTTCATAAAGTGGTGCAGTGTAGTAAACACTTGAATGTCTCAGAGCTTATGACGCTGCCTTAATTTAATGGTAAATGATAAGAATTTTTCCGTGGCGCTTGCTCAGGTATGCTTATTATCATCCAGCTCCCGCTTTCATATGGGTCTGTTACAATGATAATAAGAAGAGTTCATAAAATGTAGCTATTTTCATATAAATATTGTGCAAGTGACAATAGATGTTTATAATGGGCTCCGGCGGTGGCCGGCGAACGCTCTGCCGGTGGGTTGTTCGGGGAGTGCGCGCGGCTGCAGGAAA
Organism: Anarhynchus alexandrinus; assembly: GCA_008711295.1. NCBI lineage: Eukaryota > Metazoa > Chordata > Aves > Charadriiformes > Charadriidae > Anarhynchus > Anarhynchus alexandrinus. Next base: position 1,154,866 of record VUYV01000205.1, on the reverse strand, counting down.
TGAAAACAACTTCGGAAGGAGGAAAGATTAAATACAATCAATCCATCACTGGACGATAAGTAACAGGCTTTCGGAGTTTTAATGGACTAAATAGTGTAATGTGTTTGGTTTGGTAACCGCAGAGTTTAATCAAGTATTTTTAAGTTTTTAAACAGGAAATGGCCTTTTCTCCAAAGGCTATACACATTTGCAGCGCATAAATCAGCTCCTGAGTCCCCTGGATCCTGATCTCATGGTCTTTACCATGCAATTAACTTTAACTCTTTTTTCTAAAGAAACTCCCGGTTGTTCCGCTAGTGTAACGTGATTTGATGAGTTGTGGCTGTTGTTTTGCCATCGTTCCGTTCCATTCAAGCTCTTGCCTCAATGCTGTGCCTCTAAACCATTGTCAGGTTCAGCCACACAGCCCGGCCCAGGGTGAGCTTTGGGTAAGGGGGTGCCGCCAGCGCAGCCCCGCGATGGCACGGCCATTGGCCACCCAGACCTGCTGTGCGGCGTTCCCTGGCAGATAGACCACCACCGTCCCGGCCAGCTTGGCCAACACCACTGCACAGGCTCTCCTCTCCTCTCCCTTCCCTTCCTCTCCCTCTCCTCACTCTCCTTTCCTCCCCTCCCCTCTCCTCTTCCTCTCCTTCTCCCTCTCTTCTCCTCTCCCTCTCCTCTCCCCTCCCCCCTCTCCCTCTCCCTTCCCTTCCTCTCTTCTCCCTCTCCTCCCTCTCCTTTCCTCCCCTCTCCTTCTCCCTCTCTTCTCCTCTCCCTCTCCCCTCCGTCTCCCTCCCCTCTCCCCTTCCTCTCCTCTCCCTCTCCTCACTCTCCTTTCCTCCCCTCCCCTCTCCTCTTCCTCTCCTCTCCTCCCTCTCTTCTTCTCTCCCTCTCCCCTCTGTCTCCCTCCCCTCTCCTCTTCCTCTTCCTCTCCTGTCCCCTCCCCCCTCTCCTCTCCCTTCCCTTCCTCTCCTCTCCCTCTCCTCACTCTCCTCCCTCTCCTTTCCTCCCCTCTCCTTCTCCCTCTCTTCTCCTCTCCCTCTCCCCTCCGTCTCCCTCCCCTCTCCCTTTCCCCTCCTCTCCCTCTTCCTCTCCTCTCCCCCATCCCTCTCCTCTCCCTTCCCTTCCCTTCCTCTCCTCCCCTCTTCCTCGCCTCTCCTTCTCCCTCTCTTCTCCCCTCCTCTCCCTCTTCCTCTCCCTCTCCCCTCCTTTCCCTCTTCCTCTCCCCTCCCCTCCTCTCCCTCTCCTCTCTTCCCCTCTTCTCTCCTTTCCTCCCCTCCCCTCTTCCTCTCCTCTCCTCTCCCATTCATTTCCAGCCCCTTCCCAAAGCGCGGCAGTGTCTGGGTTCAGCCCAGCCTGGCCAGTTCTGCGCCCCACTGCCCTGCCCGGGGATCCCCAGCGCTGGCGGCTGGGGAGGGGATGGGATGGGAGGGGGTTCAGAGTACACGGTTACGGCACTGAGCACAGGATGGGGTTTATTNCCTCTCCTCTCCTTCTCCCTCTCTTCTCCCCTCCTCTCCTCTCCCTCTTCCTCTCCCTCTCCCCTCCTTCCCTCTTCCTCTCCTTTCCCTCTCCTCCCCTCCCCTCTTCCTCTCCTCTCCTTCTCCCTCTCCTCTCCTCTCCCATTCATTTCCAGCCCCTTCCCAAAGCACAGCAGTGTCTGGGTTCAGCCCAGCCTGGCCGGTTCTGCGCCCCACTGCCCTGCCCGGGGATCCCCAGCGCTGGCGGCTGGGGAGGGGATGGGATGGGAGGGGGTTCAGAGTACACGGTTACGGCACTGAGCACAGGATGGGGTTTATTTAACACTGTACAAATGTCAGATTTTAGACAGGACAGCGTGTAGCTATGACAGCTGTCTTTTAAATTATGCAGAAGAACAAGCTGAGGACAAATACAACCAAGCAGTGCCTTGTTAAAGAACCTACCGAATACAGCAATTTTTATTCCTTCAAAAAACCCACACTGTCATTTTGCAGTAAAATCAGGTAAAATTGTAGGTGCGTGTATTTTCTGACTTGCTTGCTAGATATCATGATACAAATACATATTACCAACATAAAATATGCACACGCACTCACACTCATATATCTCTCTTCTGAGATTACTGATAACTTACCCTTTACCAAAATGAGACGGAAAATTTACAGAACGTGTGTAGTTAATATACCCACTCACGGACTACTTTTGAAAAATCTAATTCATAAATTATACATTAAGTTAGCAACTATACATGCATGCATCGACAGGATATTATTAGGACGAAGGCGGCTATCTTTTCAAAATGTAGCACTATTTGAATGACAAGCAGAATTGGGAGCATTTTCAGCAGAGCTTAATCAGAAACTCTTCTGGAAGCTAAAGAGTGCTGGGAATCCCGTTCCCTCCAAAGAATCAGACGCCTCAGAATGTAATCTGGGTACAAATCCCCTGGTTTACAAGCAGAGGATCCCCACAGACTATTTGCCCTGCTGCCTCCTGCACAAGAAATATTTTCAGTATTAAAGCTTGAATTTAGGAAAGTCTTATCCAAAGTTGTTTTTTTCCCCCTTTGTAATTCAAAACAAAATTAAATTAATGTTACAGTGAGAAAGAAAATATGAGTGCAGAGAGAGAAAATGTTTGAAACACTTTCAAGTAAACACTGAAACTAAAGGGAAACTGTTTGAAACATAAATGTTCCTATGTAAATTATGGGAGAGGTTTTTTGAAGCATAAGGAAGACGTACTAGATACAGGGAAGCGTTCATGCCTGTACCTGTGATACGCTATGGAAAAATACTGGAAAATACTAAAAAGGTGAAGTTGTCGTCTTCTCTTTTAAAGTAGATTTCAAGTAGAGGGTGTTCTACTTTAACACTCTCAGATGAAGTAAAACTGCATGTGAACAAGATACAACTCTACTAAAATGCTTGTCAGAGATACAAAATAAGCCAACAAACTACTGGAAAAAAACAATCTAGCTCTGAATACAGCATTGCTGTGATTCCAGATTCCTGTTTCCTAATGATATACCAACGTACGTAGCTAGCTTCATGTAGGCAGCTTTCACAATAAAAACTATAAACCGCTTGAATAGATTTAATATAAATGATAGCAGGGAAACAGATACACATCAAGATCCAAAAAAAATCTTGAGAATTTTATGGTTTTTAAGAAAACGGGAAACGTGTTAGAAAACTGCACCCATGGGTGGAAGTGTTTGAGCAAATAAAACTGTCTTTTAGATTGTAACCTTCTTTCACAGCTATGTTTTTTTTCATTGGCATTTGTTTCCTATTCATTTGCTTCCTTAGTACCGTCTTCTGTGGTATCATGCCACCATGACCAAAGTGACAGACTTTTGTCTCTGCTGGATTAATCAGTGTGTTCTTTGATCCATAACATATGCTCCTAGTAGACATTTAGCGTCAACATATTCAAGATTTGTGGTCTGGCAGTTCCGTGCCTGATGTTAACCTAGCTGATAGACAGTCTAGAGGATTTAATTTATTTATTTATTTACTTATTTATTTTATTGAGAATGTCTTTTATCCATGACAGAGCTTAAACAACGGAGTAAAATATGTGATGTTAAATATTTGGGTTGATATCTTTGCTTAGAGATTATTTTTTTTTCCGCGTGAAAAAGCACCGGGAGGCTGCCCAGCCAAATACCCCGTGTCTCCGCGGCACAGCGGGTATGTTTTTCCGCACCTCTTCGGCACAGGCTTTGTGTGTTGGTGGCTCAGGGAAGCCTGTCCTCACGAAAGAGGCCACGAGCTCCACACCACCACTTCTGAGGTCCCGGGGACCTGGGCAGGACCTTGCTCAGCTGACACTGCTCCTGGGGCACGGCGATGGAAAAGCCCCAGGGGCGGTTGGTTACCTTACCAAAAACTGTCCTGCCCGGCCTCTTCCCAGGGCACAGGGACCTACACGGGGCTGTGAACACCGGGGCTCGATGCGAAGTTTTATTTCTTCTAGGTGCTGGGTGAAATGGTTAAAAGCTTGTATCAAAGGGAAACTGGTAAAGGGCAGGGAAAGGAATAGGAGGAGCAGGGTGGTCACCCAAGATCTTTTTCCTTTAGTATATCAATTAAATAAAGGATGTCAAATCATGAGATTCAAACTGTTTAATTATTTTTTCATTGAGAGGTATAGCAGGTGATTGATGGCGCGGCCACTCCTTTACTGATCGTACTGCTGTAAAGTGCTGCATAATATATTGCTTTCTATGTCGTGCAGAGATAGAAATGGCAAGTGTAAAATGGGATTAACTGCCCTCAAAATAGTCTTGAAATTACTTATACAAGGCCGATGTCAAAACTCCCTTTGAGTTCAGAATGTGCTGAATTATCTCCTCGTTCCCATCTTCTCCAGCACACAGGCACATCCCTTTCTGTACAGACCTACACAGGGCTCCAAAATAGTACGTGTAATACAGAGCAGAGAGGATCTATTTTTTTTTTAAAAAAAAGCACTGTCCTGCCATGAAGAATTAAGCAGAAAAGGGATGGAGAAACCAAATGTCAGCTGCTCCCTTAGACTTCAAGGTTCAGGAAACTCTGCTTAGTGGGAGTGGGAAAAGACTGGCAGGCTGAAATGTAAGAGAATAATTGTATTATAAGAAGATTATGGGAGATTATTTTTCTTGCGGGCCCCAGATTTCTGCAAAAACAATCCCGACTTGCATCCTACAAGGCAAAATTAATTCACCCATTCCTCTAAACGACGGGGTTTTATTAACTGCATATTCATTTGGTGTGTGCAAAATTAAAAATGGGCTCATATTCCAAAACGTTACGTGCATCTTTCTTTTCGTTTGACAACATGGAGCTCAATGTGATTAACAATGTGGCAAGAAGAAAAATAATTGTTTTTTCAATATACAACCCCCATAATAATTCAGAAATCAATATGCATCCTGGGAGAGTTCCCCCCAGCAGAGGTCTGTAGGAAGCAGGGTGGTCTGTCTCTCTGCCTTCTGACCGGGGAGCTGTTGCAGCCCTGGCTAGCCGGGCTTTTTTTTTTTTTAATGTCTAACTATAACCACTGGGACTGAAATCATAGCTTCTAGTGACCTAGTATGAATATTAATAAGACACTGGGCCATGGAGTTCCTTGCTGATTTTGACAGTTTAAAGGATCAGTTAGTTAATTAGAAGATGACATGGCACATCGCATCCCTTGGCTCCATCCTGCCTTCTGTCTCCTCTTTTCATTTGCTTTTTTGACATGTTAGATTACATCATTACTTGTAGTTTCACTTGTTAGCCACACCATGAAATGAGAATATTTTAAGCTGTAATTATTGTGATTTCTCTCCTCCGCTAAGAACATGAAACTCAAAGACAGCATACAGAAACTTGACTTTCAAAGACTTAGGAATCCATGCTCAGTAGATTATAACCTTCTAACTGCGGCCAGTAAACAGAAAAAGATTTTAAGTAGCACAGAAAATTGTGTTGATCATAATACTGGCAACCAATCTAGTATTTTAAGTAGGCGCCCCCATCATCTGTGCTTTATTTGCGAGTTACTTAGCGATTTCATAGGCATATTTCACAGAAATCCAGAGTCTCTTCCCCCAGCCATGAATTGGTTGTGCCTCTAGACATGTACATGCAATCGAATACATTCATTGCATTGTACTATCCTAAAAAAGGTATGAGTTTTTTATCAGCATTGTAGTCAGAACAGACGAAAATAACGTGAACAGAAAGCACGGTACTATCCAGCAGCCCTCTCATTTGGGGGAACAACGAAGGATACCAAAGATGGACAGGGGATAAGAAATTTCATTGAAACCTTAACTCATTTCTCAACTACACCTAATACCCCAAAATAGACAAGCCACAACCCAAAACATAAAAATAAAACCTGCAAAGCTACAGACATACCATAAATCATACAAACTTACAAGTTTTGCATCCGAATGTCATACTGCAGTTGGCCATCGGGACAACAATTCTGGACAAGTAATAAGACTTTGGAAGAACCACAACTGCTTATTTTCAGTATTACTAGATAATCTCATTAATTAGTATTTGTCTGCCAGCTTACATTTTGCCTGTAAAATTCTTCTCGAGGACATTGGTCTATTTCTGCAGAGAAATGCAGAGAAGTACATGCGCGTCTTACTTTCTCGGCCGGCTTACCCGTCTGCCAACACAGGAGGCTGCAGGAGAATCGGGACGCAGTTTCCGCGTCGTGGAGAGCCTGCGGCTCTGGCGCTTCATTGGAAATGGCGACGTTAGTGGGTGACTGTGTCTTCCAATAGGAACGATCATTTCTGGGTTATTATTGGTATTCATCACTGTGTCTGATTGCCTGCACACTTTCACATTTCTCCTATTGAATGTTTGGATTTGTGTATTCATTTCAATACCACTTAATCAATACCGCTTATCAGAATATGTATTTTGAGGGAAGAAATTGCAGAGGAAGTATATCTACATAATAAGTCTATGCGGTTAGCCAATACAATAACCTGTGTAGGTAATATTTTTTTTTCATTAAGTTAAACATGTAACCTCCCATTGATTCACAGAGCTTCACATAAATACATTGCTAATAGTAGGTGGAAATCGCTTCCATCGCCACTGAAGATAAAGCTAGGTAACGTTACCTCTAGAAGGAACAAAGTTGGGAGTTGTGTGCTCTCCAACAACAGAATTTACTCTTTGAACCAAAATTCCTTGTTCAAGGTGAACCAAGTTAGGCACGAAAAGTGTCCTTTTTTATCAGAGGAGGGATTCACACCTTAGAGTGTCTTTTATCAAATCAATGTTATTGCAAAAGTATTGATTTCATAATGAAACAAGAAATGAACCAGCATCGCTGCCATTTCATAGGCTGGTGAGATTATATTGTAAAGAGGATAAATGGAAACCAAACACCACACGATAATATTGGTGTATTTCATACGCTGAACAATAGAAACTGGTGCACGAGAGCACTCAGTAGCACCTTAGCCATCTTCTGTGTTCTTCCAGAGTTTCCAGATTATGTCTTGGCTGGGAAAGCCCAGGTGAAGTTCGCAGCACAGGGACAGCCTGTGGATTGCATAGGCAGTCGCTCCAATCTGGGACTGCAAATCAGGTGGAGTTCCCACGTGTCACCGCTACTCTTTTCCCTTACCCTGTATGTCTCATCTATTCTGACTGCACTTTTGCCGAAGCAGAGACGACTACTGCTTCCCGTACCCAGCAGAGTGCTGCCACCACCGCTGGCCCCTCCGTGTGCCCACAGTGCAGTTAATCACACAGACCAGTTCTGGAGCTAACGCCAATCTCCCTCAGCGGGAATGCATCTCTCCCAACTTCAAAGACAGAAATGAACACTTACCTTTCATTTGTTCCTAAAAGCCTTAAATCCCATTTCATTCAAGGTCTGCTCATCTTCTGGGTCTTTTCTGCACAGGAGCTCTCGCCAAGAATCAGGTTTGTCATTGCCCACCTGAACCTAGAAATGAACACAAAGACAAACATATAAGCAACTTTTTTTTCCTTTTGACTGCCAGTTACCATTAATACTTAATATTCCCACATATCCTTTTCATCAGATGGCTAATGTAAAACCTAATGAACCATAGATGGCATTCCTGTTTTGCTCTGTTTCAAATTAAGTGTGGAGCAGTAAAAACTGAGAAATGAAAGTTAATATCTTTTCAAATAGAAATGGCTTAAAATACATAATATGAATACAGTAGCTAAAATACTAAAGTAAGTGAAGACTGTGATCCTTAGCAGGTCTTGGCAGTTTCTGGCCATATATTATTAAGCATTATTCAGCTGACCCTAAGGGGAGTTCATCTGGAGACATTAAGGTCAAAGAGTAGAAGCATTTGGACACAGTCAAATGGATTTTACACCTTTGTATCTTTCTGACATTACTGTTTTGCTTCAGCAAACTGCTTAATATCAGATATATCCTACTGGGTACCTTTCTAAATCACTGCAATTTTCTTTGTCCCTGGGCTACAGTTATATGATCAGGATCCAAAGCTATCACAGCCTATGATATACTATTTTACTTGCTCGTTTGTATTAGAATGAACTTTATTAGCTTTTGGGCACGTGTCTATCAGTTTTAAAGATTAAGTATTATGTCAATAGTTTTTATGCAGCATTCAAGTACACTGAATCATTTTGCTTGCTCTGAGATTATTAAAAGTGTATTATCGTTTTTACAGAAAACATTTTTATTTTAAAATGAATCATCGCTCATAGCAGTCTGTGCTTACCAAAGCTATCCCTCTAAAGTGATATTTCACAGCAAAATCAAAATGGGGATAGATGGCCTGGAAGTAATTTTAGCTTTGAGAGCACGTGAACCTTATAAACACAAGTGTATAACTAACATTTGACTCCACACTCCTATGCTTTCATTATCCACTTTCTTCCTTTAAATATTCTTAATTTTCTATTCTATGTTCTTGTAACTGCTAACAATAACCACAGCACTTTAACCATGTAAAAACTGACAATTTGTGCAGTCGTAAATTTGTCGTTCTTCTTAAATAGAAACCATCTAGTTAAATAACCTGTAAAAAAATTACAGAGATGAGCGTGGCTGTTCCAGTATCAAAACCAGGAAATCAAAGATGCTTTTTTGCAAGGAAGCTGAGGTTTCAGCTGACATGAAAGAAGCTTTTAGAGCACAAATCCAGCCTGTAATCACATTTTCTCATTTCCTTGCCAGTCTCCTGTACTTTTGGGTTTGTGGTTCGTAGTGGCTGAGTCACGAATGGGAAAACGGAGGAGGACAGCGCGTCGGGGATTTGAGCTAAAGAACAACTCTTTAAAGTGCGATCTGCCTCCAGGTCCCTCACTTGGGCTTTGCTGGGCTTCACGTATCGCAGCTGGCAGACGGTGATCTATGATGGGCTGGTTTATGATTAGGTGAAAGAGCACTCTCTTCTTGATTAGTTCATTCTCTGTCCTCAGTAGCTGAAATCCTGCTTCACCCGCGTCCAGCCCAGTGTCATCACAGTAAACCCAGCGTGTGCATCCTCTGGTTCAGGGATCGCCTTTTGTCTTCATCTTTGACCGAGACCTCTTGGCACTGCTGTAATAGACACCCAAAGAAGCAGCCCACAGTAGGAGGAGTTTCGTAGTCCACAGGTCAGCTCTTAGCATCCTAATTCTCCCCATCAGAAGGTCTCAGTGGCATATTAAACAGTTATTTACCCTATTCTGACCTCATCATTTCTGCTTCATGAAAGACTGAATTAACACAATAGCGTTCTCCTATCTACCGGCCTGGCAGTGCTCACAGGGATGTTGCTCTAATGCTCCCGTGATATTACTGTCTTTCTCAAGTGGCATAAATTAAAGAGATATCGGACTCCTTAAAGAGCTTAGAGGACAGAACAGTTCCTTCAGTGGTTTAACAATAAATATCATTTCATTTAAGTTACTTCTGAGAATTGGAACTCCTTCAGAGATGCTAAGTGGAGCAAATAAGGATCTCAAGACTTCAACATTAACTGATGGGAATAAAGCCAACATTTTACATTTGCTTTCACATCCTCTCTTGTGGTATGTTTTAGTTTAAATATTTTGGCTCCAGTCTTGAAGCTTCCAATGCATAGGCAGATTGCTATGCCCACATGCAGAAAAAATACTGAATTGAGATCTTTTTGCTGTTATATTTAGAGTATGTCTTTAATTGTTGTGCTTGCGCAATGCCATAGAAAATCTTGGTTTGGTTTCACGTATTCGACAAAAGACCTTTTAGAAGAGTATTTTTAAAGTAGATCCACACTAATTAAATCTATTATTAAGAATCCGACACTTCACAGCTATCGGTGGACTGTAGTATTGAAAATTTACAAATAAACACAGGGAACAGAACTCAATCTGAACACATTCTCAACAGCAAGGCACTCAAGCTTTAATAGAGTTAACCCGATGGCTATAATTAAAAAGCACCCTAACACACTTCGAACACAGTTGTGTAGCACAGTTTTCTCTCGCACCACTCTATGTAATCATAATCTGTACAGTTTCCTGACTTCTGTTTATATAACACACGAATGCGAGAATTATTTATAAAGTCACAGCTGTTCTCTTTCCGAGCCTTTTGTTTCTCACAGGTCTTAAATATTTGTAAAAACAAGAAAAGTAATTAAAGTATTGATACATTCAGCAAACATTTCCCCAGTCACGCTGCTGAAATAGGAATTGTTTGTTTAAACAGAACTTGCTAAGCGTATGTACAAAAATATAACGTTAAATAGTTACTACATACTAGGAAAGCCAACTTGCATTTAAAGAAACAAAATAAACAATGCCAAACCGTTACTAATATTGCAGTCAGCCACTCAAACATTAGGAACTCCCAGAACCGAGTGCAACGGTTTGGTGTTTGCCCAGATCTGTGAAGTAGCTATGTGCCATCTGCTCCTCGCACAAAGGACATGAGTTTATTCTTGCTGGTGGGAACTGCTGTCTAAGAGCCAACACTTGGCAGCGTCGGTCCTCACCCTCGAAAAGCTGGCAGAGAGCTCTTTTTAGCCTTTGAGTTCCCTAATAATGTTCCCCTGCAGGGTGCAGGTCCCTCATGAGTGCTTTATTTCCCTCTTTATTCTGATTCACCGTCCCGTGCAGACAGGCAGGACGCCTCAAGTGCACCGGTCTCCAGTGGATTCCCCTTACCTGCCAGCACCTGATGGGCTTAATCCTAAAATAAATCTAACATTTAAATAGCGAAATCTATACTATTACAAGCGGAGGGATTGTAGGTTGCAACTAAGACAAATGGGTTGGACTAGATGACCTCTAAAGGTCCCTTCCAACCCAAACTATTCTATGATTCTACGAAAAAGCAAAACCAGCCTGTGGTCTGTGGCAGGATTCCCTCCTCGCCGTCACCCACCGTCTGCCCGGGACATCCCGCTTCCCGCAGACGAGAGCAGCACCCTGCCCTTCGTGGTGGCCCATGCGGTCTGGCTGCTTGCCACCTTCTGCTCCTTGGGAATTAGCTTTTGGACACAAAAGCGAATGTCTGGTAGTCGGAGCCAGGTATCTTGGTAAAAGGGATTTTGCAGACTTGGTCATATGTAATCAGTCAGGGAGCAAGTAATCTAGATAAATGCTAATGAAAGCTCTTGCTGGCACCTTGTGTATTCAAAGGCTATTTACTATTGTTCCTAGTCAGCTGGCTCGCTAACTTCCCATTCAGTCTGGATTGCTCAGATTCAGCTGGGACCACTATAATATTCACATTACACGTGATATAAGCCATCCACTAGGCGTACATTTTGTTAAGCTCATTATCTGTGGCACACTGGCGAGACCACACATGACACGTTGTTAAGGCAGATGACAGATCTCCTAATGAGCTGCCGTATCTGGACAAACCAAAGGAAGCCAGTTTACCTCCACCGCGTACGGCACGCATCGAGGAGGGTTCCTGGAAGGCACCGGGCTTGCCTCGGTACGTGTGTTATAAAGCAAGTGCAATCACACAATTAACATCCACCCCATCCCGCACAGCTCAGGCGGCTCTTTCTGGGTCCAGCGGTGAGGAGCACTGAGAAGATCTCTTTGTTCTTGATATCAGTCTCCAAACCCCACAAAGAGCAATTAGGAAAGGGAACCGTCCTCGTCAGACCTCACTCATCGTGGAAGAAGTCTCATCAGAATTAAACTGAAAACTCGCAGCAAGTTTTTACTTAGAACATGCAAACTGTAACAGCTTAAAAGCTGACCAAATTTGGCAGATTTCACAGGGGGCAACACAAACCATCTCTGCACCAAACTTCAAATTTCTGTTTCAAATTATGTTGATACTAAAACCTTCTCAAAGAAAACATATCCGGAATTTCTTAACGTGGGCAAACAATGTATTATTTTTTTTTTTCTGTAATCGTACTCTTGGAAATGACTAAAGCACTTCGGCTGAAGCGTACCATTAAAAAGCAAAAATCAGCCTTGGACAATGCCCAGGACACAAGTTTCGAGCCCAAATGTTGAAAGTTTGGCAAAGCACCGTAAAAACTAGTCTATATTAACCTGAGGCAGCGCTACCATTTCTGCTAATGAGGTGAATAGAGAAATACGAATTAGAGGTCGATAATGGAAAACATCTCCGCTGAGCTGAGCGCTGGCCTGACTGTCAGGCTGGCTTATTTACCAGAGCAACAGGGCAACAAAGCCAACTGCACCGGTAAGCCCCACTCTTTGCTGCTGAGCAACGTGCTCAGGCTCCGTTAGCTGAAGAATCCGAAACATCGCATTTATGGGATCCCTCCACTCTTCCCTCAAACCAACAGTCTTCTGCTGGACTTACTCTCCTGGCCCGATTTACGGATTATCTTTTTGAATCAGACAAAACTTTCTGAAAACAGGTTATTGCTGGTCTCAGTGGCATTTTCTAGATTGAATAAAAATTATCTCACTTAGCCTATCATGTTGCTATAGGAAAATAACAAAATAGGTGCATTTCCGTTGAAACTGGAAATCAAATATGCCGCCTGTTTCTGTTTAATTTCTCATCAGATTCAGCTGCATGCTATTTCTGAAAAAAATTCCTGACTCAACTCAGCCACCTGAACTGAACAATAACATTTAAATAGCAACTAGTGTTTAAGAAGAAACTTAGTTGCATTTAAAAAAAAAAAACCCATAGGCAACATTTTTGAAAGTTTTACCTTAAGTTGCTTAATCAAATTACATAACCAAAAATTATCTAATCAAAGCCATACATTTTTTTACAATTTCACTATTGTCTTTTTTTTTTTTTTTTTTTTTTTTTTAATTTAAAAAAATTTTTTTTTTTTTTTTTTTTTTTTACTTAATTCATTTATCATCATCATCTTTTCTGCTATTAGGGCACACTAGTTCCCTCACTCCAGAACTTTCCAGTAGTTCGAGATCCACAGCCACTGGCTGCCAACCAGCTTTGGGAACGCCCATAGGATGGGGTTGAATAGAGGCATATCTAACCAGGGATGGCCTGAATTGTTCTTCAGCTTCGAGGGCCAGCAGTAAGATCCAGCCTACCTCTGTCTTGCTGTAACCTTGCAAGTTCTACCACCATGGTGGTGGTGATCTCCTCATCAGGGAAGCATCACAGTCCCAGCACAGGGATGGAGTCCCTCTCTGCTTTCAGGGGTTTGGCAGACCAAAGAGGTCTCCTTCCTTTCTTTTCCTTTAGGTAGGTAGATTTTGCTACCGAAACACCTTCTAGCCCCTTCTACCCCTTCTAGACCCACGGTCTCTATTTATGAAAATTTAGTACTAAACCATATGGACAGCATGAGCTGAATTTCAGTAGCTGATCATTTTAATGCAAATTGTGAGTGGGTACACTGGTAGTAATAGCTGGGTGTCCCGCAACGTACCTGTAACAAGATACCCATGTACAGAGTCTGGACATAAAAGCTGCAGGTGATCCTTGCACATTTCCATTGCCATCCACAGAAACTTGCTAAGCCAATAGAAACCACTTTGAGCCAAGAAGGCTCCAGGCAGACCTTACTGTGGTCTTCCAGTACCTTAAGGGGGCCCACAGGAGAGCTGGGAGGGACTTTTTACAAGGGTGTGTAGTGATAAGAACGAGGAGTAATGGTTTCAAACTGGAAGAGGGGAGAGAGTTAGATTACATATTAGGAAGAAATTTTTCACTCTGAGGGTGGTGAGGCACTGGCCCAGGTTGCCCAGAGAAGCTGTGGCTGCCCCATCCCTGGAGGTGTTCAAGGCCAGGTTGGACGGGGCTTGGAGCAACCTGGGCTGGTGGGAGGTGTCCCTGCCCAGGGCAGGGGGGCGTGGAATGAGATGATCTTTAAGGTCCCTTCTAATCTATACCATTGTATGGTTCTGTGATACCCGCAGCAGGAGATGCAGGCCCTCTGCCATGCGGGAGGCACGCCTGTGNGCAGCAGGAGATGCAGGCCCTCTGCCATGCAACGCCTGTATGGGAATTATACTCTTGTTCCATTCCTAGCCATTCTGTCATTGCCTCTTCTTTATAGCAGAATGGATTGGCATAAGGATTATAAAAATGCAGACTTTCTGAAAGCTTCACCAATTGGAAACAGTATGGTCACTCCAAACGTGTAACACAAGGTAGCGTTTCCTACAGACTGGAAAATATCTATAAAGCTTATGACCTATGAGTACTTTTCTAGTTCATTGGGCAGTTCACTGATGTTTTATCCTTTACATCTACGGCACAGGTTTAATGTTGTCCTGGTTTGAGGTGCTCAAATATTAAATAGTCATAAATGCCATATGTACTTTATTGTATATCTTTTTATAATCTGGTAAAGTTTATATTTTTAATATAACAAATAATATGTGAACTTGTCATTTACACTCTTCAAGTGCAATGAGAGTCAGTAGCATAGATGGCCATTTTTCACTTGGTATAAATATTAATCTAAAGCTAATCTATAAATATCAATCCAAGGGACTCTTTGTTTTGTTTTGTTTTTTCCCCTAAATCCACATACATTCACATACATCTCTCTTGCTCTGTAGGCAGGTCCTAAGGCTGTATATAGGCTTTCAGGGATAGAGGTGGCCTTTCTGCGTTGTGTTTGTTAAATGCCTATTTCAGGCACCTCCTGCTGTAAAACTGAGGCTCTCGGATGCACCCCAGTATGTGTGGAAAATACACGCTGCTAAGCCTATGCAACTTTGCCACAGCCGTTGTGAGTTTTGTACCATCGCGTTCACGTCGCTGTGACTCACATTTAAACTCCACTTCCTAGCCTGCTTAAATATGTTAAGAATTATCCTGAGGGACCATAGTAAAATGTAGTCATGTTTATTTGTAATTGCTACAAAATGGTTTACAAAATTGTTAGTGTCTTTTATTATCCCTGCTACTGAAGCACTTGCCTGTTAATTAGAGAAATTTCAGCTGTCATAGCTGGCAATTATAGCTGCTGTATCACTGTCTGTTATGAATAGTCAATGAGAGCTGATTAATATGCATGAGTAGCAGTATATAGCGCGTGCACTGGAGCAGCGTGCCGCAGCCGGAGCGGCGCGGCAGAGGGAGTGCGGTGCAGTGCCGGGGAAGGAGGGAGAGCAGGAACGAACAGAGCCCCGATCCTCTGCAGCACCCTGCGCCGTACCGCCGCAAACTGCTCCGGCCCGGCCGAGCCACCGAGGGCTTCCCAGGATACCTGCACGCATGCTGGCTAACAGAGACTGCTGGGGCTGCTCTGGTGAATAAGGAAGATTATTTCTGCCCCTTGTTTAACCATGGGATGCAGTTTGTGCACTCTGCAGAAGCAGGAGGAACAGTACAAGTTACTGTACGAAGTTTGTCAGGTAAAGGATTAGATTTCATTTCTAAAAGCGAATGTTCTCTTTTAGGTTTGTGACCACTGTTAACGACAGGGAAACTGGAATACCAAAAACTGCTTATGCAAGTGGAAATGAAAGGGGGTTTGCCTTATTTGATATGTGTATGACAATGATTTATGTTTTGATGAGGTACCTTCCCATTCACACTTGTGGAACATCAAATATTTAAATGTATGTTATTACACATCAAACTTTTTACAAAACTGTGCCTCACAAAATAGAACTCTGTGGTTAATGTCTCCATTATGTATTAGGTAAAATTCTTTGACAGGGCTCGTGGCTTGGTCACACGCTCTTTGAACCGGGTTGGGAAAGGGGTGCGAGGGAGGTTGTGTATCTGTTTACCAGTGCGTACAGACACTTATTTCCATACGGTGCATTCGGTCAGTGCTCTGTCTGGTCTTTAAGCGCCTGTTCTGCCAGAGGAAGTTTATGGCTGGTTGTTGTAGTTTTTGCACCTCTGCATGTAGAAATAGCAGCTAACAAACAGAACGGACAGCAGGTTAAAACTACTACTCTAACAGATCTTTATACATCAAATTATTCATATTAAGCATCTGATAAGTTTTCTAATAATCAGATGACAAACTAACCTCTATGACACAAATGTTATTTCCTATGTCTCTGCTTTTCCTTCTGTCTGTCTCTGGAATTTCTCACTCTGTCACATCTGAAGTACGTTTTGGACCAAAAGAGCGCAGAGCGATGGCCAGGTGCTTAGGGACACACTCCTACTCATCTCTTGTGAACTAATCATAGCAGAAAGCTTCTGGTTAACCTCTGAAAGCGTGAAGTGTGTTGTCTGTACAAACACTCCAGATAAACACACACTACCCGGATCCCTCCAGCTGTGCTTTACCACCTCGCTGTTCCAAAGGCCGTTTAGAATAAGTGACAGTTACCCCCAGTCTCAGGAGTGACATTTCCCAGCGCTGCCGCCTTCCGCGCCGGCCGGCAGAGGGAATTGCTCAGCAGAGCACGGGAGGGGAAGAAACCCTGTGTCCTCCCTGCGATGATGCCACCTGGATCCGACCCCACACACTGATGTCACTGACAACAAAGTGAATAAAATATGCGGTTTGTGTGTTACGCTAGCAGGGAAGTGATTAAATTTTAAACATGTAGTTTTGATCTAATTCTCGCTCACTCACCCAAAGGACGCTGATGCTTTGTGGAAGAAAAAAAAAAAAAAAACTTGTGAGAGCAAATAGGAAGATGTGTTTACTGTCATTTCTATTTATACAAAATCACTTCCACTTGCTAAGCTGCTCTGCATGCCATGGCGGGAAGAATTTGAGAGAAAGGTAATCAGGTTTCCTGGATGTTACTCTGTACTGAGAACTAGTTTCAGATGCTGCCGGCGACCGCAGACCTGGGGCCAGGTATTGTCTGTGCGAACCCCCCCCAGATCAAGCAGTGGCTGTGGTAATAGTTACTTACACCCAAGGTCGCCAAGTTTTCACGCTGCCCGAGTTTGAGGACTATCAGTGAATCACATTCAGAAGTGCAACAACCAGAACAAACCCCGACAGGAAGAAATTACGAATATTTCGATTGTTTAGGAAAGCTTACACGTTTTTTATTGTGAAATGAAGGCAGCAGAGAACCTTTGCAAGTTACTGACGTCTCCTAACAGATGCAGGACAACATTCTTTAAATACGTGTCCTTAAAACCAGTCACAGGAACAGTCCCACTGATATGTGAGATGACTAAACTATCCGGTGCTGGCTGCAGGTGCAGATCCCTGGCAGTAGTTTGGATTTAGAAATCAACCTGCAAAGTACGGCAGCCTTGTTTCAGCAGCGTGTGGAGCACGGAGCACAGCACCCCTGATTAACTTTAAGCATGGAAGTCCTTTGGGAAACACGGTTGGAATATCCTCAGCTTCCACAGAAGTGAAAGGTGCATGTAATCCTATAAAATTGGGATTTCTAACATAGCAAAACCTGAATTATTTAAGACTATAATCCCTGATTATTCCAGAATATAAATTATCTCTTGCAAAATTATTTTAAGAGGGTACTACTTTGATTTCTCTGGTGGAAGGGAATTCTATAGCTTAGGGAGTACATCCAGATAATTAAATGTCACTATAACTATAAAAATGACTCCTCATGTAACCAACACATAAAAGTAATCAGTTAAAATTTAACGGTAAGGGAGATGAAGAATAATTTTCATTTAAAATAACAGGATATAAAAGACAAAAGTTTCAAAATATGCTAGCAGTAACAAATACCTCTTACAGTGGTTTTAATTTGTATCATCCATGTAACCCTAATATCATGTGATAAGATGACATTGCCATTTCTGAGAAAACTAAAAGAAGCTTTTTTAAAGTCTGAGTTAGACAAAATTTGCATAATTTGGGTTTAGGAAACACTGAGCATTGTTACAAATAAATCCCCTTATTTAGCCTTGTTTTGTAGAAGTTCGTGACTCTGAGATGTAGGAATTCAGAAAACACTTGCAAGAATTAATAATAGTACATAACTGCACTTTCTCTATTAGGCCAAGAGCTTTAGCATGGCTGGGAAATTAATGCTTCAATAAATTACAATTCCAGAAGGTCCAGTACGTCTGGCTCCGTAAGTCCTCATAACAGAGAGCACAAAGAGGATCAAATATACCAGGGCTCAGGCTTTATCCCTTCCTCATCCATAGATAATTCAAAGAGATCCTCTTCATTAAGGGCTTTGGCACATTGCCTACAATTTCTTTTTGGGCTGCTGTGAGCTTAATGATGCAGAACAATGGTCTTCCCTCTTGTTGAACACATACCTTATTGTACCTTTAATCACATAATAAAAACCAAATTAAGACACCTCGTCATTAAAGTCTATTGTAGCTGTGCATATCAATGCTTTGTATTGCAAATACAAAGGGGACTGTGGCAGCTTGAAATCTTGATGCAGAACAGTGTCACCGACCGTAAGCGTGCTTGTGGCAGCAACGTGATGCATATAATATCTTAGATGTATCCTGAGATTTACTTCCTAGCTGCATGCAGCATATGAAATGAAGTCATTATATGCTATTCAGATTTTGGGTTTCTAGTTAAATGGAAATTTTCTTAAGAAGATTTTTAAGGTTGTGAAAGTGGAGGGAGAAGGGGGAAGAAAGAAAACCAGAAAATTACAGGAGTGTTTTAGACCAGTTTTCCAGTTTGCTTTTCTCAATGTCATCAGCTCCTATACAAACAATAACAGAAATAAGGGCTTTTCCCTTTGTAGGAAAATTCCCAGGGGACCAAAAAGTAATCACCATTGAAGGAAACTTACAGAAGAATAAGTCACCTGAGATAAAGCTTTTGAGTTTGTAAAATAGAAAAAAAAAACATTAGGACCTCAATTTAAGAAAGTTTCAGAGTACCTAATTCACTCTAAGCGCATGTTTACGCACAGTTTGGGAGGTGAGAACACAGTGAAATCATTTACTAAATAGACATTTAGTATTTCCAAGGATAAGAACATAGTTTTAAATCACAGATGACTCTTAAACTGGATGGGCAATGCTCAAAGCTGTTCCCTGGGATTCAAGATGATGGAGTTCATGCAATTCTCATGGTGGGAAGATATCATAAAAACAACCCATCAATACTGGCACTTCCAGCTGAGGAATCATGCAATAAGCCAGTACGGAGAGTAAGCCCTTTCCTCCGGGCTGTCCCTCCAGAACAAGGATAGAAACGCTGGCAGGAAACAAGCTCACGTTGCCGCTGCCCTTGCTTCAGATGATCCGAGGTCAGAATATTTCTGCCTCCATGATTGTTGAGCTGGCACCTTTCACAAATACTAAAGTTCATATATAAATAAACAGTTGATGTAATGACCTTTCAGTGTTTTAGGAACTCGAAAGCCCCGTTCACATGCTCGTGGCCTGGCACATCTCTGCGACAAGTAAAAATGACAGTGTTGGTAAAAACAATAGTGGGCAAGCTGGATTGGTCTTTTAAACTAGACTAAGATATGATGAGGCCAAGGTTATGTAAGCACCAAGGTCAGCATACAAATTGCTGTGCTAATGAGACGACGGTAGTGATGAGGAACTAACAGACACTGTATTTCATTGGCAACTTCCAGCTGCATCACTTGTGAGAAGACTATTCCGGCAGCAGAACTCACACACAAACCAGTTGCACTGAGCTGATCACCAACACAGTTCCCTTTGCCATTAGAATTCCATTCACATGTTTAGACTTCCAAAAATTAGACTAAAGTAATCAGTCATTAAGAAAGCCCAATTCAAGGAAGCAGTCTAACTAGACCTAAACCTACTAAGCAATGATGTTATCCTAAATCAGGGCCAAAGTGCAGCTTGCCATAACAAACGTTAAGGTCAAAAAAAAATTTCTAATCAAAACTGTAAGACTTGGGAAACAAAAATAATTGCCTCTGTACATATGCTTTTCACACCCTCAAATTTAATTGGGCAGCCAGAGAATTAGGTGGTCTACATTTCAGTAGTTTTCCATGTTAAGACCGAACTGGTTGTGCCAATTATAGTGAACTGGTCTGCATGAAATACACTGTATGGCTTCAAATACTCTGTACGTACACTGTCTGTGCTGCAGCTGAAATTAAGAATAGCGTTGAAGTTATATTCTGTCACTTCACTACCATTAAACTTGACCTCAATAACAGTTGTGAACCTATCACACTTACTTCAAAGTAGGCATGTGTTTGCTTAAACAAGATGTTAATTCCACAGGCTTTGTTCTAGACAGGGTTTTCTACTGCTGAATTAGTTCAGCTGCAGAAAAACTCTGCTTGACAGACTGGAGACTCATAATCTTCAGAAAACTGCCCTTTAATGATTGCGGCGCCTGTCTGTGGCTCAGAAGCCCCCTTTCTTAATTAGACATTTACCAGAAACTGGCAATTGAAATTTTCCTCTTCACTTGATGATGAATAATGCAATGCCTCTGTTAGGATTTCTCTGGAAGATACTCTGTATTGCACGTTAGAGGAATATTTTGGTCTTTAAAGGAACATAAACAAGATGTGATATGAAATAAACAAAATGCCTAATGGTCACCTGTGATATAAATGGATAATTTGACCTACTGTGCACCTGAAATATCTTACTGCTTCATAATCTTCCTAAAATCTATGGTGCCTTTCTTCTTTACATTGAGCAGATAAAATAGCATAGCTTTATTTGGATTTTTTTTTAAGTGATAAATGATTGAAGAGATTAGTTTTGTAATGCTTTACACTTATACATCTGTTTAATGCTATAAAGCAGGTGGCAAGAAGTCACGAGGGAGAAGGCACTAGGGACAATCACTGTGCTTTACTGTCACATGTCAGACATGGGCTGGGAAAAAGGAAACATATGGAGTAATGAAAAAGTGCAGATTTAATAAATGTGTTTGGTTGTGTTCATTAATAATGAAACAAAAGGTCAGGCTTCACTTTCGCTAGGAGAGGACAACTCTACATTTATACGTACATTGGGATTGTTCCTTTCTGACACTCAGTGGGTAAACATAAGCAGATCCAGGTAGCCCTCTTGAACTCCCCAGCCATTAAGGATTTGACAGGAAGGTGGCAGAATAAATAATATAAAATATTCATAAACTTTAAACAAGACTACAATATCCACTACTTTAAACAGTGACTATTGAAGGAATCCTTCCTATTAATACAGCGTACCTTCAGGCAAAAAGCTGGAGGCTACCATCTAAGAGAAAAATGGTAAGCATCATGGCAGTGATTTCTTACTTGTGTCGATCCCACGATAACTCTGGACGTGGACACATTGTAGGTGATTGGACACATTGTCCACTGGCACAGGAACTGGGCACTTCGTCATTTCATTTCTAATTGCTGAAACAACTTCCAAGACACCAGCTTAGCTGCGTTCAGTAGCACCGCGTTTCTCAAACACTACCATCAGACTCCTTGGGAACACTTGAGAAATAAAATGCTTCACTGAAAGACTAACTGTACAATCAGACTAAAACCATATTTGGTTTATGCGTTTTCATTGATCACGTGCATTTACACTGAGTGAATTAGCTCCTACAGCATCATTTTTGAGAAAGTGAAGATTCGCACGTTAAAAGATCACAGCTGATAAGAAAGTCTTTTTTGAATTTGGCAGAGTTGCTTGCAGAGTGCAACAGAAGCTCTTGTACCTGACCTGACAGTATCTGTGTAACCGCCATCAATTTTAGCCTAAAAAGGAAAATGAAGTTGTTTTTATCAATAGCACAGTACGAAAATTCTAGGCTGTGGTTGAGCAGCGTGGGCTGGAAGGGTAGAGTGAGGTGGTGGTTGGACTTCTCCCTACGCAACAGCTTCTGAGGTTTGTGTTCTTCAGCTGTTCTTCCCCACTGCTCTGCTGCTGGGGACAGATGGCTCAAGACGACAAAGTCTACTCTGCAGAGACCAGATAGCTACTGAAGGAGCAGGCCCTCTTATTAACGAACCCACCTGGATCTGTCACTGCCGCTGGGTTCCCAGACAGCAGCACTGGGAGCTTTTTCCATCTTTTCTTGGCAGCAACTTCAGTAACCCTCTGGAACACAGATTATCTTCAGAGCTATCCACAGTTGCTCTTTCCCTGTCCTACATCACTGAGACATTTGTGGGAGAAGGGAGGGGAGGTGGGAGGATGGACTCAAAAACTACAGATGGTGGGCAACAGTGCAGGAATGGGAATGTCCTGAATTAGAATGGTCTTAAACACAGTGTCTTGGAGATCAGTGTTCAGGTTTCAGTTGTGGTGTGCTCTCATGTGGCCTCAGGTAGATCACTAACTTGTTTTGTGTTTCATCTTCTCATCTGTACAAGACTCCTTTTGTCTTTTTGCTTGGAGCAGGGTCGCCAGACAAGGCACTGTCTTTTGTTCTGCGTTTGCACTGTCTGATACGCTACTAAAATAATATTTGTAATATTTTAAGGCCTGATCTATACACCAACTTACACTGCTCTGATTTTAATTGAGGTATGGTGTTAAAGATTGCTAAACTGTCAACTGTTTGAGCTGTAGGTGCTGGGAGGGCATAGCAGGGGAAAACTCCCTCCAAAGCGTGGCTTACTCATACACCGTTCTCAAAGCACCCTCTGCGTGCCGCTGTTGGAGAAAGGTGGTCTACAGGGACTTTTGGCCTGACTCAGTAGGAGAATTGGGTTTTTATGTTACTCCAGTTTAGCTTAAACCCATGTCACATTTACACCCTCAACTAAACAGATTAATCTTCTTATGCTATTTACTATCATTGTGTATGATATTTGTCATGAGGATAGAAATGAAGTGTTATCAGCATGGTAACCCCTCTGTTGACTGCAGTTATGTTGTGCTGGAACGCAAAAGGCGAGACAACTCAGGACATCAGTCAGTCAGACACCTGCCTGCATAGGGACCCCTTGTTACAGGATTCTGTATTTTAAAAGTAAATCTAGAAATACACAGCTTCTACAGATGGACTCAATGATCTTAAAGGTCTTTTCCAACCTAAAAGATTCTATGATTCTAAAAAAAGTAAATTCTCATTCATTAAAAAGCCTTGATTTCCTGTACTAGATAAGCACATAGACATAGTTTCTGCCCCTTGGGAAGAGCACGTTTGAGAAGGACAAGAGCATTTCGATGTAACGCCACAGCAGAAGCAGCCCAAGGTGCCCCACTGGAGACAGAGCTCTACACGGGCAAATCTAGAGAATGAGAGAAAGTGGGTAATTGCACTTGCTGAATTCTGGTCATTAGTAATTCATGATTATTTATGGCTGTCATTTGTACTTCACTCAGAAGTAGAATTGATTGGCTCCCTCTGGGTCATGCTGCTGCCATGGCAGAGAGAGTCATTAAAAAGGGAGGGCCTGTAAACTTCTGCCTGTGTTTTACATGGACCGGGGTTATTAAGCCATGAACAAAAGATACACAAAAGATCACCGTTTTAATGCTGACAAAATATGCAGAAGTGTTTCTGCCCTGATGTAAAGTCACTTAACATGATGAATGCATATGTAACAGAATAGGGCTCCCAGTAAACTTTGCTTATAGAGGAAGTACAGGACTCCCGGGATCCCCAGCATCAGTCTAAATCTGTTTTCATTGAAGCAAACAATAAAATTCCCTGTGGCTTTATTCTGAGTCATGATACATAGGAGCGGAGCCTGAGAATCCAACCAAAAGCAGGCACATTTTAGTATGCCATCTACAGTACTGGTGCTGTATTGTTAATACGTAAATGTGCTAATTACTAGCAGAATAAAAATTCCTTTATTTCAGGGGTCTTTTCCCAAGATTTTCCATTTGGAAGTTAACGGTTCAGAGAACAAATGTATTCTGTACTCTTAAGTAAAGAATTTTTATTTGGTCTTAACTATTTTGTCATGGATGGCTCGCAAGGCAGAAGGGAAACGCACACACATGGAAACAGTCTATTACTAAACAATATAATTCTGGTTTTTTGAAAAAGAGAGAGACTGTCCATATGAGGGAAATAAAAGAGGGATTAGATGGAGCTGCAAGAAGAATTAACCTATATTTTGAACCTTCTTTCTCCAATTCCTGAGGAAAAGGGGGTTTAGAAAATAGGCTTTTTGCTGCTCTAGTTTCTATAAAAATCTTTAAAGTTCTCCTGCTTTTTCTTAATACGCAGACTTCTTAGGAACTTGCTAAAGAAGTGAATCAGACCATAAAGAGCGTTTTAAATGGAGCACAGACGTCTGTAGTCTAACAGAACTAGCATTTTTATAGTGCACTTCCCAAGGATTTGCATGAATTTCTACAAAGAAAAGCTGCTTACTCATTCTTAAGCAAAAAAGTTTTTTCTCTGTGACATTTGTGAAGCACAGAAGAACCACCAAGCCATACAATGCATACAAATGTTTACCATTCATGACGTTAAACCCGTATAAATCTACCTTGATGAATGGAAAAATAATTTTCTTTTACAGAAACCTATCTAGTTTCTGTTGTATACCACCAAAACCCAAAAACAACGTTACACACTATTTAAGCAAAAATAAAGTACAAAATAATTATCACTACACACAGCAAACTCTTATGCGCAGCGATTTTCTGGCTTTCTCAACCTTTCAGTTACTGCCAATGTCCAGAGTTACTTCATCTGTGCTATTGCAAACGATGTTTGGACAGGCTTGAATGCAAAACTCCTACGTGCATGGAGTGTCCTCATGTCCGGCCTCATTCTCTTCTGCAACCCCCCTTCTAGCCTGGCCCTGTTCCGTTGGCCTCGCATCGCCTCTCCAGGGCTGCAGGGCTCCATGTCCCCCACCACCACCCCGGTGACTGCAAGTGGGAAACCAGGAATCAGTTTGAGGACCATCTTTCTTGTGTGAATAACCCAGGTGTGTAAATTCTGCTGTCACAGGAAAAGAGAAAGAACAAACACTGGGGTTTTCAAAAGCATTGTAGGAAGGAAAAGAAGAATTGGTGGTAACCGGGAGGAAATTTTGTCTATGTAAACAAGTGGCACATTTTGATATACCTGAAAGCCCCCTGCCATCAATGTCTGCCATCAGTGAAGTGGCAATTAATTAGTCTTCTCTACCCACCCAGAAAAATAAAACATGTAAATAGCTTACCTTGCTAAATAATTAAACGGCAGCTATTGATAAAATTACATTTATATAATAGCACAACTGTGTACCATCTTATCAAAATATCTTCCTCATACCTCAAACAAAAACGAGAGTATGTTTTCTAGTAACAGAGTACAAGTCTGTCACCTCAGTCATGGCTGCAAACTCCCATTGCCTTGCACAGGAGGTGCAGCATCATCACAGAAAGGTTTGGGTTGGAAGGGGCCTTCAAAGCCCATCTAGCTCTGCCCCCCCTGCCATGGGCAGGGACACCTCCCACCCCACCAGCCCAGGTTGCTCCAAGCCCCGTCCAACCTGGCCTTGAACACCTCCAGGGATGGGACAGCCACAGCTTCTCTGGGCAACCTGGGCCAGTGCCTCACCACCCTCAGAGTCCTCCCATGGTGAAGGCCGGAGGGCTCCCAGCCTCCCCACCTCAGGAAGATCTGGCCTGAAATTAGCATCTGAACAGTGGCAGTTGGCTCAGGAATTGCTGGAGGATAGCAAACCTCTCAGTAGAATAATTGTTAAATAGAAGCACGTATGTATGGTGTAAAACAACGTGAGAAAATCTGTCTTCACAAAAGGTATTTCACTGTGACATATTTTCAGAATTAACAGGGGAAGAAGGGGATTCCAACAGGAGGGATGCCAAACGCCTCGCACTCCTCTGACAGAGGGAGAAGTCCTTGTATATCTAATAACTTGCACACTTGCAGTGTATGGAAATTACATGGAAAGCCATGTCATAGCTATGTAGTGCAAATTCTTCACAAGCCTAAAAAGACATGAGTTGTTTTCCTGTTTTTCTTTCTTTTCTTGTTAATTCGCCCATCACTGATTTGTTCTTTCTCCCTCTCTGGTGGCCATGTGTACTGTAACATCATATACTCTATAAAATATATATATGCATCCAACCTTAGATGATGCAGGTTCATAATACGTCGCGGCTGACAAGCTACTTACTAAGTAGCTACCAAAGCAAAACAGACTCAAGAATGCACTTGGGTCTCACCAAGACTCCACCCAGCAAGATCCTACTGCCCCTTTTTACTCTTTGATTTCCAAAGTAGCACTCAAACTTTTCCAGCCACCTTCACAGCTTTTAGAAGTTGGACCTTAAAGTACAGTCACATTGTGTGTGTTCCCTTCACATGTCCTAACTGTCATGGGCTACTCTTCAGCAGTTTCACCTGATTTTTAGGGTTCAGCGGTGAAGTTCATCTGCATTTTCAGCCAGATACAGCATATATTGTAATTTTTTTTCTTTTTATTAATTTCTGTTTATTTTTCTCACCATTTACTTCTTGGAAATAAGAATTAATGAAAACCCCATAATTGAAATGAGAATTTAAGATGTCATTTCTATTTATTTATTTGGTGGGACCCTCCATTTGGATTTACGCCACAGCCTCCCCTGTTATACCTTGTTGCACCATCTCTCTTTTTCTCAATTACAAATATACATCACAATTTACTTTAATTGACCATGACAGGATTTTTCTTTCCACTGTCAGAGTTTGGCTGTGCCAATTCAATGCTGATGGCACGCTCGGCTTCATAGCATCTTGCTTTGCTATTGGACTCATCTCTGTTTCAGTCAGAGCCTGAACTAAGGCATTGTAAAGGCAAAACTCTCCGTGACCTCAGCAAGCATCAAATCAAGCTCAAGTGACTATTTTATTTTCGTTCCAGGTATTAAAAGAAAAATTCTAGGAGACACTGACCTGCCAGACAGGATTATGCCATATTTATCTATAGATTTCTTGCTGCCTTTGCGATGTAGATTTTAGGTAGCGTGCTCTCTGCAGCCTACTTTTGTGCAAAAGAATATAATGTATATTATAAATCTCTATACTATAAATTAAAATGCTATAAATACTATTCTATTTTATTTATAAATACTATTATATTCATTATATAATTTCTATCAAAAAAATTCAAGCACCCCTTCCTTATTTACTGCATGGTCTTAATTCAGAGTAGTTATCTCTGTGAGTCACGCAGTTGCTAAGCCTACTATCTGGCTCCACCACAAATTTCATCAAGGTCCATTCAACTCAGTTTAACTACAGCTTTCTCCATATTCGATATATTTCCAATGCAAAGAAGGTCCAAAAGCTAAGCATTGCAACATTTCAGACAAGTTAATTTATCCATCTTTTGTGCCATGAAAGATCCCATTGTCTCTGTCACATGGCACGTAAGGTTCTTAAGAAATTATGCATATTTGTAGGTTTTGGCAGTCTTCTGAAGCATTCATATGCATGGATTATTTTTTTTTTCTTCTGAGTTATTTCAGATGTAACTATTTATAAAGAAGAATTTTGCTGAGTACAATTCAGCAGCATTAGGAATAAAGTCTATGATTACGGAGCCACTTTATTTTTTTTTAACAAAGTGAAACTGTACAGATATATTTATTGGCTTTTAAGCACTGGGAATAATTGTTTGTCAATTGCGACAAATTTTCCAGATAGAAACTGAATATCTTAATCAATATCATTTATTAGCTGAAGGGACTCAGAGGGACTCAAGATTATGCACAAGTGCTAATTCTACACAGATAACAGAAATCAGGCCGTAGAGGTCATCCCAGTATATTTTTCTTTTGCATTATTGTTGTGCTACTAAAAATAAAATACCAATATCTGCTACTTTTTTCCAGGCAAAAAAAAAAAAAAGTAAATTGGCTCTGTTATATATAAGACGACTAGGGAATTATTAGTTTTCATTATCCAAATATTGTAGCATTACCATCCTCATGTCCCTACAACAGAAAATTCTGTTATTGATGTGCTGGGATGGGAAATAGTAAAAAAAAAGTAAATACAAACTATTCACTGTGCAGTATTTACCACAGGTTTTTAAGGGGCCAGCTTCAGACAGTGCAATTTCCCTGCTGTAAATCACTTTAAAGCATATTTTCACATCATTGCATATTTTTCCATCATTTCACATCCAGAATCAAATGGTTAATAGTGATAGCTCTGTGCAACCCATTAACTCTTATTTTGTTAGTGCAGTTCTTAACCCATCTGATACCTCAGCATCCCACCCCATTGGCCACCACTGCTGGTCAAAAGGGAATCTGCAGAGCTAAAAGGATTCCGCCCAGGCTGAGGTCAGGAATCAGTCTCTTGTACGAGATCCACGGACTGACCCTGAAACCATTCATCGTGTGAACGGCTACTGGCCGGAGAATTGTTTGCCGAATATGATATGGATGCTGCCGTATTTCATAGAATTATTAACTTTTACAGACAAAATCCTCAACCGTATTTTAGCAGCGCATTAAGAAACCCATAATAATAACAGTACATTGAGTTATGCTTTCGATTTACTATAATCATTGCCATCTTATCAAACCCGTGATATAAAATTGTATATACATCAAATAGAAATCCCCTTTTAGAGTTATTTATTTACCGCGCTCTGCAGAATCCTACTGTTCTGAAACGTCCGAGTGGAGACTGTTGAATACAAACACCCAATGAAATGCTCAATTCTGACTTGGATCCGGCAATACAAGATGACAAGTTCCAGCGGAGCAGCCCCGATGCCATTACAACACTTTTATCGCCCCTGTCCCCAGGTTTTCTCCAGCCCCTCGGGTTGGGGCTATCCTTGTAGCAAACGAAGCAGAACGAGATGAGCACACACGTCCTTAAAAGTCCGGTTCTCTGCCCAGTATCTACAGTTAAGCCACCGACAAATGGGCATTTGGGAAAACTCCACACATCAGTTCTGCTGCCGCAGAGGGAACTCGGCAGCGGCAATAGGCAAACCTACGAAATGCCGAGGCTCAACCAAAAGCCGAATGCCAGAAAGTCACGAACCTTTTCTCCAGAAGGTTCCCTTTGCAGGAGGAGAGGTTTTAGATTAAAATTTAGCTGGCTCTTCTCCCAGATTCTAAGATCCTTCTCGCATCCTTCTCCCTTACTATGCAGCACTTCTCTTTTTTTTCCTGCATCATCAGTTTGCAGAAAACATAGTCAGGGTACTACTTGGAAATAATTCCTGTCATACCAATTTATGATACAGTCCATCTACCGCCTGTTCCCTGCATGATATCAATCTAACATTAAAGTTATGATTATTTGTATTAAAAATATATATGAAAGCACAAAGATGATGCCAGTGCACAGATCTGCAGAAGTAAAATGTCCTGAGGAACCTAAACTAAAATGCTAAACTCTCTGTAATCCAAGTTCATTCCAATATTGGGGAATAAACTGGAAAGCTATCCTTTGCATGATTTTACCAGTTTTTAGCATAAAGATGTAGAAAGCAAAGCAGCAGCTCACATGAAAAGTTTCCTGCACAAGAGTTATTCTGAGCAGGTTTCTGAAAAACACTACACTTGCTGCAATTTAGATTCTTTTGTTTTAATTGCTTGTTGGATTCAGTTGTACCAAAAAAAAAAAAATTAGGATGCACACAGTAAAATGTGCAACATTTAATTTGCAGCAAATAATAAAACTCTAACCATAATCAGCACTTCCTTTTTCCAGAGAAAACATTACATTTAACTTAATTTTACAGCTGTACAAATTGTTTTAAAGTAATCTGCTCAATTGTGCGAGTTAATGATATTTATTTTGACCAGGGCAAACTTTACATGCTATGCATTACTGTGAGCAATTGTGGTCAATACAAGTGTTTGTGTGATGTAAATGCGATGCTCACACCTTCCATTCTCAGCTGGCTTAACAAAAAACCTGGTGTCATCGCCTCTCTAAGATAAACCAATGATGACAGCCTAATAAGTGTTATGTGCACAAGGTAATTCAGCAGGAATTTAGCCTTTTCAATCGATTCTGCACTAGAGTTAACCCTCTTTATTACCACCCAGCTTATGGCTGTGGGCTATACGTTAAGTATGGGCTAAATTCAGTTACTGCACTGAGTAATGTTACTCATTCAGGTGCCCCACTTACTTTAATGGGAGTAAAGATGGCATAGCAGAGTGTGAACTAAATGCCCTGCAGTACAAGTAAAGATATCAGAATCTGGACATATATTTTAGAATTTTCAATCATATTCAATAAGCTAATGTGGCAGAATCACCACATTAGTGTACATTTCAGACACGTACAAAAATGATTAAACGACAAAGTCGTAGCCACCACTAATACCTGAGGCTAGACACTATTGCATCTATGTCCAATCAAGGCAATTCATTCTTGTTATGTCTTGAAAAAAATATTCTGCTCTTCTATGCACTTCCATGCAGAAGGCAACAGTTTCCACTGTGCAACTCATACCTCTGATACAATAATGCGATTTATCAGGTAAAGAGCTGTATGAATGGAAAGAGTACAATGTAAGACATCGTTCAGAAAGAAAATGTATAAGCAAAGTATGCTCCTTGATGAGAAGGACCGCTACGATAGGGGCCCTCACTGTCAGTGCTAGCGGCATCTTCAGATCTGGAATTGCCATTTATGTCTACATCTCAGCCAACACTCGCCCCAGTCCAAAGAACGTAGTAACAATTATATGATGGCATGATGCTTTAGGAGTGTAATTTCACTATACAGCTTTCACTCACTAACACATTGCTCTGGGCAGCTTGTCTCTAATTGTTTATTTTCATCTGTATTAAAATGACAGCAGTTTGCAGGTTGAAATAGGATAAAAACTTATTGGAGTTACTAGTCATTCCCACTATTTCTGTGATATAGTTTTTTGCATATAAGCCCATAGACCTTTCGGATTTGCAGACATCTCAAGAAACAGGCCAAATTTCAAAAGAAATTTCCATCTTGGGCTGGAGACAGCAGGAAATGGGCACCCATTCAGTCTTTTCACCACAGTTGCCTTTTTTCAGTTCGTTCCATGCTGTTGTGTTTAGCTCCCTTAAGATTACAGTCCTTACAGTTGGAGACAGACAGAAACATTACAATTTCTCACAAGCCAAAACTCAAAATCAGAATTATGGTTTTGCAGCTTTATAAAAACTCTGACAAATATGACCTCATCTCTTTCACAGCCCCCGGGTAGACTTAGATACTTATGGAAGAATTGATTAGAGACCGTGTGAGGAAGGAAGCTAAGCATGAGTGGGCTGGAAGAGCTCAAGACCTCTCTCTCGATCAGGAGGGAGACACCTCTGCTTGCCAAAGACTTGAAACTGTGAACCTTGTACTAAAATTGCATGCCTCATCTCAGTTTCGCTGCTGTGAACAGGAGCTTCGCTGCTCTTTTGATATAGGAGTGATCCGTGTTCAAATTCTCTTCCCATACGCCCACCTCCCATGGCCTGGCATGTCTGGTATTGGTAGTTGGGTCTCTCAGTCGTGTTTAGTGAAGGCATTCTAGTAAAGGGAGATGAGGGTGGTGAGATCTGGGGATGGGAAGTGGCCAAGCTACACAGACAAAAAGTGATTTTGAAGAAATGCGCATGATTTTTTTTTTTCCTTAATATTTCTATTCCTTATCCCATTATAGGGATCCCATCTCTAAAATGCGCGCTTTTTATTGCGGTGAATGTGTGCCACCACGATGCTTCATCTGAAAATTTCTTTATCAGACACAGATACATAATTTTGTAATTTCAGCTCATGTCCCAGTAGTTCTGTTCACTAATAGGGTTAAAAAATATTTAAAAAAAAGAAAAAGAAGAGAAAAATGATAGGAGAATCAAGAACTTTTTTAGTTTGCACAAGGGCTGAGGGATTTCTAATCTGCAAGAAACAAATGGGATTTTGGTTTGTACTTTAGCTCAAAGAGTGAGCCCAGTAAAATCTATCAAAATAAAAAGCAGAGCACAGGATTTGTAAAGTTACTATAGTGAAAGGGGGAAATGAGAGATGCATACCATTGCATAAATAATTCCTAGTACTTGCTGTACGTGCCTTTAGATGGAAGCTGAGACTTTTAAATTAACAGCCAAAACCAACAAAGATATCCTCCACTTTCTGACTGTTTCTCTCATTGCTTTGCTTGCTTTTTTCCCTGCAGGTCAATGGGAAGGATTTATCTAAAGCAACACACGAGCAGGCAGTGGAAGCATTCAAAACGGCCAAGGAGCCCATTGTGGTGCAGGTCCTGAGAAGAACTCCATGCACCAAGGCCTTCGCTCCTCCTCACGAGTCTCAGCTGGTAGATGTGGGCACGCAGACAGATATCACTTTTGAACACATCATGGCTCTAAGTAAGATGGGCTCACCTACTCCACCCGTCTCTGTGCTAGACCCGTATCTCCTACCTGAAGAGTAAGTAACAGTTTGTGAAGCCCTTGAAAATCCTTGCGTTCCTTGACGTGGCACATTAGAACTAGTTCACAAACTCACCTTTACTTGCTGGTGAACCTGTATTCCCAGAAGTAACCAGGATTCATACACCATCGAGCCATAACTCAAAACATTTTCATTTTTTCTACACACTAGCAAGCCATTATTCACATGAGTAATGCCAGAGTCACAACATGGCCTCATAAAGCTCATTTTTTGCTGGCATTTGATGGATAAAGTTATTGCTTCTTGTAATTCCTCTCACTGCCTCTTTGGGTTGCTTATGTTTTAACTTTATTTTTTATGGCTGCCATAAATTGCGTGATGCTAAGAGCTGCTACATTCTGTTCCGCTGTATTAATTACTTTATTATAACCCTGCAGCGATGTTACTCAAATAAATTATTTTCTAGGACGAAAATTACTTACCAGCGCTGTCACGGATGTTTTAGAATCAAATTTTAATTATTGTTAATGGTAGTTTGATGCTTTTGTACTTACAAATAAAAATGACAATTATCTCCTGGCACACGCACACCACGCCCTCACACGCTGTTCAAGAGGAAGACGGCTCCCCGAGGAACCCGTGCAAATTGCCTGTCATCTTGCCATGCATCTCCACAAGGGAAAAAGTGATAGAAAGGATTCTGAACGTCTCGGTTGCTGTGTATGAGAGACCGCGGTGTGGTCAACCCACAGCAATACCTGGTTCTGAGATGACCCTGTGCACGGTGAGGGGCAGCGCTAGTGTGCGCGTGTGTGGGCAGTGCAGCTCTGGAGGGGGAACCCCACCGACCGCCTGAGCTGTGAACATCCATTGGCACACAAACACACTCGGCGTGCCTCTCCGAACATCCCTGTCAGCGCTCCTAGGAAATAAGAGTTTGACTGCGAACAGGCACTGATCCTGTACCGCTCCTAAGTGACGTTCACGGCACGTTAACATTCGCACAGCCAGTCAGGAACTGGGCGTCTGTCTGCAACGTCCGCTCCTTTCCTGACTCTCGGTGCTGATCACTTGAAGGATGGCTCCAGCGGATATTACTGCATGGCCACCTATTCCCAACCCATTGAAAATTCAAGCACAGCTGCGTGTTTTAGTGGAAACATTTGACAAAAGGCTATAGCTCTGAGCTTGTTCGCAGTGAAAAAGCACCAGTGCTTAGAGCACTGTGGAGAGGACACGCTTATTCCTAGAGTGCCTACACTGCATACCCCCAAACACATTTGAAAGAAGGGCTTTCAATACCTGCAACTTTCCAATGGGAAAACCAATTACATTAGGAAAACGGCAAAGATTAATTCATAATGAATCGGTTAGGTTGCAAGATGCCTGCACAATACCAGCTCAGTCCTATCAAGTAGCTTCATATTGCTGCTTAATCGTTAGATACAGATTCCAACTGCTGGCATCATCAGTGGCCTTACTTTGAGCCATCGATGTTGGTCTGAAGCACATAGCCGGCCTCAGGGCGATCCCTGAGGATCCCCTGCTACAAGAGCAGTCAGGTAGCTGGTCAAGTATCCTGTCACCCACCATGTGCAAGCAAATGAAATTAATTTCTTTCCTAATGCTTCCTGTAACTTCTCCAAATTCCATTCAGATTAATCTAGCCTGTGCGTAACAACTTGGTTATCTTAGCCAATTAGCAGATGCTGTTACGTAAATAGCCTCACACTTACAAAGAAACATATATGTAGTTAACAGAGAATTAAAGGGAGTTTACTTTCATTGCAGAAATAAAATGCCAGTGTAGAAAAAAGTGATCATAAGAGCATTACACTGCTTACAACTTCCAAAGTACAGACAGTGAAACTGTGGGAGAGCTCAAGTTGTGAAAAGCAGCATGCCAGCAGGGAATGGCAATATGAAGAGTGATGTGTATTTAAATAGTATTTAAATCATTATGCACAGCCTGTTGCATTCAAATCAATCAATAGAATGCTGTTCATCTAAATAGTTGGGTGGCAAATTATTTTTAGAACACTTAGCAATTTGATACAATTTTGTGTCTAAAGGCGAAGTAAAAATACCAAACAAGTAGGCAAGGATGATTTTACTTGCAGGCCTGCAAATAACCTGAGCTCACAAGTAAATAATCTAGTATTCCCTCTCATCTTGAATCCTGGCAAATTCCTGACCACTTCCCTGTCACCTGGTACCCCTTTGCCTGCTTTGCCACTCTTCTCTCTGTATATTTTTTCCCCAAGTTGGCTTTACGTTTGGAGAAAAATCATTAATAAATGCTAAGACTCTTTACAAGTCTCTCGTTCATCATCAGGTGCCAAATGTTTTAGACACTTCTTGTAACACATGTAATTTTTGTTTAATACATGTATTGGTGTAAATGGTATAGCGTATATAATTAACCGCATGCAACTTCTTGGTTTGGTTGTTAGTCCATCATGTTCACGATGACTTGCTACAAGCTTGGAATGGATGAATAAGCTAACTAGAGTACTGAGTGCTCTCCTAAAATATACCTTTTTTTTCCAGCCATCCATCCGTGCATGAATACTATGACCCAAATGACTACATGGGAGGAATTCATCAAGAAATGGACAGAGATGAGTTGGAATTGGAGGTACTTAATCTTTAGTAACTATGTCATTTACTGAAAGTTTAACGTGTGCATGTCATGGTCTTTATATTGTATATAAAGTGAAAAGACATTTCAAAGCAGGTATTTGTAATAACATCGGTCATTAGTTACTTTGCAGGTTGCAAATCTTACTGATACCTTTAGCAGTGTATTTAACTATGTGCCATGGACTGATGAGCCAGATCTTCAACTAACAAATTAACATAAATAACGAAGTCATCGATTCCCTTAATGACATTCTGTATAACTATGCTGATTTAGACTTTCTGAAAATCTGAAAGACTTTGCAAGTTTGCTGAGTGGCAGGACCTGTTCCACATAGTCACAATAAAAATGTGTGAGTTTCCCTTAAATATTCCCCCGCTGAGAAACAGATGTTCTTGATCATATAATTTAGAAGTATTTTAAGTTTACAAGACAAGACCAGAATAGATATGCCACTATACTAAGCTGTTCCTCCCTTTTGCATTACTGAAAAGTTACATATGTGTACATATAAAAATTATAGATAATGAAAGTCGAGCCAGTCATGAAGGTATGCAAGTCCGTTTTCCTGCCAAATCTTTAAAAATCACTTGTGGTTTTAGTACTTGCATATCCCATCAGAAGTTCATCTTCAGTTTTCACATTCTTAATTTTAATAACCTGCTCCCACCCATTCAGAGTACAGCATATAAATTGTGGGACTTCGTTCTGCAAGATACTTAAGCAGTACTGACCCACTGAAGTGTTTTTAATCGTTTGTAATAAATAGCAGTAAAGTATCTCAAAACTTCTAAATGCCACCGGCGATGTCTGATCCAGCTAATCCATTTAAGATTATCAGTAAGCGAATGGTTTATTCTTAGCTTACTTGCACTTCTGATTTCTTAGATCCTGGTCCTGCTAACGCTTATTTGTCAAAGCGAGCGATGCCGACCTGTCTGTAGCTCTGTTTAAATCAGCGGTAGATTTATCAACAGCTTCAATGGGAGCAGAGTTCAGTCATTCTATGAGCACAAAGTTGTTCCCTTCTATAAAAGTGTTTGCAGGATCAAGGACTAAAACCCCATAAAAAGTTTGCAAGCTGTTCTCAAATTCTGCCGATCTGGTAGTAATTCATCTCTATATACAAACGCAAATCAAAGTCAGGATAAAATCAAAGTGCCAGTAAAACAAATGCTGTTTAGCAGACTTCAAGGCCTTACTTTTCAAACAAGTGCTTTTTTTTTTTTCTTAACTAAAAGCAAATACCATATAGATTTCAGTCTTAAGGGAAAATGTAGAACAAATTAGTATTTTCTGCTAGTGTCTTTTCAAAATCTATCTTATAGGAAATCTAATATTGTGGATAAATTATATTGCTTCCATTAGAAGGTCAACCAGTTGAGCTGAAAACAGTTTAAACACATGCGCTTCAGTAGCCAGACGTTAATATGCCTTAAACCACAGCATTAATAATTTTGACATTGATATAGTACTTAATGGCAAAAGGTGATCAGCTCAGTAACACAGGGAGATGAACATTAGAAAAGTCTCTGTAGCCTAATAGTATTTCTTAAAAACCACTAAAGATTCTTGTTCAAATTGTAGAGACGATGATCAATGGTAAGGTCAAAGTGCTAACAGGGACTCAACCGGCTAGTTGCTTTTTTGTTTGCCTTTTGATAGATATGTTTTAAAAGACCACAAAGGCACTGTTTCATTGACTGCAGCAGGAATGTCTAAAGTCAGAAAGCCATCAAGTCAGCCTTCTGGGCTTCTGCGTCCATAAAATGTGCTTTGAATTTAAATCAGAAGCTCCTCATCTAAACTTTTATGGTCTGTAACTGACTGGTTAGTGATTTGTAACAAGTAAACAAGACAAAAAGGGTGAAATACCCAAGTTCACAACAAGCTTCTAATGTAAATATCCGTAGGAAGGAATTTATGCTGGCAGTATTGCCAAGACGCCAAAATTGTGTTCTCAGTTTTATCTCTCAACATTTATCTTAAAATTGATGACTCAGAGGTAACTGCCATATATTCCCTACTACAAAAATAAATAAATACCATTTCTTTTCTTTTGAAGTTTACGTGCCACAAGGAAAGGGGGACTAAATCCTGAACTACTATTTTATAATAAATTAAAAGTGCATCCATTCTTCACAGAGGCCCAGCCAGAAGTCATTTCAGGTTCATAAAGGAAGAATAATGTCACTCCAGGATTCCCCAGCAGTGTTATGCGTTAATATGTTTATTCAAACAAGTCTGTCCAGCTGTCAGCCACGCAGCCCGAGCGAGGGCTTTCTCAGTGTGTTAATTTTCTCAGATTACAAAGGAGAACATTCTACATCAAAAAGGGAGCTTGTTCTCTCTCGTTTGATTTTCTGTCTTTACCCTTTCCTATATGCCACTTGTATGTAGGTCTTGTTTTCTTTCTAAGAAGAGAACTGAACTGAACTCGGCTAATGGCTAATTGAGACTAAGTACAGCTTGGAGATGAAAAACTACATGAAATGTTTGCTAACTGCTAAGAAATCTCCCTTCTGATACTCTCGCTCAGTCTTGGACAGAAATGAAGTCTTCACGTCAAAAGACCAAAGAAGGACAACAGGTTCATTCAAATAGCGTTTTGCCCTCCTAACACAGAGCTCGCACAGTGTCCCCGCCGTGAAACCACAGCAGCTGAGCAGCAAAATATGAACACACTCAGCACCAAAAGCCATGCCTCAAAATTTGAAATCAATACTTCACTGCTTTGAGAGAACCATAAATAAAAGCTGAGTGCCAGGGTTCCAAGCTCGCCCCTTTACTGTACTTTGCTACTTTGGTTGAAAGTTTTCTTTTACTTCTGCAGTAATCTATTTGCAAGGGAGGGGAGGAGGCCAGAGGTTACTGTCTGAACAGGGGAATCAGTAGACTCCATCACAGGCACTCTGCAATTTTTATTCCATCCTGGTTGTACAGCATTTGAAAGCATCTTTTATGCGAGTATAGTTCTTCTCCATGAAAACTCCCGCTCTGCAGGCAGTTGCACTGATCAGGAGCTTCTCAAGGCATTCCTGTGTCTCTGAATACAAAAGACTTCAGCCCTAGCAGTCCTGCTCAGGCAGCGATGGAACACGTAAAGGTTTAAGAAGCAGTATCTTCCTTCAGCTTCACAATTGTACCTTCTAAGATACAATTAGAATATTTGTATTTGTATATTCATCGTTTGGAACAAATCCAAAAGTGGTAAAACGTTTCAACTTGCTGACCAGCTAATACAGAAAGCTTGTCCTCCCTTCGCGTTCTGGAGGACTTCAACCTGGCCTTAATGCCTCTTACTGCATGAGAAAGGTCTTAATCTTGGACTGAGGGCCATCTGCTTAGCAAAGAGCCTGGGCATCCCGCAAGTTGTCTTACTTCGGCATCCTAAGCCCCTTTTCACCGGGGTGAGATGCACTTTTCTTCAACCTTCCCCAGCACCGCTGATGAGTTCAGCTGGTCCAGCCTCTGCGGTCCAGCAGAGAATTACCATCATAGAGCTGGGCTGGCACAGAAACCTCCAGGTAGATTTTTACTTAGGGCAAAGAATTTTGGAAAGAAAACCTGTTTCATAAAATTTCCTTCTCTGAAAAGTGGAGGGCAGGGGGTGGTTGCTTTTTGCCTATGTTGAAAACCACATTTATGTGAAAAGATAAACGTAAAGATCACTTTCTTTAGCTTCGTGACAGCAAGAACAAGATTTTTCCTCCTGCTGTACCAGGGTTGGTTGCCAAAAGGTACTAAGAAGGCCTCACACAGCCTAGAAGGAAAGAGTTCTTTATATTTATTTCCCTGACATTCTTTCCTGGGTGAAACCTATTAATGGAGTAGCAAAAAAGTGGGCCCTGCTCGTCAGATACCTCAGAAGTCAGCACAGAAAAAAATCCACCACTTTTTACAGAGAGAGACAAAAGGACAGAGTACTAATTATGCAAGCTTTGGGTAATGCTTTCTGAATGTTTGAACTTTTTTTACCCATTATTGTCCTCTCATTTCGGATTTCTACTGGTCATTTCTGTCTTGTTAGAGAAAGGACTTGGGTTTTTATAGATTTGCAGGCAGGACGTAATTTTAAATCAGCAGCACAATAATTCAATAATCTGTTGCAAATGAAGGATCTTCTGAGCTTATAGAGGTTAATTTACTATTATCACTTACTCCTAATTCATTATTATGAGTGGTTGCAGGTATAATGTCATAGTGCACGTTCATTTCTTCTTGTCTTGCTACAAATGCCATACGGATTTCGGTAACTACCTCTGAGCCCTTCTTGGCTCTACATTTGATATGGAGCCAATAATCTTTCAGACGCTTCTCTTGTGCAGACTCCGTTTTGAAATACCATACAAATCTTCTCTTGAACATCTCTCAAAATGTCACTTCCACCTTATCTAAAGAAGCAGATTTTCATTATCTGTGTGTGTAAAAGTTATATCATATATGACATTTTTACATTTATCATATTAACCCAGCCCCAGCATTACCACGCTCTGTGGATACCACCATTCTCTGCTAAACTAATTTCGGCAGATCTAGACCAGGTGTCGAATGATTTCAGTGCCTCCCTTCTGCAATGTAGGTGGCTGATAGGTTTCATATTATTTTATACAGAGTTCGTGACAATAGTATATCAGCCCCGGTTGAGCACTGAGTATCCTTTCATCTCAAGACGGTACAGGACACCAGAGCACTCTGAAAGAGCCGGTGTCCCGCAGGGTCCCTGCCAGCGGGCGGCTGTGCACGCTGCAGGATCACAGGATCAGGCCCTTGGGCTCTCCGGAGGTGCGACGCTTAAGACAGAGGAGTAAGAAATGGCGGGTCCAGTGGCACTGCAAGCACGTGAAGTTACACCTTCAAAGTTCTCTAGGCCCATAGTAATTCCTAGAGTTTAATTAATTCCTGGTACAATTACAGAAGATACTGTGTATCTGTACTTGCAGGTGCCAATTTTCTGTTCTATTTTTCCCTTTCATGTACCTGGGCATTATACAGACTTGACTCTGAACATGGGAAATAATCTTTGCTTTGAAGACTCTGGAGTTGGTTCTTCAACTCCAACTGGAATTGCACACTTTTATCTCTCAAATATTTCAAACCTTTATGATTATATTAAAACTTTATTGATGCAAAGACCCACAGAAAGCAGCTGTTCCTACCTTTAAGTACACAAAATTATCATATTTTGGTAGCATCAAACCCACTTACTCTTTTCCTACCAAGGACTAGAGGGATTGTACCCAAGGGTAAGTCTGTCAACTAATTACTCATAAAAATTCAGGTTCTAAACACCTGCTCTAAGAATTTCTTGTTTGCTTTAGCTTTTTGCTGCTTTATTTGTGAGCATGTTTTTAAACAATATATATCTGGTTTCCCTTTAAAATATAGAATGCTGAATTTACCAGATTATTTATTACCTTCTAGTATATCACAGGTGTATTTTAAATGTAAACCCATCCTTATTTTTTAATTATAAGAATAAACTTCATAGTTGTATATTGTTGGAAAAATACCTATTGTTATTCAAAACATGCAGCAGGTAAGAATGAAACTAATAGCTTGCTCCCTCCTGTCCTTCCACTCCAAAAGGTGCTGGCAAGTGTTTATGGTTACATAGGATCTATTTAAATAATGGCCAAAGTCACTATGCTGCTTTTTTTGGTTTCATGGTGCTTTTTTTAACATTACATATATATATATTTTCACTACCAATGTGACAAACAGTATAATGAGCTACAGCACTAGTTTCTTGCCGCTATTTCATTGTCGTATTTTCAAATGAGTAAACTATATAAAAACTTGCCTCAAGACATGAAATCTTTTTGTTAAAGTATGCGGGAAATGTGGGAATCATTCTAGGCCTGAATTAGACCCAGTGCACAAATTCCCACCTCGTCCCCAGTTCGCACCATGATTAAATGCAAAATAAACGCATTGACTGCGGTGGTGTTCCCAAGGATCAAATGAGATCAGAATTGAATCCACTTTGTCTCATCTTTTCTTCTGAAGAATTTCCATCTCCTCTCTAGAAAGCCCCAAAAGCTTTAGAAATCTGAAAAAAAAAAACCCCACTATTAAAGCATTGTGTTCAAACCTTTAAGTAACAAAAGAGGGAGAAAAAGAGCAGCAGTTTACCATGGATACTATTGATTGAAACCATTTGAATACCATCTGAAATGTCACGGACATTTACAGCTATGCTTCTTTTTTAAAAAAAAGAAAGAAATTACACATGTTGACAAGTAAATAACATGAGATTGCTGATCTTGGCAGCTGTCATCTAGACATGCCAATAAATTATTCATATCAGCTTGTTTTATTGTCTTGCCCCTTACAAATGGCACAGCGCAGGTCAAAACAGAGAGATATTCAGAAATAATGAGTCACGTTATCAGGACTTGTCCCCTGGAACGGATGGGTCCCAGCACCCGCGCAGGGTTCAGGCTCTGCCCTTGGGCTGGGACAGCCCTCGGATGCCGCAGGGGCTGTGCCCTCTTTTCTCAGCCTGTGTCCCCTCCGCCTGGTCCCACTCTTTCCCTTCGCAGCAACGGGGCTCGCGCCCCACAGCTGCCACCTCCATCCCGCCTGGCGTTAGGTGCAGAGGAGTTATGGGATCTTTCAAAGCCTCGCTCGCTGCCAAGCACTCTTCTAAGGGGAGTAAAAACCACAACTACAGTTGCGGTTACACCTCTACCTATGAAGAAGCATCCTTCCTCCCTGGGGCAGCATCCTCAGGACTGACACAGCAGTTGCAATAAGCTGGTCCAGCGCGTTAGGCTGCCCAGGGTCCTTCAGCTCCTGGGATGTGCCTCGGAAGCGAGAAGACAGAGCTGGGAGATGCTAACGTGGATGGTGATGCAGACTACGCATCAGCCAGGAGCACCCCACAGCTTGTGGCATCTCCACAGATTTTACAACCCTTTGTACCAACCAGTGTCACAGAGCAGCAGCAAATGTAGGAAAGAAATAAGCCACATGAAATCCTCATGGCAAAAAAAGCATAGAAGAACAACATATATTTTTAGGATGGCTTAAATGTCTCCAAGACTAACAAGCCCACCAAAGAGCACTAGAATGATAAACCATGACCTGCTGAAACCAAACCCTTCCAAGATACCAAAGTGCTTATTATATTTCTATTACCAATACTGAATGCTTTGCTGACAATATATTGATCTTCAGTCTCACTTTTGAGAAATTTATTACATCATTCCATGAAAATTACACAAGTTAATGCACCAGAGTATTATATTTTTCTCTGAAAAGCCAGAAAATTTCCCTGCTTATAAGGAAATATATATCAGCTGTGGCAAATATTGAAATCATACTTTATTAGTATTTTAGCGTTTGAAGTCTTACCACTACATGAAATATAGGTAATTTTTCTTCTTTAAGATCAATAAAAGGTCTGTTTTCAAAATGACTTCATATTGATTGAAGGGTCAAAAATGCCCCAGGTATTGATTGTCTGCATATAATCACGTTTTGCTCAGTAAGTTAACCTCGTCTACAAGTGAAATGAAAAGAGATCCACTATATCACTTAAGCAAAATATTTTCATTGTATTTGAAAAATTGCTTCCATCAGTCACCAGTATCTCACTGACAATGCATTTTCTTTCTCTTTTTCTTTTTTGTTTTGCCTTTTTTTTAAAAAAAAACCTCAGGAAGTAGATTTACATAGAGTGAACAGCCAGGACAAGCTTGGCCTTACTGTGTGTTACAGAACGGATGATGAAGACGACATGGGTATTTATGTGAGTGAGGTAAGATTGAGCTGATTTCCATAAGATACAATTTGTCTTTTAAACTGCAGCATTGGGCATTTAAGACATTTGTCTTCTGTTTGTACCATGTTCAAAAAGCATCCAGAATGCAATGATTGCAAGAAATCTAATTATATTTCCTTTTCTCCAAACTGAGTGCAAACTCCATCCATTGAAGTCAAACTACGTTATGTTAATATTTAGTGTTCATTTTTCCCCTAACGCAGTCTCAGCATTCCGTTTCAGATGATGTTTTCAAAGTATTTTTAGTATATTCTCCCTTTAACTTTTGTTCTCAATTATTCCAGAAACAATATAAATAAATAAACCCTCCCCCCATTTTTATTTGCAGAGATTTGAGGCCCATTTGTCTCTCTTTGCCCCCTTTCATGAAATAAGTAGCATTTTATACATAATTTTTTCATCATGCAGATCCATTTCAAATTAGTAGCAGCAGTTTTGGAAAGAAACTCATAACTAAATCTAAAATCTTCCATTAAAATGCGTCACTTAGGCCATAATCCTTCCTGTTCTGTATGCAAAAACTGGTTCTAATCAGAGCACTGTGTTGTAAAGCAAAATGCTAAATTATGGGGTAACTCGGTATCATGCAAACGAGATAAACCTACATTCTCCGAAGACGCATCTCAGGAAGAAATGTTTTGGTTTTGACTTGATCATTTTAATTTGCATTTCACTGTGTCTGACATAAGCAAGGAAGAGTCCCGCAATCGCTAAGTGAGATGTAACAACCACAGATACAGCAGCATCACTCACATTACCCATTCCGGGTTTATGACACAAGTAAGCACTGAGCTCTCAAACCTCCAAAGCACTCACAGTTCTCTCATTTTGTAGATTGATCCCAACAGTATTGCTGCAAAAGACGGTCGACTCCGAGAGGGGGATCGCATTATTCAGGTACATGCGTAAAGGGTTGAAAGACTGTTACCACACTATAATCCACTGTGATGCCTTTATTTCAGTATCATTCTTATAAACCATTCCCTTCAGACTGGTATTCATACGCTTCCCTGTAACTTTCTGAGGATATTTCCCTTTCCTCTGCCACATCTCAGTCAGATTTTGATAGTCCTGGCCAGGTAAAGCCCTATATTGGAAGTGCTCTGCAGGCTAAGCGTTTTGTCAGCCAATGTCATCCGTTTCCAGCACATGTTCTGATACACTTTCACTTTTGACTCTTCCTTTGACCACAGAAACCCTCTGTTTTGGCCCAAGTAATTACTCCTCTTTGCCGAATCTCTCTGGGCAGCCCTGTTTAGTCACAGGGGTGTCAGCACTTGCTCAGCAGGCTGAACACCCAGTGCTGTCTGC
Source organism: Anarhynchus alexandrinus (assembly GCA_008711295.1). Taxonomy (NCBI): domain Eukaryota; kingdom Metazoa; phylum Chordata; class Aves; order Charadriiformes; family Charadriidae; genus Anarhynchus; species Anarhynchus alexandrinus. Next base: position 1,111,093 of record VUYV01000205.1, on the reverse strand, counting down.
CAGAACGAGCGTCTTCCAAGCGCAACAACCCTATACCGCAGGGGCTTTGTCAGAAGCGCTCTACCTCCTGCAGATGGACACAAGTAGAGGTCCACATCCCATTCGGTCTCTGGGAGCTTCACCCACAGCCTCACCTGTCCCACACAGGGACGTTCCCGTTCCTTTCCACCCACCAGACCTGATGTTACAATTCTGCTCCTGCCCACCTCTCCTTCTCCACTTTCTGTCCTCGTAACAAGGCCCTGCACATCACATGCAGAGGTATGGAACAGCTTCACGTGTCCAAACCAACACACTTGCCCAACACCTATCTGAACGACACGGCTGGAGGTGTGAACAGGGGCTGTGCCTGGTCTGTGCTGTGATCTCTGCAGCCATGCAGTTCTGTAGACCTCATCTCAGCAGCATTTAAGTATCCCTGTGAAAGGATTTCATTCTGTTGCTCTTTTCTTTAAAGATCAATGGCATAGAGGTGCAGAACCGAGAAGAAGCTGTGGCACTTCTCACCAGTGAAGAGAGCAAGAATATCTCCTTACTTGTTGCAAGACCAGAAATTCAGGTACTGTAGCAAAACCAAAAAACCCCTCTCTTGAGTCTTAAATAAAAGAGTTGCTGTTTTGTAGAAAGCAGTACCTTTGAAGATTTTTAATCTACCTAAATCTACCAAATCTATCTAAAACCATATTATATAGTTTGACCGGACATATATATGGTCTAAAAAAATTGAATTCATCAGTCACACTACCTATATATGTATTTTATAATAAAGTTTAATTTATAAGACGTTCAGGGATTTATATATGCTGCAGTGCTATTACAAATATGAGTGCAAGGTATTATGGATGGTTTCAAGTCATAGCTTTGAAGAACACACTGAACTCTAATTCCTATAGCTATTGATTATTCATTCATTAAAACTACTATTATTTAGCACTTTATACACCATGTCTTAATGTAGTTAAGTACTGTCAAGAAGCACCCTCAGCTGTAATAAAAGGTCGAACCCGATCCCTTTGTAGAGCAGGGATTAGCACAACAAAGATGTTGAACAAACAGCCGTGAGCGTTATTCTTTGATCTGCCTCTGCTCTCGGTGCTGTGAGAGCACCCCTTGCCAAAGCACCTGCAGACACGGGTCAGGCTGGGACCAGCCTGTTAGCCTACGTGTTTCTGATCCTTCCCTCGGGGATAATTAAGGCCCGCAGTTAAAAAGTCGTACAGACCCCTAGCCAGCATTTTTCCCTCTGGCCCTTGATGCTGCCTCGCAAGTGGTGTGTTCAAGCTTTGGGCTTTTGGGTGTTTTTATACATCCTAATCAAGTCGTGCCACAAAACAAAACAAACTCTGAGAAGTATTTCCGTGGATGGAAAGGCTGGGTTTGTTTCATATATAAAAGGGCTGTTGAAGATATAACCGTGCTGCTGGAGGTGGAGGCGGCTGTGGGGGGAGGTAGGACAGTCAATACCCACACTTAGCACAGGGACATGAGTGCTCCTTCCCAGGACACGGGAGAGACTCTCCCAACATTTCCCAATCACTTTTCACAAAGAAAGGAACATAATTTATGTCAGTCTTCATTCCTTTGCCAACATTTGGTTTGGTTTTTCCTCCCTTTTCACATAGCTGGATGAAGGATGGATGGATGATGACAGAAATGATTTTCTGGATGACTTGCACATGGACATGTTAGAGGAACAGCACCACCAGGCAATGCAATTTACTGCCAGCATGCTTCAGCAGGTACTGCCGTTCTGTTGTGCGACGGTGTCAAAACTTCACATTGCACTCAATATTCCAATATTGAGCTTGATTGAATACACTTAGTGTCTCGAATGACGATCAAGGCAAAAGGACTTTCTGTAAAATCAAGATATTACATGACTACAAACTTCATCTCGGGGACCAAGATGTTTTAAAAATGTTACTTTTTTTTATTTTGCCCCTTACAACAGCATGATCACAGTGCTTAGAAATCCACTGTTCTGGCTGTGGTCACTGAGAGCAGTACAAGCTGGGTGTACGGTAGATACAGCAGGCAGAGAGCTAACTTAGGAAATTTCCTATTTGATATGCCTGCACATACTGAAAAGAGCCTGCCTCCCGAAAGCTTAACATCCAAATGGAGAACTCGGGCAAATGACTGAAATAAGGTCTATATATGGGGAGAAAGGCAAAGAAAAAGGTTTTACATAGCAGGACCACAGATTTGGGCCTGTATTGCCCATCATTCTGCCATGATTAATGCGATCACACAAGTTCATTAATAGTTTTTCAATTTTTGTCAAGAGTTTTTTCTCGAGTTTTCTAAAACTCTGCATCCTCTGTGACATCCACGTTTTTTTGGAGACATATTCTCACTTTGGCACTGCAGTATAACTGGATACTTTTGTGCACTTAAGTGGGAGAAGAAACATTTGGAAAATGTAACTTCTACCATTGTTGCCATATAACTGAAAAGCAGACCTCAGGTTCTTCTGAAAAAGACATCCACAGGAGGCTGTGGTTTTGGTCACCATTTCTATGTGTTCTTAATAATGTTCTTTCCACACAAGTAAAAGACAAAGATGCAGAAAGTGTAACAAGTAAAAAGGGTAGACGTGGTACTTGGGGACATGGTTTAGAAGTGGTTTTGTCAGGTTAGGTTAATGGTTGGACTTGACGATCTTAAAGGTCCCTTCCAACCTCAACAATTCTATGATTCTATAAGTGACAGATTAAGAAAACATAGAAAACATCTTTTTTTTTAAGGAAAAAAAAAACCCACCCTAAAATAATTTATGTCCTTGCAATAATTTCTCTTTCTGTCTTGATTTTTGCTGTTAGAAGAAGCATGAGGAGGATGGAGGTACCACAGATACAGCCACTATTTTATCTAACCAGCACGAGAAGGACAGTGGCGTGGGGCGCACAGACGACAGCACTCGCAACGACGAGAGCTCCGAGCAGGAGAACAACGTGGATGATCACACCACCTCCTCCAACACTTTAGGGAGCCAGAAGAAGCTGACATACAGTCATGACACCCTAGGCAGTGGCGATATGCAGTTCAGCAACGAGTCGTTTATCTCGGCCGACTGCACAGACGTTGACTTCCTTGGCATCCCCGTAGACGAATGCGAGCGATTCCGGGAACTGCTGGAACTGAAGTGCCAGGTGAAGTCTGCCAACCCTTACAGTCTGTATTATCACAACAGCACACTGGATATGAGCAAAAGCGACCAAGAAAGTGTTGACAGAGAGCTGGAGATGCTGAACGAGGAGCTGCGCAGCATCGAGTTGGAGTGCCTGAATATTGTGAGAGCCCATAAAATGCAGCAGCTGAAAGATCAGTACCGGGAGCCCTGGATGCTACATAACAGCGGGTTCCGCAACTATAACACAAGCATCGATGTTCGCAGGCACGAGCTCTCAGACATCACGGAGCTCCCCGAGAAGTCTGACAAGGATAGCTCGAGTGCGTATAACACAGGGGAAAGCTGCCGAAGCACACCGCTCACGCTGGAGATTTCCCCTGACAATTCGCTGCGCAGAACCGCGGAAGGCATTAACTGTCAAGGTAATGAGGGGGCAGTGGCATATAACGTCTCCCAAAAGAATTTATTTGCTAGCTCAGAAAGTCATGAATCCAGCACTGGTAAATGCCATGCCTCTGCTAAAGATCCCGACCTTAGCAAGCAGCTGGAAAGCAAGGAGAGAAAAGCCAGTGATGGAAGCAAAAGCCCTACTCATGGCCAAAAACCTTCTGGTTCCTACGTCTCCCCATACCATCACTCTCCATATAAGCACGCTCACATTCCCGCCCACGCGCAGCACTACCAGAGCTACATGCAGCTGATCCAACAGAAATCGGCGGTGGAGTACGCACAGAGCCAAATGAGTCTGGTGAGTATGTGCAAAGACTTTAATTCGAGCCAGAGCGAACCCAGGATGGAGTGGAAAGTGAAGGTCAGAAGCGATGGGACCCGCTACATTACAAAGAGGCCGGTGAGGGACAGGCTGCTGAGAGAACGTGCCATAAAGATTAAGGAGGAGCGCAGTGGTATGACTACCGACGACGATGCCATAAGCGAAATGAAGATGGGCCGTTACTGGAGCAAGGAGGAGCGGAAGCAGCATTTAGTGAAAGCGAAGGAGCAGAGGAGGAGGCGCGAGTTTATGATGCAGAGCAGGTTAGATTGCTTAAAGGAACAGCAAGGTGCGGAAGACAAGAAAGAGATGAATATCATTGAACTGAGCCACAAAAAAATGATGAAGAAGAGGAATAAAAAAATATTTGACAATTGGATGACAATCCAAGAACTGCTAACCCACGGAACAAAGTCACCAGACGGCACACGGGTGTACAATTCCTTCCTGTCAGTGACTACTGTATAATCGCCATTGCTAAATTATGTACATAAAACACTACCATTGGGGTAGAAATCAACGCCTCGTTCAATGTGGCAAGATTTTTGTATATAAGATACAGTCACTGAGTTTATAGTTCAAATACTGAACTCTACAAGTGTGGGTGCCAGGCTCTCCATTGCGAAGCGGAGAGGACGCTTGCCCATCTCCTTTCAAAGGCAATATTAGCTGTGCTTTTTGGAATACTGATTGTACTTTTTTACTTGTTACCTTTTACATGAAGTGTTTAAATATCAGAAATGTATTAACCGTACTTACACAGGTAATTTGCTTAAACTATACTCATATTAAAAGGTACCCATGCTTTTCTTTACCTAAAAAACAAAAAAAAATGCAACGAACCCACAAGAGCAACTGCACATACGTATTTTTTGTGAAACCATATTTTGTGATATTATTTTGCTGTTGTTCACTTCTACACAGAGTGCTGTTTATCAATATTTAGCTCAAGGTTTAAACTCAGAATTAGAGTCATTCTCTTGTAATATTTAACATTTATCAAACAGCAGTTTTTAGAGTTATGCTCAACATTTAAACATTTTTCTTTTTAAGGTTTCTGAAGAAAGTATATAGGTTTCATCTGAAAAGCCTGAAGCAAAGTACACTATACTGCAGCTTTAAAGGATTTTAAAGCATGTTTGCAAATGTTGCGACCTATTGAAAAAACGTGCATGTACAGCTAATTTGTTTATATAAGACAGTTTGTGGAATTTGAAAGGCCCATGGTAGTAACTGTTTGCTTTAGAGATTTGAATGTATTGAATTATAAAGGCAGTTTCATGAAATCATCATTAGCTACAAACGTTAACAAGTAAAATGAAGTAAAATAAATTATTGTTTTATATTTCAAACTATTTCAAATTCTTTTGACTGCCTTTTGGTTTCCCCACATAGAGTATTGTTTCCTTGAGCGTAGCTCTTGCGCTGCAGGAATGCCTGGACAGCCCACCGGAGTCAAACCTCACAGAGTAATCTGCGTCCTGACTTTAGGGGGAATTTGGATTGAGGTTTTCTTAAGGGAAGGAGAGATGGAGGGAAGAGGCAAGAGAGAAGTACAAGGAATAGCAAGGGTAGAATCAAGCAATGCATATCTTCAACTCACAAGGCATTTAAGATGACCTGTAATGAGAAACAAATAGGACTTCTGCTCTCCTGTTGTGCTTTGGTTTGTGGTTTCTTAGTGGTATATAAAAACCACCTGCAAACTTCAGTGTGGGTTTGTATTAAAAACAGACAATACATAAATGAAAGCATATATAAATTAAAGCAAATAAATATATAAATTAAAAGATATGGTGAAAAAGACAAAAACTACACGTCAAAGAGGTATCACACTCCTTTTCTTGTTTTCTAATTCTAATTAAGAAGTCAGATATAAATTGGGATATTCTGCTGGATTAAGTAACGTAGACTCATTATGAGTAGCTCCCAGATTCTTCCCAGATTCTCCATCCCCTCTCCCCTTTCTCTTGCCCTGACAGAAAGCCTGCTCCCAAACCCTTCGAAGTTTTTTTTTCTGGACTCTTGTGCCATAACTATACAGAGCAAAAATTATAATCTTAATGACAGAAAAGTTGGAAGGGGAGAGATTAACAGCTTCTCTGTGCCTATTTTGTCTATTATCAAGAAGCAAACAACAGATTTGTTCAGGTTTTTTTTCCATTCCCTTTCTGGACTAGCACTGAATTAGCACTGAATGTATGTCCACCATATCCCACAGTGAACTCTTTTACATGCCCAAAAATGCATCTTCAGCCCATGCAAATTGTTGCTGCCCCTTGAAATCTGGCACTCATGTCAATAAGACTCTGTAAATTTATCTTCAAGTGATATTTTCCTTTGGGATAAAGTACTAGTCCTACTGTAGTCTATGAAAGATTTTCTATTGACGTTGTTAGAGCCAGGATTTCACCTGACATACTACCAGCTGTTATCATCACGAGTGGTACAGTAGGAAAAATACATGATTTTCATTACACACTGCCTTCAACATAAGACACTTGCTATCTCTGTCTCCAATCTGCTTTACTCTGAGTTCATGTTCTCTTCATCCCAGTTGCAGGTGTGACAGCCATCGCAAAATACTGCCTCTCCTAAAGTTCAGAGCTACGATTAGTGTGGCATCACAATCCTTAAACCAGACAGGAAAAGACACTTAAGCCATCTTTAGTCTACCTGGAAATACTAGAGTAAGATTTGAAATGCTCTAAACGAGGAAGAATTATCATCAAGATTTTCCTCATAAAAATAGGCTCCTTTGGAATAACTTCCCAGGTAATGGTTCTTTTCGGCATCAGTTATACAAATGCTGAGCATTGTATGCGTGTGTGTAACAGCAGAAACGTATTTGGGAATTCAGGTGTGATGTGTAGAAATTACACCAAAGCATCCACAGGACAAAATTTATATTCTTTAAGATGTCAAAATAAAATTACTGGCCAAGAATTATTCTCACACCTTTGAGTTTTTCCTCACAAAACATTTGTTGTTATTTTGGTCAGTTAAAAATCACCTCTATCCTTTAGTATTATGATTTTTTAACAAGCATGAGTTCACAGAATCCATCCATTATCCTGGAAATATGGGCAAAAGCTATGCAAACTGCAGATTTTCCTTTTCTTTCTCTTTATCTTGTCACATGCTCTTTTTCATTACCTTATCGAAGTACTTAATGCGGTGTTGAAGGGGGAGATTTGGGGTCTTTTTAATGCTTGCAAGGAAACATTGGAAATTACCATAATGTTAGTCCAGACCTGACCTCATTACAGTGAAGAATCAGAGTAAAAAGCAGCCTTTGATGCCTAAGAGAAAATATTTCATTCAACAGCTTTTCTAAAAATTGCATTATGGCACATACCCCAGTGCTTACAAGATAACAACTGAAATTGTTCTAGTTGCCTACAGGACATCTCACGCAAGAGATCTCCATGCAACAGCGGAGATTGCGTCTCCTGCCTTCCTACAGGCTTTTCCCAAAACCCAACGCTCTCCACCAACTGCTGCGCACCCCTGCAGAGAGCAGAGCCATCCTCACCGCCTGGGCGTGGGGTCCGGTCCCACAGCAAGGCGCTGACTCAGCATGGTGGGATGACCCTGGCTGGACACTCGGCTTCCACCCGAGTCGTGCAGAGATCGGCACTGGGAGGTGGGCTCCTTCCCTTGGGGAGGCTCATTCCAAGTGGTTTTTGAAGTTCCTTTAAACCTGGAAGGAGCTAAAGGGAGTGTTTCTCACCTGAAAATATAAATCTTCATTTCCACCCTCCTCCTTTTCCCTTTCTCCTCAGCCACTTTACTGAGTGTAATCTCAAGCTTGAGTGATAACCAAGCCCAGAGTAATAGGTATGCAGGGAGAGATCCTAAATACACAAAGGGGGAATGAGCAATTGCCAAGCAGCCCGAGAGGTTTTACCAGAGCCTTTGGCAGAGCCCGTGCGTGCAGCTCCCCGAGGCTCTCATGCAGCCGTTATTCATTCCGGCTGCCCCACAGCCCATCCCCACTTTTGCCATGAGTAGCAGCACGAGATGGTTACAGACCAACACCTCCATCCCCATCCTTTGCCAACTCATACGCCGCTGCTGTGAACCAGAGATGTAAACGGGATGCCCTGGATACAGGTTGGTGCAGAATTTGACCCGATTCTTTGCAATAAAAATAGGCTCTGTGTCAAACTGGGGTCAGTTTCCCTAAATTGCAGAACATCTCCCAGACATAAGATCTATAAAAATGTAAAACAGTTATTTGCAAATAGGGTTTAAATCAGCGTGGAATCACCCAGTTTAGATGTGCACTGAAATGGGAAAGCCCTGAACCAAACCTAACAGCGTTTTTTTGTAAATTAAAAGAAGACAACTTGCACATTAGGGATGGCAAATAAAATGAGGTAAGACTACATATTGCCTAGGGACTACTGGTTGGAGAACTAATTAGGATTATAAACCGAAAGTATGTAAATTAACCAAATATAATTATCTGCTAGTGGCCTTTGGAAATAGGTTACAGGATACTTGTTAGCAAAATTGCTCAAATGCCTGGAAGCCATACAAAACAAGCCATAAGCAATTTAAACTCCTCTTTTTGCTTTATTTTCAATTGTTTTTAAAGCAGTTGTTGTATTAAGGATTTATTGGAACATAAACTATTTAGAGAGAAAACTCAAAAAACAAAAGTAAGACAAAAACTGTCACAGCAGATGCCACACCTCCATCCCGAGGCCCCTGGTTTTATTAAATGTAAATTCTTTATTGTGACAAAATAGCAAAGATTCTGCTTGGGGTTTCATCCCAGCAGCTTCATTTCTCCAACAGAAGAGTTGCTGTGAGCTTCCAGCCGGAGTTAATTTGGAAAGGTAGTGGCTTTCTTCAACAAGAACAGCTTCTCAGCTCTACAGGGTTTATGAAGAGGTGTCCACTGTTCAAATGCAAACACGCAGAATTAATGCCCCTTTTCTCTAAGTGTCTGTCATGACACAAAGTAGTACCAGATTCAGAGGCTTCTGTGGGGAAAGCTGCTCACTCCCAGTTCGTGTCATCAGAAACACAAGATTGGCCACTGGAGAGACTGATGGGAGTCGAGACAGTGGTATGGATTATACACCAAAAAAAATAAAGGGGCGTCACACACAAAGGTTAGCTGGGCTGATTTCACGCTCAAGCATGAGGGCCTTTGTACACAGGCCTGACACAAAGCCCACTTAGGTGATCTGAAAGACTGCAAGCGATCTCAGATGATTAGAAAACGGACTATTAACTTATATAGTTAACTATCCTAAATTGTACTGGTGAAGGATATGAAGAGAAGGGCCATCACGGCTTTGCATATTGGAGAGCTAGATTTTCTGCTGCTAACCCTACCTCCCGCGTGCCTTCTAATGGGCACTGCTTAAAAAAGTATTAATCATCCTGCAGCCCTGCTAACATGCTGCCACCCCGAGCTGTATCCCTCCTGAAGCTCCAGGAGATCTGTGTCAGGGCTTATACTGCAAAATAAATAATGCAACTATTTCTGCTGCAGGACTGATCAGACACCCTCCAACGGCCAGGTTCACAATTTGGCATGCACCGCTCAGGAGGGTTCTTGTGTCAACTCCTCCTCTCAGCCGAGACCTAAACCTTCTTGCTGGAATCCTAAAATGCCCAAAACACTGGAAACATCCTTCTTCCTGTAGTGTAAAAAGATGCAATTGCCTACTCTGAAAACCAGGTAGAAAACGCAAAACAAAAATGAACTAAAAGCTACTGGGTTCAATCTGCCAGTTTTGAACATTGAGAATTAAAGCTTCGTCCAAGTTCTGTTACCTAAATTAGACATCAACATCATGGATCCAAGAGCATAATTGCAAAGCTCTTTACTGATCATGTCCAAAATAGGAACAAAGTTCTACCAGTTTCCTATGAAAAACTGTGTGATCTTCTGAGACACAAAATGTTTCTTAGAGGAGATTTAACCAAAGCAATTATTAATGAAAATAATGACCTGGTAACAATGCTTTAATGTTTTAATTTACAAAACTATAATGCCAATATTATAAAAATCAGTGTAGCTCCACTGGAGTCAAAGCCCAAATAAAAATCTGGGCTGATATTCTTACTTTTTCCTTCCATGCAAAAGCAAAGTAATTTTTAAAAGATAACTAAAGCTCTCCAATACCTTCTTCAAGCACCTCCATGCATACATGAAAAATCAAGTTAAAGCAAGCCCAAACAGCCCATACCTATTTCTCCCAGCAGATGATGTTGGCCTTAAGTCATGTGCTTCTCGCACCCTGCTCCCATCTCTCCCCTTTCTGGGAAAAATGAGTCAGCTAAGTCAGAAAGGGACCAGAAAGAATAATCCCCACAAGTCTTTCAGTTGGGTCTGGGCCCAGCTATGACTAGGGATCAATTACATATGCCGGAAATTACATACGTAACGCACACAAAACAAAAGCCAAATCTGGCTCTGCTTCTGTGTTTTGATTTTGTATTTAGTTCTTAAGGACCAAAAAAGGACCTAGTCTATCTCACATTGATATAAGCACATAGTATTTCATGTTAGATTATAAATCTGCTGTGTTGGGACTAGAAAAATCCCCTAAGGACTGGAAATGTCTGCATTTCCATGGCCTAAAAAGATGAAATGGCTTGCTCTGAAACGCAGGTAGGAGATTCTATTATAAAATAACAACCCTAAAGAACGGCACTTGCCCAGAAACAAGGGGTCAAAATCAAAATGCTGACAAATCCTAAACTGCAGAAGTGCAAAAGGGCACGATAGCTTGGGTGGCTGGGTCATGGACCGCTCAGTCTGGCCAGGAGAGAACACGTGGTCTGTCCTTTCAGATAAGTCTGCCGGGGAGGAACTTTAAAGGTAATTTCTTTGACAATCCATCCTTTTTATGTTAAGGAACTGCAAGACCATGCAACAGGGAGCCCCATTAACTGAGAATAAGAACTTCTCTGTAAAAGTGAACTTTTGTTGACCTTCTCTCAAAGAAAATACTTTATCATATTGGAGTGCGGGCCTCCCAGGTGTCATGGCGAGGCTCGGACCAGGCGGGATTCCATTGTCCCTATTAGGAGAGCTAGCTTTGATTTTTCGATAATCCATCCTTCGGCTTAGCTGGGCTTTGTTAGCTTAGAATGCCATAAACAAAGACTCCCCAAAAGGCAAATCCAGCTATAATTGTTTAATAAAAGTGAATCAAAAGGCTGCAAATTGAAGGCACCCAAGGTTTGTCAAATTTCTGCTTAGCTCCAGTTCAATGTAAGCATCCAACATGTAGCAGTCCTTAGGGCTCAAGGTAGCAGCCAAAATAAAAGCAGTAAGGTCACATCCAAATAATTTCCATAAGAAACACGACTCAGTTTTGCCATAAGGTCCAGCAGGCGCAGATGCCAAATGTTACAAAAAACAAAGCCAATTTACAAAAGTATTCTAGAAAACGCTTCTCTGCTCTACTGCATTTGAACTCTCATTCAAAGAAACTCCACAGGCTTCTCTCCACAACCTCAACTCAAGGCAAAGGCACACACTACACGATCGTTTGGTAACGAACTGATAAGCATTTTTCAGGATTTCCATTCCAAAGTCATCAAAAACTCTCTCTAGTAAGGAAAGACTGACCGTCGCTATATATACAACCACACAGCTTTCTCCTGTGTCAGTGTTTTTCAATGAGGCTAAAAGTTTTTGCTTCATTTATTCTTTCCAGAAGTCTTTGTACGCATCTCTCTGTGCATCTGTATTACAGAATAATTGAGGCTGGAAGGGACCTCTGGAGATCATCTAGCCCCATCCACTGCTCAAACACGAAATTATCAAGGATTGCTAAACACAATATAAACAAACAAAGAAAGTGCCACAGAATGCAGATTTAAGGCAAAGCCCAAAGCTGCAATGAAGCAAACATGAGAAGTTAATAGTTTCAACACAAGCTCTGCCTTTCTTCTCCGCAAGTATTTTCTGATGGACACTGCAGCGTGCCCTTCATGTCCCAGTCCTGCAAGGCTTTTCATTAAGCACCCTAAGTACCAGCTTTCCTAATGCAAACAGTGGCAGGGTCTCAGGTTTTAGAAAGGTGACACAAGCAGCCCTTGGGGTGTGGGACAGGGCAGTGCCCGTATTAACAGGGTCCTGTGGGGCCTGGGGCCCTGGTAAGCAGCACAGTCCCTGTCCCCATTGGTGACCACAAGCACCAAGCACAGCAGGTTCATGAGGTCAAGGAGTGGGAACACAGCTCTAGCATCATGCTACAAAACAGCGTACCGTGGCCCTAAATGTGGGCAGGCATGAGAAGAAAAGCTGTTGTGCAAGGCTTTGTATTTCTGTATTTTTGTATTTCTCCCCTTAAAATATCTGCTCTGGAAGCAGCGCATACACTACACACCCAGAGGCCAGAGAAGGTTACACACCTTCAGGCGTGTGCACAACGGTATTGTTCTTTGAATTATTCAGGCTGGGGGAAAAGTCACATTATTAAGAAAAAGTAATAACCACCACATAACACATCTGCTTGTATTTGTGAGTCACACATGCACCAACTCTTCTCCTTCCTGAGTCCCAGTACAGTTCCTATGTCCCTGACACCAGTTCCCCCAGTGGAAGCTTCGTTTGACTTTATGGGAGAAGGAGCAGACCTTGCTGAAGAAAAGTAGCTTCATTCATCAGCATTAATAGGTTATATATCAAACACTCACACACAAATGAGAAACAAAACCAAAGCTAGAAAACCCTTTCACCGTGTTTTACAGTAATGTAGCATCTGTCGTTTTCAAAACTAAGTCAGAATAAATGTGGCAATTTCAGTTGCCTGCATGTGGCTGCTGATGAGCGCAGAGAAATATTTCCAAATTAAATGGATGAACATCCATGTGGCTAAAGTAGTACAAATAGGACCAGGCACAGCTGGTACTTTGTTTCCTAACATGGAGATTAGTGCCATCAGCAGGGGCATACAAGCCCAAAATGCAGCAATTCTGCTAAATAACAGTGCCTGCCAAAGGGCTTGTATATTCCCAGCGCAGCTTTAAACCTCAAGTCAACACCAACATCTGAGGCAACGAGGTTGCCTTAAACATGTAGTTCAGAATTGTGTCTCTCTGCTGTAGGAGGAGGAGACCTGCTTCAGGCTCAGGTTACCCATGTGCCAACCCACAAACAGTAGCAATGGACCCCAGCAAAGTACCTCACAATATTCTACTTTATTCCACCAAGCCCTCAAATATCTCTCACTCCTGGTTGATCAGTTCAGGTAACAACAATCTTTTGTTAAAAAGAACACAACTTACATTTACACAGTCAGCGACCAAGCATATCACCCACCTGAAAAAGTACTAAAATACTAAAAATACTAAAATTTGTTTTTAAATAAATTTGGACAAAATTAAGAATCTTCAACTATGTTCACAAACGCAGCCAGCACCTTCACGTGTAAGATAAGTCAATACTCTTTGAAAGACTGACACATCAGGTAAACCTCATGTGCTTGTGGTCCTCAGACACCCAAAGGGAACGACCTGTTCCCAGGCAGAGGTAACCCCATTCTTCTCCTCTGCTGAGGTACACGAACTGCTTCAAAGCAATTTACACCCGATGAAGCTACACCATGTGGCAGGGCTAAAAGGGATTAGAAACGAGCACCCACAGTGAAAAGAGAACATTACCAAAGGCAGCAGTTGCAAGCCTTTCACAGGTTCTATATTTTAGCTTGTGATTCTTCCTCGTCTTGGGCCAATCTGAAGTTTGTCCCCTCTTAGGACTGGCAGTCTTGTGGGAGGTCACACTGCAAAAGGGCAAATTTTCAGGACTGTCAACTAGTGGTCAGATGTCAAGAGGAATTCAGCCAGGACAGGAGGTGACCAGCTAAAAAAACACTGGCATTGAATAAAGCATCTGTAGTCTTCTTCTTCAGCCAATGATCTCAGTGCTCCGGTCGCTGTCTGTTTGCTCCTCCCTGCACAACCAAACTTCTTCACAAACACAGCCACAGAAGTACACTTGTTTAAACATTGACACAAAGGCCCTTACTCATATAGACCACCAGGGATATGGAAACACTGCAGCGCGTTATTCACAAGGCCACAACAGGTTCCACCATTTCACTGACTTCTTAGGAATTGAGAGAGGAGCAGGGAGAAGGGAACTGCTGACACATCAGACCCCCACACATACCACCACACGTGCAGCAACACCACTGCTGAGAACAGGGAAGGAAGAACTGGGTGCTAAAGGGCAGCAGCAGGAAGAGCCTCTCGCCAGCAGCTGCGTATCACACCACCGTCCCGAGCACCCTTCAGAATGGGGGAATCCAGTTACAGCTCCGGCCTTGCTCAGTGTAAAGCTGTCATCGAATGGGATGAAAACCAGGCTGAGGTTAAGGTAAGAGAGAGAAGGAGACAGCAGAACTCAGGCACTGTTGCTGAAGCTGGGAAGGGTACCTGAATGAAAGCATGCACGTGTGCATGCACGCACACGCAGGAGAACGGCCACAAACAGAACATCCATCCTGCCTCAGAGGGTGACTGCAGCAATCTGGGAACAGTTATCGTTTCATACACACACACACACACTCAAAAACCCCGATGCAGTGAAACTTGCTTTGCTTGACAAGACAAAGCCCAAATGCCACAGGGGACAGAACACAGCTGGGCAAGGATTGAAGCCAGATCCAAATCCCAAGCAAGTCCCATCTCTGTAGGACTATCGTACACTCTCTCTCTGCCCAAATAACATTCAACTTTTTGTACAAAAGGAGCCTAACTGCACAGAGTAGCGACTGCAGCATGTGCCTGGGGTGCCTCATTCAGAACCTTCCCAGGCTATTCACAGGGAGGTCTCACCATCTCCCTTCAGCTCAGAAGTCCTTCCTGAGTCTTGAAACATTCAGAGGGAAAGCTAAAGACAGCTGTACCTCCCTATCCCCTGCCTAGAGTTTCAGTTTTGAAGAACAAGCATTTTACAACAGAAGACTATTTTGCTGAATAATGCTGTTCCCTTCAGTACATGTGATACAGATACATGTAAATACACTTCCACAGATCTGAACTAAGAGTGTCCACTCTCACCCACCACCGGCACAGGAACCTAAGACGTTTCAGAGGGCAGTTATTAGAAAAGAAGGTGAAGCGTTCAGCCTCTACTCTCACATCTTCCTAAGGTCACAGCCATTATTTACTGCAGCACAACAATTTTTGTTTGCTTGCAGTACACATTTGACAAAGTCCAGGGAAAGGCAGTAGCAGAAGAGTTCGGTAATGAGATGATAAAAAACAGCATAAGGGTTGTTGGGCTACCAAAACAGTGAGACAAAAGTTGTCATTAAAAAAAAGAAGAAAAAAGAGAAAGGTTTTGACAAAGAAAAAAACGAATAATGCGGAATAGTTGATGCACCCACATGATAACCATTACTTAGGAATTACAATGCAAGTCTGAATGAACAGAAGACTGCGAGGAGACAGCCCTGCCAGCTCCTCAAGTTCCCGAACTATTAACTGCCAGAACTTGTGAGGGCTAACCCAATCGACAGCACTGGTCTGTATATGCTTTTCAGAAGCATCTGCTAAACGGCCCAATTAGAGAGAAAAGACTGGGTTCTATGGACTTTAGGTTCCACGCAGAATGGAGTCATCGCACCACAGTGACATATGCAAACAGGACAAATACAAAAGGGACCCCAGAGTCAGTGAGAGCCTTAAGGTACCAGTTCAGGTGACTAAGCAGCAAGGGCACTGCCAGAAAGGGAGATGAGAAATGCATTCACTTCTGGTTCCTCTTGTTGAAGAAGAGTTACCACAAGCATTTAGCAGCTTACAAAGAGTAACTCCTTACTTGAAATACAAATCAAACTTGTTCTGAAGCTGCTAAATATGCTACTTCTTTGGAGAGGAATAAAATTAGATTTGTATACAGACTCTTTTTAAGGATGTTTTACTTTGTTTGACAGTCATATGAAATTTTAGAGACTAAAATAAATCCTAAAACGCTCTGACACAGAATTAGGCTATTTAAGGATAAACCTGGATTATTCGCAGAAAGCTGGGAAAACCCAGCAAAAGTAAGTCTCTGCCAACAGCTGACTGACTGGTTCTGAAGGGGGATGGATGAAAGAGCATTGGTACTCTTTATAAATTTATATTCTGAAATACAGTGGGTAAACAGAAATTTAAAAGTGATCCAGAGTATGAAATGACTAGTAGTCCTTAGAAGTTAGTTCAAAACTCACTAAAGGTAGTGGATTTTTGATCAGGCCCATATGAATAAGGATTCTTCCTCGCACTATGGTAGAAAGATTAGGACATATCCTATCAGACCCTAGCAAAACCACAAGAATCGACACATTTAAAAGCAGATCAGAATTTGATCTACAATTTCTTGCTAGTATTTTCAAGCCACAGCTGAAGAAAGCCAGGCACCTTCTGCCAGAAGATGAATGATTTATACCCATGAAGTCACCATCTCAGATCATTTCTACCCTGACAAGTCTCAACTGAGGCTTTATTTTCCTCATTGGCCATCTTTAATTGGTAAACTAGTTCTATTAGTTCATTGTCTTTCTACCCACTCACTTGTAAACAGGCCAAAGTATTGACAGCAAGGAGTCTTCCTAATGAAGATAAAAAGCTCCAGGCCCCACTGGAGAAATTTCCCAGGCAGAGCCGAATATAGAGAGACAGAAAGCTTCTCTGCAAAGATTTTTCCATTGGAAAGTGTCCTCCTAAGTGACCCAGGGGAGCTTTTATCCAGCCCAGAACTGGGGTGGGCACCACAATGGCCAACTGCAAGCACAGCTTCAAGTCATCTCTTCTTTAAGCCCTAATCAAGTTGCTTCTTTTGTTCAACAGATCAACAGGCTTTCTTTGCTTTGTAGTGTTTGTCCGTAACAACCCAAACATCATTCTGCACCTGCAACACCAAACATGACTTAAGCTTCAGTTGAAGAGGAGAAATTTTACGGGGGGCTGGGGGGGTGCGGGGGGCAGATAAGGAAGGAAGGAAGGTTAAAAATACTATCTACCAAGATTAGAGTTGCTGTTATGTGACTAGTGAGAAAACGACCAATACTGCCTAATAGTTGAATCTCAATCTATGAGGCTTTTTTACTTTTATGGCTCTCTGTCTGCTTCATGCCAGTGTGAGCTACAAACCATAACTTTAATGGCTTCAACCAAAGAGTTATGATAATATCAGATGCTGTGGATGATGAGCAAATAACAGCAAAAATGTAATGAAAAGTATATATTTATGTCCTTGCTATTAAACCCAAAGCTATAAACATTGACAGCTCTAAGAGTAGCAGTTTCTATTGTCATTGATTAATGCGTTGTTTTGAAGAACACGGAGAAGGTTAAAACAAGAAAGAAACAAAGAGATTTTTTTGCTTTTCTCAATCTGAAAAATTACAGTGCCTGTTTCTGGAACATTTTTATACAAGGCAAAATGCCTAGCAGTGGAAATGCAGTCAGAGAGATATTTTAAGGCCTTTGAATCATACCACAATGCACATGTTAAAACAGTAATTAACCAATGACCACGCGCAATAATGTGTACACTTCAAATTTGTTTTTTACGTCCTTTCCATTAGCATAATTCTCAGCTGACAGTGCAGCCATACCCACCATGTATTCACTGCAAAATAGGGTTTTTCTTTTAACTCTTAGGTAACTATTGCCTCAAAGACCTTGAGGAGAGAAAGTCAACCCAGACAAATCAATGCAAAAATTCTGCAATTAATGCAATTCATCACAATAACTAGTGATGCAAAAATATCTGCTGCCTAAGATGGCATCAGGGATGCAGATGACAGCTTAAAAGTTAGACAGAAGAACTTCCCATGTCTGCCACAACCTAGAAGACAATGGTTCTGCACCTGGCTCCATCTACTGTAGTACCATCTTTTCCCTCTCTTCCCACCCAGCTACATATTCAGAGGATTATGTTTTTCCAGTACAAGCCTCATCCCGACATCTGATTCTGAATGGAAAAAATAAGGTCACACACTCAACATTTCTGTAAAAAAACCACCCTCCTCCAATCTGATAAGAGAGAAGTTTCATTTCTGCTGTTTCTGCTCTGATGAAACGTTCATACAAACCTATGCTGAGAGAGCACAAAAGATTTGCACAATCCTTCCCTCCGGCATCGCTCCCCCTCTCCTGAACTCCTCTTTTAACCTCCTGTGTCTTGCACCATACAAACACAACACCTGATAACCACCCGGAAAACCCAAACCTGTGTCCTCTTGAGATTTCCAGCACAAAAGAGCCTAGAGGTTCTCTTTTTGATCATTTTAGATTAAAAAAGAAATACAGAAAGGAAAGAAAAGATCTAACTAAAGCTATATAAGACGGCAAGTCTAAGACTCACTCAGCATTTCCTGGGGACAGACACTGGGCACTTAAAATACAGTACATGGCACTGCGTCGGTGTTAGACGCAGCACATTATACTGGCAGTTCATCAATCCTCCTGCCAGCCCACTGACCCTTCTCCCATTAAAAAGGCATCAGCTGTTCCCTCTACTGACATTTGCTGTTCCTCTTTCTCAAGCCTCCAAGCCCATCACTTCGGGTCAGACCAAGCCCCCATGGCAAAACTCACTGCTTTTTTTTCCAGGTAGCCACCCTGGGCATTAGCCTGACTCACTGCAATTCCACAACTTCTCTCAACGCTTGTCCTAACAAGCTCAGGTAAAAATGAGTTTTCCTACATAGGCAAGGGTTGAAAAGATGACCTTTTTGGTGAGAAGCCCAATATTTTTCCTCAACTGAAAGAAAAGCTATTTCTCCTGAACATCAGAAAAGCTCATTGTGCAACACTGTTGTTTGTTATTTACGTGCACTATTCTTACACGGGGAGCAAAGATGCCCAGTCCTGTGGACCTTTGCCATGGCTTTGTGCTATGCCTTAAGGGAACTGGTGTGATATTTTCTTCTTCCTTTTCTTTTTTTAATAACCTGGATTGTTATTATTATTGCTGCTGTTGTTGCTAAAGAGCTCTAGGGGGAGATGTGGAAATAGTCTGCTCCCTTGTGTAATGCCTGAAATCAAACCAGAATACATCAGGCTGACACTGCCTGCCCGTTATTGCCTTAAAGCTTGTTATTAAAAACAAACAAAAACAACTGCTGCACAAACACCATATTCCACCTCCCCAGAATGGTGGGGAAATTTAATCCAGTGGTGAAAGACATGCAGGATTCAGGACTCCTTCACAGCGACTCAGGCCAGCCAAGATCACCATGGGCATTTATATCCCACCCTCTTTGGGATACAAGAAATGCAGAGAGTTCCCAGCTGAAGAGACTCCCACTTGCTTAGGCAGTTCTGTACCTATACCGGTTGCACTGAAAAATGGCATATCACTGAATTGGGTCTTTGCAAAGGTTAAAGGATTCCAGAATCGCTGCAGTGAAAGCTTTCCATAAACACCACTGCCTTGTTCTGGTATCAGCTCTGAGCAGCAGCACACATCCAAAGTGTCACAAGTTGCTTCTCTGGTACAAAAGATGACCAACAGACAGTGGGATTTCTCTGTGGCTTTAGGGTAACAAACCTGAGTGTTACACTCAAGCCTGTGAAACACATTTTTCTCCAATGCCTCATAGTTTTGCAGGCAGTAGGGACATTAGCAGAGATATGGTTCTGGGTCCTTTCAATCAGCTACTTCCATTCAAAATTCCTTTATTTTGATTCAACACTGTGTATATAGCAACTGTGTTGCTGTACCATCTACCAGTCACGGGCTGAAACATCTGTTCTCTCCGAGTACAATATGCGAGAGCACAAAGACACCAGTGATGCACACAGGCAGCCCCTCAGAGAGGCACATGAGTAATTCAGTGACACGCAGTAACTATTTGACATGTTTGTCCACAATTTGGTGTTACGCTCCTTTCAGCAGAGCTGAGCAGGTCCAATGGATACTCCTGGAAGGAGGGGAAGGTTTTTTCCTCCTCCGTGAGCAACTGAGGGTGCTTATCAGACAACAGATGGACAGACTGCAGAGAGTTCCCTCTCGTGAGAGACTATCTTTGGTCATTCCATAGGTACCCGACTTCTTCAACTACAAAAGTCTCTCAGTCTTCTCTGGAGAGCTCACTATAACAAAACGTCTACCCATGCCTACCTCCAAAACTCTGCCCATCTCTGGATCCCTAGGACTTTACTGATCATTTCAGAGGAACTACGTGGATAAACGCAACCCCCTCACTGGCCACTGGCACGCTGTGCTCCGTCTCCTGTCTGAGAGGGAGGAAATAACAGATTGGGGCAGGGGAGAGGAAATTAAGCAGTTTCCTTCCTTATACAAAGAAATCAAGCATGCGGTAATTTTTAAATACTTTGAACACTCCGGCAAATCCCTGAGCATGTGATATGGTTAGCCTGGCAATAAATGAAGTGAACAAGAAAGAGGGTATATAAAAACAATCAAGTGAAGTACTACGGATAATAGCAGGCAAACACAAATCTCTGCAAACTTTAAAGAGATTGCTACTCTTGAAGCACACATAAAGGATACAAAGCTAATCAGCCATTTAATGGACAATCCTATAAATTAGGGGACTATAGAAAGCTGGTGTCTGGAGATAAATGGATTTTCTTTTCTTTAAGTGTTTGCAAATTCAGGAAAAAGGGAGCTGGCCTTTGTTTTCTTGAAAATAAAACATTTGGAGAGATATTAGTCTGCTACCAGCAATGAAATTTAGAGGAAAAACACAAGCAAATAAAGCCTGACATGATATGTTAGCTGCAGTGTGGAGGGCTGGTCTTACTGACCCAGGAGGCTCCATCTAGTCCTTTGTTCCTACAGCAGTTAAAACAGAAACAAAAAATCAACACCTACACATATGAATGTCGACACGCTGGAGGGAAGGATCTTGACAGGCTTGAGAAGTGGGCCCGTGCAAACCTCATGAAGTTCAACCAGGCCATGTGCAAGGTCCTGCAGGTGGGTCAGGACAATCCCAAGCAAAATCCAGTCTGGGTGGAGCATGGATTGAGAGCAGCCCGGAGGAGGACTTGGGGCTGTCAGTTGATGAGAAGCTCAACATGAGCCAGCAATGCTCGCTTGCAGCCCAGAAGGCCAACCGTATCCTGGGCTAAATCCCCAGCAGCGTGGCCAGCAGAAAACACAGAAAGCAATGGAGCAGACCAGTAAATAGCTCTAAACGCAGCCTCAGGGTTGGCAGAGGATGATAGGCAGTGCTTCCCATCCCATGCTATGAAGCACCCGCTGCACCAGGCACACATTTTCAACATTTCCTTTACATTTCCAACTTTCTAATTCCACCATAATACTGTCTTTTACATTATAAGGAAAGAACAGCAGGGGCAATCAAAGTTTTTTTCCAATAAATTGTTTTTCAGTGAAAAATTGTGCGCTTGACCAAACACATTATGCATTTTAGAGCGTGTATAGTTCTTGATTCACATTTCACTCATAAAAAACTAAAAGTGGCACAGTTGTGTGTGCAACAAGACATGAACCCAAGGGTGTTCCCACTGCCACCTGCACACCTCTCTTCACTATCCTGCTTAAATTACTCAAACAGCACCAGCAGGAAAAATACATTTGTACTATCTAAATAGTTATGACCACAAGACTGAAGGTTCTGTTTTTATCTCCTCCTTCTGGTTACTTTAGTCTTTTTTTTATTTTTTTATTTTCTTCATTGGTATTGAGAGAAAGCAACAACCTAAGTTGACACCAAGCTTTACGTTTAATTCCTAATTACGTATCAGTCACCTTTGTGATTATGATTCAAATTTTACATTTAAATAGGTTTTCAAATTTGGGAAAGTTCTGAGCGACATCCTAGGAGACAAATACACAGGAAAAATAAGATGCTCAGAAGACTCCTTCAAAAGATTTTCCATGGCCCATGATCCATCTTGCTTGTTAAAGCACAGAGAGGAAATGTTCAGCTGAGAAAAAGGAAAAGGGTTTGGACATTTCAAGCAGTTTCTTTCGACTGACTTGTAATAAGCTTTGACTGCTAAAACAGTATCTCGACAGGCTTGTCACATCTACGCTACTACATGCTATAAATCTGTTTTTATTTATATTTCATGTGCATTATAAATCTTTCAGATGAATAGTGTGTACTCTTGTACCACCACTGCAGAATCCCCACTCTGTACCACTCCTAACTGCATTCTTAATAACAGTAATACTAATCCCAGTCATGTCAGCTTTCTCATGTTCCCACTAATGCTAGTTTTGGCAGACACTGTTTTAATATAAGATGTCTTCTCATCTTCTTTTGGAGGTCCGAGTGCCAGCATTAAAATGCAGAAATACACAGCTTGCTGCATTCGCTCTTCCTCTGTATACTTGTGATTGTAACTTGTGGTGAAAAAGATTTAACAAATAAATACTAACTGATTCCTCTGATAACAGCTGAAGGACAGTCACTAAGACAAGCTACTGTTTAAGTGATAGCTGAAGAATTTATACAAAACAACTTCAGGAAAATGCGCATATAAGTTCTTTGACCAGAATAGTTACAGAATAATAAATTCTGAGCTTTGAAATATGCTTTCAAAAGCCTGTCGAAGTAACACTCTCTTGTAGCATCACAACAGCATCTGAACCACTTTTATATAACATATTGTAATCATCTGAGGATACGTATCTGCAGATGATGATGTACAAAGCCAAAATCCAATGTTGCAATTATTTGCGTGCTATTTAGAAAGTGGCAAGCTCACCACCCACAACATGCAGGTTTTCAACACAAGCCCTCCCTCCAGGAGCAAATGTCACTCACACTCTGCTCGCTGCCCTCGCGGGATTCTCGGAGCACCTGGAAAAACCTGACAGAGCACTGATGCAGCTGTTTTGATCAAAGAGAACTCCACAATTTGGCCTCCTAAAAGAAAAACATGAATAATTTCTCTTTGGACCTGACACACTGGTGTTTGCATGAAGGTGCTAGAAGTTGTTCTATACTTTTATTAGTGTTCATCTAAAGAATATCTGTCTTTCCCCCCCCTCTGGTGGTGGTGTCTAACTAATGAGAAGTCTGAAAAGCTGCATTAATCTCTGTGAATCACTATCTCAGCTGCAACTACTGCTCAATACTCTTAACTACCAGCACCAAAAATACAGGTTTTCTCCACAATGAATGCTTTTTAAAATAAGAGTAAGGCCACTCTAGGGAGAACCGTTATCATGAAATAATTATGGCCTTTTGGGATATAAACACATGGCTGTGCTTTATGGATTAGAGCAACACCCCACGTGAATTACAGCAGAACAACGTCCCCTGTTGTGCTTTGCTCTTAAAGGCGGGAGGTTTGCTGTCCTCCCCCTCCCATACTGTCAGAAGGTGGTTCAGGCACCTTAGCTAAAAATGTGTTCGTAAGGATCATAAGAGAAAAAACAGCTGTGACTTTCTTACTCTACAGCCATCTGTGTTCATGTATTTTTAATGAATCATTTTGGCTATCCATTCACGCAAAAGTTGTATTTGATTTGGTATTTGTAGATTACCTCGCTACCAGACAACCCTTTCACTGCTGAGAGGGTAGCTAACATGGCAAGAGCTTTACTACAGCGGGTCTGAACCACGTGTCACCGACGAAGAGGAGCACCAGGACCGTCTTCTGCAGGAAGAGGGACAAGCCTTTCACAGCTGCACCATCATCTGCCACTGTTTGGTGTCACAGAGACAAGTAATTCAAACTCCCAAGAGACTATCAAAATAGACTTAAAGACATTGTCAGCTGTACGTGAGGAAAGTACAACTCCAAATCCTCATCACTTGCACCCGTCTTTACCCTATTAATCATCTCTAGGCATTCACGTACATAATACACACGCAATAATGCCTTATATATCTTGTTGTGTGTGCATATACAAATCAGTGCACCATTTATCATTCATCATGAAGCAAGGCTAGATATCATAGCACTTAAAGACCCATAGAAGGACTTACCTAAAATACTAGAAAAAGTATTGCCATGTTTAGGGCTGGGTAGATGGTATTTACAGATATTAAAACAGACTGAGGCAGAGCTGAAAGGGCACCCTACATCTTCAAAGGCATGGTGAAGAGCTCTGGGCGAGACAGGGTCAGATTTAGAGACAGGAGCCAATTCTAACCAGAGATTCACAGTCAGCAGTGCTGACACCTCACCGCTTGTCTGTGGGCAAGAGCAGCCATAACACTGCGACAAGACCAAGGCTAATACTGAACTAAAGAAATTAAAGCCCTTCTCTCCACCGACAGACTGCCACGCAGCTCATCCCAGACAGCTGAGGTCACCTACGCCCGTCTCCACACTTCAGTGCCAATAACACCATAAAAGACGTGACTCTTTCAAGGTTGGGTTTTTTTTTTTTCCCCCAATCAAAATGAGAAAAGGTTGCAACGTCTGTAAGAATTTGGACACTCTCCCAAAAAAACTCAGTCATCACCTGGTTTGGAAAACGGCCTAAAATGCAATACTGGGGACCTATTTACACATAAAGAGACAAATAAATTCAGGACAGGGCCCACATCCATCGAGCGAAGCAGGCTGAGGGATGAATTCACCCTGGTAATTCACACTTCAGCCCATATGCCAGATAGAGGCTTTTGTGTCAAAAATGCTCATTTTGGATCATCTTACACATGAGTAGGGACCTAAAGGGGTGGGAGGCACAGAATGGAGACTGAAAAAGAGTGAGAGACCAAAAAGAAGAGAAGATTGAAACACAGTAGGAGACCCAAGACAGACTGAAGGCTGAAAACACACTCAAAACCAATGAAGCAGGAGGGAGACAAAAAATGTGTGGTTGGGATGAAAAGGGGTATGAAGCAAAGAGAAGAGTTGAGGCCGAAAAGGGCTGGGAGGCCAAAAAGGGGGCCAGAAGTGGGCCAGTGGGAGGCAGAAGCAGGGTGTGAGCTGAGACCGAAACAGGGTGGTAGACCACAAGGGGTGATGAACAGCCTTGAGGCTGAAAAAGTGGGGAAGTTGAGGCCAAAAAATAAGGTGGGAGACCTAGGGAGTTGAAGCTGAAAGAGGGGTGGGAGGCTCTAAAACAGGGAAAGTTAAGGATGACATAGGGGTGGGAGACCCAAGGGAGACTTTGGGGCAAAAGAGGGGTAGGAGGCCAAGAGAGGAGTGGGAGACCCAGGGAAGAGTTGAGGCCAAGAGAAGAGTTAAGCTGAAAGAAGGGTGGGAGACTGAGAGAGGGGTGGAAAGCTAAGGGAAGGGTTGAGGTCGACAGGGGGTGGGAGGCCCAGGAGATAGTTGAGGTCAAGAGAGGGGTAGGAGACCAAGATTTGAGGTTGAGAGAGGGGTGGGAGGCCCAGGGGTGAGTTGAAGATGACAAGGGTGTTGAGAGGCCATGCAGAGAATTGAGGACAAGAGAGGCGTGGGACACTTACAGAAAGGTTGAGGCCAAAAAGGGAGTAAGAGTCAGACAGGGGAATGGGAGGCCCAGGAAAGTGTTGAAGCTGATGGGGGACATAGAGGCCTCGGAAGGAGTTGAGGCCAAGAGGGCGATGAGAGGCCCAAGAAAGATGAGGCCAACAGAGCAGTGGGAGAATGAGAGATAGGTGGGATGCCAAGAGAGGGGTGGGAGGCCCACTGGAGAGTTGAGGCTAAGAAAGGAGTGGGAGGTCAACAGGGCGGTGGGAGGCCAGGAAAAAAAAAAAAAACAGAGGCTGGGAAAAAGTTGAGGCCAAAAGGGGGTTTGAGGCCAAAAGTGGGTGGGAGGCTGGGAAAAAAATCAGAGGCCAAAAGAGGGTGGGAGCCTGGGCAAAAACTAGAGGCCAAAAAGGGTGTGGGAGGCCAAAAATAAAGGGCAATCATACCTGCTTTAATCGAGCCAGCTTTCATAGTCTATTAATTACAAATTTTAAATTAATGAACCAACCCCCATTTTAATCATGATTTTTGCTAAGAAAGGAAAGAAGAAAATGACAAATGCATCAATGTGATATTACAAAACTTATCTTTGCTAGTGTACTAACAGCCACGGGTTTATGAACCGTTGGGTAGAACAACCAACAGAAAAATTAGATCATTTGGCTGTGGCTGCTGGAATGTAATAGATGGCTCTTCGGCTGGGATAACTGAACACATACTGCAGTGATTAATGTGAAAAGCCGGGTGGTGTATAAACTGTTTAACAGAAGAGAGCAATATGGCATGCAAACCAAACTAAACCAACCACAAATAATTTAGGCACCCTTGAAAAGATTTACAAAGATTTATTCCACATATAAATCCTGTTTGCTGTAATATCAGAAACAAGATGAGCATTTCTTTGGCTTATTTATACAGAACAGAATGGAAATATCACTTCAGAAAGAGGAATGTTCCACTTCTTCCCCCCCAAGACATAATATAGAAGCATCTTGGCTAAAGGCCTCCTGAAAACTTTGACAGTAAAATCACGTTCATCAGCACTACATAATTATCTAGCAAACATTTATTTGCAGGGTTGAGATTAATACAATAGTAGAGGATGAGCAACACAAAACTGGGTCTCACTCATAGCTTCTGAGGGCGGTATTCTCCAGAGAGTGTCAACATTTAAACCTGTGCCTACACTGCAGGTTAGAGTGGGCTGTCGTGTGCCAAGCCCAGAGCAGGACGGGGATTCTCACAGTCAAAACAATACAGTCTAGCACATACTCACAAGGGATGAATACAGAGCCTTTCGCATTCCAACAAGCCCGATTTCACGAACAGTCTTTGGTCAAGCAAGGAATTGTTATTTCTTCATTGTTCAGACTGCATGCCAGGGCAGAACTTGCTGTGGGGTGCCTTTCACTAGCATGACAATACCTGCTGTTTGCTGTTCCAGTCCAGTAACCAAATAGCACAGCTAAATGGGGAAGTACTGGGCCAAACCTTCCTGTCAATACTCCAGTGATTAAATCAAAGTCTGTGGAAATTCGTCTAGCAGTCAAATACAATTGGGTTTATCTTTCCAGCCCTATGTACCACTGCCAAGCACCACGTATTCCTTAATTTGAGCTCAAATTGTAAAGTCTTTGGAATCCTGACATACACAAATCAATCCACAAGATCAGGAGCAGCAAGCATGTCATTGTTTTCCCTAGGTGCTCTGAGGTTGCTCTGTAAAAGTCAGGCCAAGTTTAAAATGAATCATCACAAACCAGAATGACTGGAGCTGAACCTTATGCCACCACATCTCCTGCAACACGGAGAGTCTACAGCTCTGGCGTAAGCGGGGGAATTACAAGAGAGAAAGCATCACCCTCTCCCAGTTCAGGTCATACATGGAAGGGACATCCTCTGCACTGGGTTATACAAAAGCACTGGGGGCTGTAGCCAAAGACACATTCTTTAGCTGCTGCACATCACAGGGGGCTACAGTTAAAAACCACAGCACAGCATTAAGACCACAGTCGGCCAGTATCATGAGAGTTTGCCATATAGATTTTTTTTTTTTAATATAAAGATTTTAGATATTTGCCTCTATTCATCCACCTTGGGCATGCTCTGTATGAGTTCATCAGAAACAGACAACGCCTTCAGCCTGAAGGCAGTGGCATCCCAATGCTTACATATATTTGTAAGAATTCCCAGCTGTCTCTGAAAGCAGGGTATGCCCAAGTGTCATTTGAAGTTTGAAGGCTTGGTTCACGAGCAGAAGAACAAAGCCTCAGGATTTTATCCTTTTTATTACTGCAAATGCCAAGAAAAGTTTAAAATTAATAGCAACCAGCATAAATTGGAATAAGAAATAAAAGAAACATTTACTGCCTTAGATACAGGGCTATGCACCTGACATTTCCATATCAGGGCAGTATTCTCTCTGCTTTAGCAGCAGGCAAGCATAAAACATGCTCTTACTGCAAACACCATGAATTTTTCTGTCCTTTTAAACTTAGTTGTGGAAGGTTGCATACTATAAAAATAAAAAGAATGGAAGACTTTCATTCTACATAAGGCAATTACCAGGGCTGTCAGCAAGGGCAAGATTTACTACATGGAAAGGGTAAAGAGAAAGGAATGTGCCAAGCAGTTCAGGAAAAATGGAAAGAGACAGGGTTGCAAGATATTTTGCCAACCCCAAATTTGGTAGAGGCCATATGGCTGTAGAGCAACCTCCAAAACCCCAAACACCTCACAGCTGTACAGCTGATCCCATCAAAACCAGAAGAGCTACCTGTGGGGTGTGCTGTTTCTCTAATGGAAAACATGCACTGCAAAACCAGATTCCTGTGCAGTTCTGAGGTTATCCCGAATAGTCATCTGCAAAACTGGAAGCTATGATGGGAAATTTTGCCAAGAGACACCTGACTTCTCAGTAAATCATATAAACTCTCCAGACTTCTGGGAGAAGTTTTGTCCATTGCTGCTGCCACCACTGGAAGTGTTACCAGACGGTTCAGGCAAAGCAGATCATGAGCAGTGTGTTCTTGTTCAGTGTTACTGCCCAGGGAGACCATTGCTCAGACTCAGCCAGAGCATCCTTGGAAACATTCTGCCGTTTCACAGCTTGACCTTCTTAAAAAAATCCATTGACTGCAATTGGTCAGCAACGCTACTTATGAGCTAAGCTCTTTCTCTAAATCTGCATCACCCTGCATCATAGCTCGCAGTTTTGACCATAGCACTGCTATAAGAAATAACTAAACATTATCTCACCCAAATCTTACTGTACTTGAAAATAAGGTACTATTACTACTACTAATAATAATAATATGAAATAACGGTCATGATTGGAAAAATTCCTTTTGTAAGACACTCTCGGCTGAAGTAAGTATCTTTCGTGGAGTTCCTTTGCTGGCTTAAACTGAGAAAGCCATACTGGAGAACAGCTGAGGTTCTGCCCAACAAATCTCTATGCAATTAATATTCCTTGACAATGTAAGCCTCTTAAAGATTGACTGCTGCCATTTTCTTGAAAATGGCAAGAGATTAAAAAAAAATAGTTTATTTTTTTTTTAATGCTGGAAAAATACTACAGTTTTGACATGAAAAGACACCAAATCAGCATTACAACTTGGAGAATGTGATGCAAACTAAAGAGTAAGTACAGAAACCTTTGGCAAACTCCCAAAGAAAGCAAATGTATTGGAAGTCTCAGCCAAACAAACTTCTCACTCGAGTAAAAAAAGGAATAGCAAGGGATTTATTCCATGTAGCATGTGTTGGTGCTTTTTGCTTTTTTCCCCCAAAGGATCCTCACTCAGCCACAATGGGGAGATACTGTGGTGATCAAAGCTGCAAGAAGTTTTAACACTGCATTGTTAGTTATTGCTGTGATTGCTGGTATTCATAATTTTGGATTCTCAGCTGACTCGGAAATGACTGTTCCCTGTAGACAAATTGTCATCCTTAGCACAAACCATACCTGGTGCCCATAGAGCCAGTAAGAAAACCAACCTTCTGAAGTGCAGTCAGAGAAAAGAGTTAAGCTGAAAACACTTTTAAATTGCTAAGCCGTTGTTATGAACGATTGTGCATAAATATTAACACCACTACTAAGCACTTGTATTTCATATTCCTGCTTGAAGCAAGTTTTTATTGCTGAGTTGTAACTGCCCGAAATTAACACCTTTTCCTGAAAACGCTGGCAGATCATACATTGTAATAGTGCTACAGGGCACAGAACACAGCTATAACACTAATACCAGTCTTTTTAAGCCAGAACGCAAAGCAAAATAGAGTTCTGGGTGTTAACATTTGCCAGCCCGCCCTAGAGCAGCCCATCCTGCCTTTACAGCCCTACAGACCTCCCCAGGGGGATCAATCAGGAGGGCAAAGGGCCCTCCAGCTGCCAGCGCTTGAGAAACGCCTGCCATGGCTCCACACTGCTGCTTTGTGCCTGATCTGAAACACCCATGCTGCTGCTGGGGCAAGGAGGGTCAGGAGAAGGCCAGGATTCAACTGGATGCCACAGATGAATCAATCTGCCAAGGACAATCTTGCTTTGACTGCTTTTGTTTTTTAAGGATACATATCAACATGAAGTAATGTGATCATCCTGACCTGGCACCAACTGATTATTTTGTACGTGTGCATCTCGTTCCACAAAAGCAGCCGACATGAGGCATCTCCCATCCCAAAACAAATGGAAGAATGAAGGAGGCTGAGAAGGGGAAGAGATGGTATTGGATGCTGAAGCGATTTCATTCCTCTTATGCTTCTCAACTTCCCTTTCTACACAAGCACATTTGCAAAAAAATATTTACTATTTCTAATTTCAAAATTTTATAACTTTTTTTTTTTAAATTTGATAGCAGAAACGCCTGAAAAATTTGAAACTCCAAACACACTGCTTTGTATATATAAAACAATCTACTTTTCTGTGGTTTGGGTTTGTTGGTTTTTTTCCCCACAAGACATTTCAAGCAGACAACTTTGTTGAAGTTACAGACACACCATTTACTTCCTCTGCAGCAAAATGCCCCCATAGCAATCTGAACCTTTCCTATTGATCGCAAGTGAAACTGTCCTGGTGGTACACTCTCTTGCCAAGCCCAAGTTAAGTAAAGATTTGTGCACAAGAACCCTGGCCGTACTGTTGACAAACTATGTTTATGTCTCACTTTAGCCTGCTTGGCTGTGGCCCCAGCTGCCGCCCCAGGAGGATAACCCTTCTGCTCCGTCCTCGACACCTCCCAGGCAGAGCTCCAACAGCTCTCACCTCACTTAGCAGCAGGGAAGGAAGCTCACTTTTTCTCCCCGTTTGCAGCAACAAGAAAGCTCATAAAGCAGTTGGCTGCCTGATTTCTCGCCATGAACAACAACTCACAAAATCTCACAGAAAGCCGTGACACTGTGCACTGCTGCAGTGGTTTCCCCCATCATAATATTGCTGGTCCAGGGCTTCATTCTGTACTCCCAAGCTGGCATTGGTTATTCATGTCATTTTGGGGCTTGGAAGAGTCAGAACATGAGATGAAGCCCAGCTTTTCCACAATTTCTGGCCACCTTTCCTTTAGCAGGTAAATTAGTCAAAAGGCCTGACAGCATATTTACTCCACTGCTTCCAGAGTCAATTAAAATAACTTGCAAAAATTACCTTGAAAACTTCAGCGCACACCAAAACTGGAATAATTTGTCTGCTCTGATGACTGAAGAGAACCTACCATCTCTTCTCGGCAGCGCTGTTCTGTAACACGCTATCTAACCATGCCTTTCCAAGTAACCTGTCTCTCATACAGCACAATGCTTCTCTTTTCACAGGTGGGATAGAGGCACTGAGAGTCCAGCACTGAGGCTTTCAAAAGGCACTTCGCTTTGGCCCAACCCCTTTTGATTTCAGCAGGAGCAGAGTTAAGCCAGTGCCGTGAGCTACGTCAATAATTGAGGCCTAAATTAACTCAGCAAGTAGTGGCAAACTCAGAAAGGTCTCGACTCCCATTAACCTGTGCAACTTCTTTTAGTCACAAAGTAAGAGCATGCAGAAGAGCTCTTTTATTCTGCATGGGTCATTCTGTATCAGATTTTGGAAAATGCTCGGATTGCCCCTCCTTAATTGTTATAGTCTAATTGCATCCCAAAACACTGGGTCTTTATGTAACAAACAATCCCCTGTACACACTTACTTGTTTTACAAAGAACAGATTTCCTCATCAGCAATCTTAAAGTTGAATTTCTGGTTTTAACAAAGTCCTTTGTAAAACGCCTGGGGAAAAGAGCACATTGCTGAGCTGAAGTAGAGATTTTCAGCCATACACTTTAAGATTTTCGTTTTAGGATTCATCTGATCTTTCCAGCTTCTGAAAGAGGAGAAGGGAGCAAGAGCTTAAAATTTCAATGAAATACATAATCCATCTTTGCCTAAACTCTCCAAGTCACAGCATGCTCACCACCTGCTTTACTTCTACGCATGCAGCCTGGGCTCAGTAGGGAACAGTCTGTTGCAGTGAGGATTTCAATACAATTGCAAGGGCAAATGCTACAACTCAATTTTAAAGCGAAGAGGGAGAATTATAAACAAAATCTACCGAGAGTCAGGCTTGCAACCATTAACAGTGTGTTGCACGTACGTGCACCTGCGCATGTGCACACACAGCGAGAGCTCAGGGACTTGCCTTGTGACACTGGTTATAACGGAGGGGAACAACCTACTAGACACCCACACTTCAACATATTTCTGCAACCAGAATTAGAGAAGATTAAATATATGTGTATACATATATATCAGAAGACACCCATCAGAGAATTTGGAATAGCCTTTATCAGAAAGCCTCAGATATATGGCTAAACTATCCATTTATGCAGCTCAGTGATTTTTTTTGTGTATTTAGGAAATCTAAACAAAACCACATTGCCCCCCGCAAAGTGAAGACAGTCTTTCTTTGCCCACTCATCTCCGACACTGCCTTGCTGTTAAAGCGATGCAACACCGCCGTGCTGCCCGACACTTTGAAAACATCCTGATGAAAAACTGTGTAATCACAAAAATGACAAAAGTAATCCACGAGGATCTGCAAAAGCCATTATTTACACAGGAAAGGCTCAGCACATGCTGACCTGCCCTTGTGTTCTTTCCTAGCCCAATAGCTGATAATCCGCACTGTAGTTATTAACGAAGACGGTCCTATGAGCCTGATACTGTTAAATGATTTAGCACCTCCAGGTAAAACTTTTATACTGCATCTTAATTTACTGCCCACTAGCGACCCTTCTTTTTTATCAGTCAGAACAGGATAGCTTAGATCTTCCATGTAGATTTTATGTTTTGTCATCTAGGAGATTTATGATTAGTTGCACCTACTGCATTCAATGAGGCAAAGCTATGGAATAGTTGTCCCCTTGCAATGCATGAAACTACACAGCATTCCACTTCTGAAAAGCATCAAGTACCAGAGGATGCATCAACCAGAATACAGTTCAGGTTTGTAGACATTCAAAAGGCAAACAAGAGGCATATTCCAACAGCAAGGCTGTGACAGACCCCACCACTACCCTGAGAAGAGCTGGTCAGGAATTTCCCACCAAAACAGCAACTCCCATTGTGTGCCATGCTGGACAAGCGGAGAGTAAAAGGACAGTCTGCTTCCAAATGGCTTATAGTTTATGTCTGAGTGACAGCATAAATACAGGTGGGTCTGAGATAAGGGAAATGCAACATAGGATTGCTTAGCACTAGAAGAAGAAATTATTTTCTTGCCATGTGACAGTTTCTGCAGCTTAGGTGGGAATGGAGGGGGAGGTGGGGTTTGGTTTGTTTTTTCTGTTTGAGTTTTGGTTTTTTTGGTTTGNTTTTTTTTTTTTTCAATAATAAAAGCCTCGTAACACCAAAATCTATCGCTACTAGTTTGAGGCAGAGACTTGAACCTGTCTGTCTCCTATATCAAGTAACTGCCTTAACCATGAGGCATATCAGGCATACCCCTTTCTTACCAGTTGCTCTAGCTGAAGCTGGTTTTGTACATGCAGATCATCAGCTTGGCCACTGTGGAATTGTCCAGCAGAGCTACCGCATTCCTGTTGGGGTTTACCTACCCAGACATATATACGCATGAGCTATATAGCACGCAGAGCGTTGCAGACCCACTGCACAGAACCTGCAGACACATGCAAGAATATTGACAGGGTTTAGAGATATCCACAAATCCCAGTCCATATAAAAATATATATATTCCTATTCCAGCCAGAGAAAATTTCTAGACATAAAAAGAGGATGCATCTGAGGAAGCCTTAATATATTAGCTGTAGTCATGATGCTCATTTGGAACAAACCACCTTATTAAAAATCATTTTTATATTTCAATCTGACACAAATCGAAACAAACACCTTCCAGGAAGAAAATACCAGTCACTTAGAGTTTAAATGTTATTTCTATAAAATCCAATCACAGCAGTCAGTGCTTCAACTCAAACAGGAACAGTAGTTGCTGAGTACCACGCATGCTTTGGTCCACAATCTACTTGCAGGAACAAAAACCCCAGATTTGTATATAAAAAACCTCTATTACCAACAATAAAAATGGTTGGGTTAAAACTACATACTGTATCTCCTTAAGTAGATACTTAATACAGACAAAGATCCATTTGCGTATATCGTGACCATAACAACTTTAATAAACGCTAAAGCACAAACCACATTAACCTTCATTTCTGAAGATAACTTGCAAGCACATTATTTCCTCTGTGATCTTGTGTTTCTGAAAATTCCCAAAGCTCAGTATTTTCACCAGCTACTTGGCACATCTTCCCCAAAAGGGTTAATGAAAGCATTAGAGTGTGCCTTTTTTTTTTCTTTTTTTTTTTTTTTGCATTGCAGTGCCAACACTTTCTGTATAAGGGATGAAAATCATGACAACAGACAGTCATAATGGGATGGACAGGTGTCTGATTACAGATAATATCCTCATTGTTTACTAAGCCACATCTGAGCTTCCTACAAACGAAGAGGTAAAGAAAACAGCTAAGCATGTTGTAATTCAGAAAGACAGAACTTTCCTTAATGAGAAATCTCGACTCCGCATTTAATCAAAATAAGCTAGATTATAAGCAGCAGGGCAGTCTAGTGGACTATGTGCTATTAATCATACATCAAATAAACTCATGGAACTTTCTACTAAAAATCACCATTCACCAGCAAGTTTATCAGAAATTTAATCAAAATAAAGAGCAAGTATGTAGCTTAAAATGTGTTACATGAAACGGTAAGGTTAAGTATAGTACCTGAAGCACCAACTACTATATATGCACATAAAATATGATACATTAAGGGCACATCTTTCAACAACATAGCTATGATACATCAAAGTGAGGTTTTACATATACAAAGTGAAGGTAAGAGCAGTATCTCATAAGCTGTGAAACAAACCTCTTTTCTCAAAACCAGGTGAAATTGAGAGTACCTTAAGAGTTGCCCCACTTAATACCCAATTATTTCAAATCAGAAGCATAGCGTTTGTATTTTATTTGGAAGACCAGTACCATTCTGAGCAGGACCTCATCGTAATCTGATTTTAGAGTTATGCTCTTGCTTTGATGGATATGTTTCTTGAAATTATTGTCAGCACCCCAAATGCTGTAGGGGAGTAACGATTTTTATTTGGCTTCAGTCAGAAGTGAGATTTGTGTACATCGTTCCCCTGACTAGACAGAAATAAATTAACCTATCACAGTACTTGGGGGTCCACAAAACGCACTTCTGTAAAACTGCTGATTCCCCATGTAAACATCGGTTATGTCTATCCCAAAGAAAAGTGTGTTATGGAAATGCCTGAGTCAGCTAGTTCTGCAAGTAGAGGCAGCGCAATCACATCAGAGAGCACCGAAGCTGGAGGACAGCACACAAAACGCAGCCACGCTGCTCTCAGCCCCCCGAGCCCCCTCTTTGCTTGCTTAGACCGT
This sequence comes from Anarhynchus alexandrinus, assembly GCA_008711295.1. Taxonomy (NCBI): domain Eukaryota; kingdom Metazoa; phylum Chordata; class Aves; order Charadriiformes; family Charadriidae; genus Anarhynchus; species Anarhynchus alexandrinus. Next base: position 1,075,916 of record VUYV01000205.1, on the reverse strand, counting down.
CCCTGCCAGTCCCTGCAGCCCACGCCAACCCACGGCACTGACGTGGCACGGGCACCACTCATCCCTCCGTTGGCGTCTCACGCATCAGAGCCACAGTCACAGCCACAAAAATTCATTGCTCTTAATTCATTATAAATATTGCTGCTTTGTGGCTGTTTTGTTTTATTGTGGTTTCAAGTTAAATTTGGATTGATTAATAATTCTTGTTTAAAAGCAAGTATCTTCATACCTCACTGTCTCAAAATCATTTTAAGTGTTCAACTTGTGGCCTCACAGACCATAGGAGTGCTGCGGGAACCGAGTCTGTGAGGAGGGAGAGGAGCTCTAACTCTAGAAACATGAATTTCGTTGAAAAACACAGGCCCTGAAAGACCCACGTTTTCAAAATCCCGCCTTATTAAACTGCTTCCTCTGCCTTAATCCCTACAACTGATCAAAACTCCCTTTATCCTCAGTTTTCATACAAGCTCTGACTCTGCCAAGGAACCTTCTTGGTTCTTTCTGCATAACTGAGGACTCAGGTCCTTAATTTAGACTGGAGTACATGCATCATCTTCTCTGTACAATTCCTCGAGTAAGGCTAACTAATTCTCATTGATGGAAAGCATGTATGTAGATGCAGACATAAATGCTAAAGGTACGGCTCAAACCAGTCTCAATATAACTGAAGGATCATTTTCGATATGGTTCTGAGTAAGTCAAGAAAAAAAACCCCATCATATGAATTAAGTACAACCCTTGGCCAATATCCACCCCATTTTGCTATTTTCCACACTATTATCCTACTATAACACTGTACCTCACCACAGGCAACACGTAGAATACTATCCCTCGATAATACCCTCTGTTATTCTAATCTGGCTTTATTCTATTACATAGCCACTTTCTTATTAAAACCTACTTCTGAAGAGAACTCAGTGATTGAATGAGATAAGCACCTTTTTAATACGGAAATCCTTACAGCAATTCTGTAGCCGTGCAATTGTAGGAACGTGGAAAATGCCCGTGGATGCATATCATCCTGTGCTACCCACTTGCTGAACCAGAAGGGCTGTGTCTAAAGTGTGAGAAACAGCTTAATATATCTTCATTGATTTTTTTGGCCTCCTCGCTGAGACTCTTAACTCAGATGCCAGAGGTTATGCCTCTTTTTCTTCCATGAGTATCTATTAAGGACCAAACTAAAGTCCTTGGCTTATTGTATAAATACCATGGCAATGGTGCTTTTCGGTTATTATTTACCAGGATCAGATCTCAAGTGAGGGAAAAAGCGCTTAATTCCTTTGCCAATTGCCAGACGTATCAAGGACCCTTTTCACACATTGATTTTTTGGTGTTATTTACTTTACAATAGTAGGAATATCCCTTTGCATGTTCCAGATATAAGAAAGCTAAAGAAGTAATCTATATGAGCGTAAGATAGGATATTGAACTAGATTCCCTGAAGCAGAAGTCACTGGCATAGAGGTAATATTTCAGAAGGATGGAATTGATTTCTGACCCAGTACTTCAGCATCCTGCATTCATGAGCTCATATTGGATGAAAACAAGTCGATACAAGGGGCATATGAGATTTAAAAGGCTATGAAGTACAGTAGGATAACAATGGATAATTTACACATGATGCTTAATAAGCAACTGCAGAAAAGCTAGCTTTTTTTTTTTTTGCCTATGCCCAGTGTTATTTTTCTTTTTCTTTACAGTTACAGAGTAAGCTTTAACGGGTGATCGTGTTAAACCTAAGCCAGGCCACTAGCTCATACTCATGCAAACTCTTTTGGTTTTAATGTGACAGTAGGCTACCCAGCAGGACAGAGTATTTCTTCTTGCAAGTGCATCTCATTAGCCAGTAACAGTAGCTGCTAAGGGGTAGCCAAGTGAAAAATCTGTAAAGTTTGCTTTTTGGCCATTGCTGCAGCATGGGGCAGTCTGACAGCTTCTTCCTCTGGGAGGGTTGGACATCCTTCATCTGAAACATACCCATTTAACCAACAGACAGCTTCCCCCTTGCTCAAAAGTTGTTGGGACACTCTGCACTAAATTGATGTTTTCTTGAACATGTTTTAGTATTAAAGAATACACACTAAAGAGGAACATTACTACAAGACTATTTTATTACTTTCTGCAGTATTCAAGCCCGCTTCTGTTTTTGGTTCTCCCTCAGTAAATCTTGATCAACAGCAATCTTTTCGATTCTATCTCAGTCTCTCAGGATTTATATCCAAGGAAGAGAGCAGAATTTGGCCTTGCTCCAATTTGTCAAAGTAATCAAAATGGCTTTTCTCTCATAAAAATCTAAGCAATAGGACTGTTGTGAATAACTTCAGTTAATATTCAGCACTAATAGATTACTTGAAATCAAATACCCAATCTTACATAAAGAACCTTCATTTTACCTCTTTAAGTAAGCCTATACACTAACAATGCCAAGTATTGTCAGGTTAAAATATGAGACAAATTAACCCTCATTAAGAAAATGCACCTGCAACACAGCCTACCAACTGCGAAAAAGCAACTGTTCACTAGATTTGCATTTGTATTGTCTTCACCCCTCATTAAACAGCCCTGCTGAATTTTGCTGATCAGTCACTGGCTGCTGTACGTTCGGCAAGAGGCATCTCTTTGGAATCATGGCAATTTTGCAAAATCAAATTATTTACTCAAAAAAAAATCATCACTCCTTCCCCACTCACCCCAAAAAAGAAAACCTTACATAAGAAGTTTGGTTAGCTACAACAAATATTTTAAGTTACAAGAATAACTTTTTAGATTTTTGCTAGGGTTTATTTTTGAGTGAGGAGAGCCAAAAATACATAAAATACTAGATGAAAGTATGATTACAACTTGACATAAAGTGCTATAAAAGTAAAAAAGTCACAAACTCCAAGACCTAATCCTGACAGAAATGTTTTCAAGTGGCTTTCATGAAGACAGATACAAAAGTTTTTTGTTGAATTAAACATTGCCCTGCACAGCATTCACTTTCATCAGTTTCTAAGGCATACAGGTATAAATAAAGTAATAAAAACAAAAGTGAAATAGCCTAGGCTTTGCTTCTCATTTAAATTGTGCAGTAAGCAGCATAACTAAACAGACATTAGAATATTTAAGCACTTCCAACTATATAATCTAGAGAACATTGTTACCTGTAATGCATTTAAACAAAACTAACTTGAAGAGATGCTGTATTTTTTTTACTACATTTTGTATACACGGGGACCACTAAATTTTTATTAATGGTTCAAGAAATACAGAACAAGGATCAGACCTAGTAACCAAGAAACATGGATATCAGACAACATCATGATGGGTGCTAGGAGAAATTTGCTAAAAGTTCAACCAGCTTCTGTTACACTATTCCTTTACAGTGGCTTTTTCACAGGAAAACTAAAAAAAAAAAAATATCATTATCTTGGAAAGGACCCATTACATAAAGCTCTGGTCACGCAGACCTACATTTGCACGTGTAACTTAAAGCACATGAGCAGTTCCACAGATTTCAATGAGGGCAGAAATAAAAAAGCATTTAACTTGGCTGTTCTTTGCTTCTGCATCATGTATTGCTCTGGGAAGACCCCACCTGCAGTGCTGCCTCCAGCCCTGGAACCCCCAACATAAGACAGACATGGACCTGTTGGAGCGGGTCCAGAGGATGGCCACAAAGATGCTCCGAGGGCTGGAGCCCCTCTGCTGCAAGGACAGGCTGAGAGAGTTGGGGTGTTCAGCCTGGAGAAGAGAAGGCTCCGGGGAGACCTTATTGTGGCCTTCAAATATCTGAAGGGGGCCTACAGGAGAGCTGGGGAGGGACTTTTTACAAAGGCATGTAGCGATAGAACAAGAGGGAATGGCTTCAAACTGGAAGAAGGTAGGTTTAGATTAGCTATGAGGAAGAAATTTTTCACTGTGAGGGTGGTGAGCCCCTGGCCCAGGTTGCCCAGAGAAGCTGTGGCTGCCCCATGCCTGGAGGCGTTCAAGGCCAGGTTGGATGGGGCTTGGAGCAACCTGGGCTCGTGGGAGGTGTCCCTGCCCATAGCAGGGGGGTTGGAACTGGGTGATCTTTAAGGTCCCTTCCAACCTAAACCATTCTATGATACCTACGCACATCTTCAACAAACACAACATAGAACCTCCTTCGCTGACTACTACGGAAAAGATAATGCCTCACAGACCTCAGTTGATTCCTTTGTGTGCATTTTCTCCCTGCAACTCATAGCATAATTAAACAGAAAGATTTAATACTCATGGATCGTTGTCTGGAAGCTGGTGTGTGTGTGTGTAGAAATCATTGCTCTTTGATTTTCAACCCATTCAACAAACCCTGCTCACCCTGAGTTCATCCATCAACTGAATGGTTAAGTTATATATTATCTAAGACAGACAAAGGAAAATTCTTATATAATTCTCCATCAAGAAGTGCTATGTCTTCCGTAGTCTTTAGATATATTATTCATGTACATCTCATATGGCAGAGTCACAAAGATAATGTACCAGCCATAAAAAAATATATCATTGCTTATATGGTATATCTGTGCCAGAATCAAACATGAATTGCTTTTATTTAAACACAAGATATTATACATAGACATTTTATACCTCTATAGCTATATTGAGGTATTACTTTCACACAGCCCAAACCCAATAGGACTGCTGTTGCCATGTGTTAGTCCATTCCAAAGAACTTCCAGGTGATCTACAGCATATTATTTGGAAAAACTTCAGTATTGATGTAAAAACTTCACCGAAACAATCGGGTGATGTGGTCACTTGTTTAGTTACGTGCATTAGTGTAAGTGTGTTCCCCTACGTGATCCTTTAGAAGCATACCAGTACAGACTAAAGAGAAGCCACCACATTTTTTCCAACACAAATGCATTCTTTTGGATGAACTGCAAATATATTTTTGTGTTTCTAGAAGGCTGTAATTCTTGTCATATGTGTTGGCAGCTCTGTACTTTGCATTGCCACGACACTGCCCTTCTTAGACCAGCAATCATCATATAATTTGCTCCGTACTTTTCTTTGGAACAGATATTGACAACACCAGGTGCCACCACAAATCTTAACAGCTTGCACTTCAAAGAATGAGGTGAACTACCTTGGTACTGCCTCTTACAACAGAAACACAGACTAGACTATACCTATGAAAAAGAAGAATATGACTCATACTTGGGCTTTACTTCAGCCAGTTTGCTCTGCCACTCACCTTTAGCAGTTCTCCTTGGACAAGGTCACACACTAATTCTACAAATGCATTCATGTTACTTCAGGGCCTACCTGAGTCCCTTTGACCTCTCTGCCTTCAGAGATAGCATCAGACTACATCTACCTAGCTGAATTATATGAATCTAAAAATTATGATAGTGAAAATAATGTACCTAAGAATGCAGTAATCTCTTTTTCCTTAGCAGTCTTGAATTCGAGGCTGGATATTTTTCTAGAGTGTTATGTCAGAGCCCAAGCAGAAGTTATTGGTTTAATGCAGAGATTGATGGACAAAGGACCACTGGCTGTGTTGCACAAGAAGTCAGACTAGGTGATCAACAGTTCTTCATAATGATATACCTCATCCGAGGTTTTAAGTCCTCACCGTTATACCCCGTGAAGCAGAGAGGCTGTAGATAGTACATGCAATCTATGCTGAGAACACTGCAGTTAAAAGCTGAAAAAAATTTATTATTTTTTTTTTTAAACTTTCCCATATGAAGTGAAGAAAAACTAATAGCAGAAGTCACACGTGTGTTTCTCTGCCAAAATGAAGGTCCTGTAAAGGCTGCCAAAGAGCAAAAGGGTAAAAGCAAAACATTCAAAGACAGTGACAAAGACGTAAACAGGTAAATACTCGCAGACCTCTGAACTGACACAAAATGGAGTCTATACAAGTTCTTTAAAATTAAAATCAATTGAACTATCAAGAAAATTAAATGAGAGGTCAGCCAAGTACCTTAGTACAAGAGAAATCCACAGCTAATGGAGGATAAGTACTGTGATGTTATGTCTCAAAGGACATTGATTGTTCAAAGAAGTCTGACTTCTATCTAGGATCCTGAAGAGCTCTGTGTGCAGTAAAACACATACGACAGCGAAGTACCTGCTGATGGGCCAGTAGACACATCTCACTCTGCACATTCTCTTTACAAAATGCTGTACTGGCAATCTCAGCTTAATAACTCTACTCTGTTTGGCAGCACCTTTGGCAAGCAGCCCAGCAAGAAGCGGGGAAGAACCAGGAAAAAATGTTAACATAACAGAAAAACAGAGCTATAAACCCATTCATCTCATTCTCCCAACTGCCATGGTGACCTTCTGCATGCGCATAGTTTGAATGTTTCCATTTCCCTACTGGAAAACCCTGATAGAGAAAAGCTGTTCTTTTGCAGGAGCCCAAGTGTCTGGTTTAGTTTCTATTTATTCTGTCCATTTTTTCTAGTTGCTGTCCTTCTCCAGGACTCCATGTGAACCTTTAGGCAATTCCACCTTTCTGGAAAGTCTTTGGCTGCCACAAATTGAGTAACCGTATTGTGCAACACGACCCCACAGAATTTGATTCTCAGGACAAAGTGATTTGTAAGGAAGAAAAATCCTCCATGTTCCTGTTGAGATCACAGATCAGCAGTTCACATCGCAGTTTCAGCAGTGCCAGAAGTGGAACAGGTACCTAGTATGACACCCCAGTTCTGGAGCTGTTTAGAGAAGCTCGCATTTCCAGCCTCTCACATACTGCAACCACCTCAACTCCTGATAAACGTCACCCTTCAGTTTTGCCCACTAAGCCTAATATACACAACTAGAAGGGTTCACACTATAACCTCAATCCAAATTATGCAGCACATACTTCAGCACTCTTCAGTCAATGCATGGCTCTTTGAAGGAAAAGAGGATGCACGTCTACCAGTGCCAATTTAAGTGAGCAAAATCTTCGCTTGCTCTTCTGTTTTTCTCCATTTCTCTTTAAAGTTGCCATAGATTACATTGAGACAGTATGGGTCATTCTCTTATTTGTTAGTCTTATTTCCTTCCTTAACCTTTTTTTTTTTAATATCACAACTTTTTTTATCAAGAGAAAATACAAATCTATTCTTTCACACAGCTCTTAGTCTGTTTTACCCCACCACAGCCTTTCCAAATTAATCTATTGTTTGTGTTGGCTAAGAAGAGTTTGAAAATCCTATAAGTTACAAAATAGGGCACTATGAAATGAATGATAGAACATACCATTTTACCACTGCTGAGAACTAACCCTGCTCAAGATTGCATTGATAGTCTGGGAAGCTGAGCAAACACTGCAGTTTGAAAATGAATAGCTTTTACATATCAAACCCATGCAGGTGTAATCATCTGGACACAAACTTACCATGAAGGTATTTGTTTCCCCACACAAATTATTCCTTGCTGACATCCAAGAAAGATCCACAGGCTGAGGTTTTGCAGGGTTTGGGGGGGGGTTGTTTTTAAGTTCTAGTTTCTTTTCTCTGGTGCTCTATCAGGCAAGAATCCTCACCTAGAACCACAACTAAAGTAGTCATCGCCCCTGATGCTGTAGCCCACAAGGCCTCATCACAGCCTTACAGTGAGCATCTGCTAGGGGTGAGCTAACAAGGCCAGAATAATGTTGCACCTACAGCCAGATCAGGTTTTAGATATCACTTATTTATGAAGTTAAGGGCTTCAGTAAAACCATAATGTGAATTTTGTGATGCTTCATTTCGGCACCTCTCAGGAAGTCGCCTACAATATTCTGTACATGAAGTTCTCAGCATCACCACCCCACCCTTTGAATTTCAAACTTCCAAATTTTTTTTGATGGAGGAAATGACTTCAAATGTCATTGTAGTTGTACAGTGTAACTAATGGGGCAAAACATGAAAAAGCAGCTTCTTGAGTGATCTGTCTGAACAAATGTATAGCCTGAGAACAGGTTGTGGGTAGAATGCAGAAGAGGGACAAAAAGAGTAAGTTTTTATTTATTCTGTATGACTTGAAAGAGTAAAGCTAGGAAAAGCAGACCTAGATAGTGTCGTTCATGCTGTCATTCCCAATGAAAACAGCCAAACAACCATTTAATCATCTTCTATAATTCATTTCTTTCTCTGCACAAGCAAAGAAACTCCGCTGAGCTCGATGAGAAGGTACAAAGTTAGATGTTCGTGCCTTTTGGACCTTTGTGTATTTTGAGGGATTGCCAACAAGAAAATCATCCATGGCAATCCTGCTATAGTGATCACATCCAAAGTAACAAAGATTTGATGCAGTTGTGAGAGACTTCCCAAACTTTACTGATTAGCTTTTTCCAGAGAGGACACAGTATTACTCATTTCAAAAAAGCCGATGATGAAATAAAGCTTGGAGGTTATAAGAGCTCTGAAGTGACTGTAGAGTAAGATGATTATGTAAGAAATATAAAATTAAAGATGCTTAATTACATTGGCTCCATTCCTACAGCCTGCTCTGCCAAAAGGGGAGTAAATCACCTGAAAGGTACAAAAACACCATTAAGACACAGACAGCTCCATGACTGAAACCTGGACCTTTTCCTACCTTACCTCATCATCAATGACATTCCTACAGACAGCGACAATGTGAGTCTGAGGCAAAGTTTCTTCAGCACCAGTGTGTATTCTAACCTGGCTGAATTTGTTAAACAGCAACTGAGTTATCAATAGCACCACAGTTATTAGCTATAGATCACATTTTTCCCCAATACCTTACTGCTTAAAGTGCCCCTGAAATTCAATAGGAGTTGGGGATTTTATTATCTCAAGCACTTTTGAGAATATCAGTCTTCATTCTGCCGGTATTCTTAATGTGATCATAGAAGGGAAGAGGTCTTTTTTTCAGAAGTTATTTGGCAGTTAAAAGCCTCAATCTAAAAGTCAGTATAACATAAGCACTATTGAATATTTCAATATTGAAATATTGTTGGTAACCTCCAAGGTTGGATTTGGAATACAATGAACTTTGACTTGCTACTTGAAGGCTGAAGATACTTAGAGTAAATAGATCTTCACTCAACACATCACTGAAATCAACAGAAATATACTAAGAGACATGGATTTAGATGATGTGATCAGAAGCAAGTGGTGCAAGCCAACAGACACTATCCTGTAATAAAATTTCAGTGTCCACATGACCTTGTGTGCTGCTTCTCTGCTAATTGCCCCAGCTCTCAGTACAGAGATTGCTTATAGTAATAGATGCTTTTAGCAAATTCCAAGCTACAATTTTGCAGGAGTAATAGCAGGACAGTAAATTGATAACAAAGAACAAATTAAGTAAAACATGCTAATAAGAAGTCTCTTGCAGAGTAAAGCTATCCCCAGCATTAACTAAGAGCAGCAAGAATTATCTCAGACGCCTATAGGACGCCTTTATGTGTAATTACGCATTCAGCAGCACCGCGGGTAACAGAAAGCAGACCCTTTAAGCCTGCAAGTGCCAAAGTGTAGGATTATTAGTACCAGTCTTCATAAATCTGCCAAATATGACAGTCTGTCTCCCTCTAAACTCCACACATTATTTTTTTGTTGTTCTTTTGTTTGTTTGTTTTTACCCACCACCAGAATTATGCTTCTTCATCACGCCTGACCGACCCTTAACAAACTCTTAGCTCTTACGAACCACATTTCTAACACCAGATTCAACCATTTCAGCTCGTGTTTGATTAAGGATTTGTCCTTAACCACAAAGAGTTGAACACCATGTTTTGTTCTCACCTCTTTATCTGATGTTAGGGAGCATTTAACAGAATTACCATAAGAATGTGAAGCACTAAAAGAGCAGGAAATTTAGCCAGTGACAGCAACAGGAAAATGGACAAGTACAGACTCCTCGATACAGACATACTGTCACATCTGTGCATTTACAGGTTGGCAGCGCAAAGCTATGTGGTGAGCAATACTCTCTGGCCTTTGCTGTGGTGGATTTTTTTTTGTTCCTTCTTGCCCAAACCATTACACTGCTTCTCCATAGTTTTTGAGGATTATAATAGACAGACCTATCCAAATCCCTTTTCTCCCAGTTACTACTCTTTGACCCAGGGTTTCCATTGAGCACAGCCCAGCATAGGAAAGGCAGCACAGGGCCTCTGTGCACACCCTTTAAAGCGCAAGTTAGGAGTCAACAGATGCTCAGCGGATATAATCAGGTGCAGAAATCCATAACCCAGTAACACACTAAGTCTGACCTCAGGTTTCTGAGCCCGTTATCTGTACGGCAAGAGGCAAGTGCGCTTGCAAGACGAAGGAGCTTACCTGAGCCAGGCAGCGAGCTCACAGGCTGACCAGCCTAGCAGGGGTGCAGGCTTCAGCTGATCAAGCGTCCAGGGTGCGGAGAAAGGAGGGACACTATCAGCATCTCTGTAGAATGTTAAGTGAAATAGATCTAGAAAGAAAATAGTTTTAATTAGGAATGAAAATTCAGAGTGCATCATTTATCGGTTTGTGTCACACTACTTATTTTTCTTGGATACCCTCCCTCACCTATGATTTTATAGGTAAAAGCTCTAGAAGAATCAAACACAAATGCTCTTTAGAAGCAGGATTAACACTACCAACACGCAAAAAAAAATATGTAGGTAAAAATCTATGTAATAACCATTAAGCTCTAACTGGGGAAGCCTCTAAACAGACAAACATTTCATTTCAGATTATCAAAATTTCTTCTTAGTAACACTCCTACTGTTTTCTTTACAGACTCAGACAAGAATTTTCCAGTTAAATGGCTTCTGGGTTTTGGCTACAGAAACAGAGTTTGGCTGAGACGTTTCTACTGAAAGCCTAATGATTACAATGGTACAAGTCTTCTCAGAAACAGAATAAAACTTCTGATGCAAGAATCGTGCAAATGTGTGAGAAATATTTTCATTAGTCCAAGGAGACTAACTTCAGATGTGGAACACTTCAGTTGTTAACCACCAGCCAAATAACTATTCTCTTATGACCCACTTCAGGGTTTCTCCCTCCTCAACCCTGTTTCCTAAAGACTCATATTAAATATTAATTGGAGCGGGGACTTGAATCAGGGTCTTTCACTTAATATGCAAGCGCTATAATTGCTAGGCAAGTGCCTATTAAGACATGTCTTCTAGATATCACTCTTCCATTCCAACACTAGAAGCCTGAAATCATGCCATAGCAATGTGGTTTTTAAAATCTCAAAGTTTAAAGACGCAAAAAATTTTCCTATCCACTGTAATCTTTAAAGAAGTGAAAGCACAAAGTTCTCTTTGCTTCCTAATAGACAGCTCCACAGATAGCTGGGAATTTCACATTCCAGCTTCCTCCTAACAAGACCGAACGCTGGGCTCATCATCAGCACCTCCTAAGGCACATCCGTTGCCAAACAGCAGCAGACGGTCCAGAACCTCAGGCGCTGCCATCACCCGTTTTGCCAGGTACATGATTGCACAGAACAGCATACAAAATTCTCCACAGGCTTCTAAACCATTAGAATACTTCAAATGGGTATTCTGTGGTATGCTTTATATTATAGCTCTACCTGGATGCAGAATATTATTTGCTCTGCTACACTTGGGTTGTGAATTACCAATCGCATAATTTAAAAAGGGTGGGGGGGAATCAACTGTTCACATACCAGTTCACTCCAGCTTGCAGCAAGCAGGTGGGGTTTTTTCTTTTGTTTTTACTATGTAAGATGTTTCCACAAATCTGCAACCTCTTCAGACAATTCTTAAAAGCAAATAGCTTATTAGTTTATTTATCTAACTATACTCAAATAATATCAGTGCTCAAGATGGAGCTGAAATTTTTAGGACAGCAACTATTCCTGATTTGGATTACAGAGTGCCACACAATTATTTCCTCCCTTCCCTCCCTTTAAGGGGCCCTATAACAGGTTAACAATATGAAAGTATCCAAATATACATAAAGACAAATATTAACACTAATCAAAGAACACCAGCAATTATTCAATAACCCCAAATAGTTCCCTACAGTTACGTAGCTTTTAACAGAAATAACCATACTCAATTTTGAAATTCTGATACTTTTTTGCAAGTTCACACTTGTGCACAAGCTTAAGCTCACTCCTGTTTGGCAAAATATTTAAACATTAGGCAGACCTTGATGTTGCTTGCTATCCAAGTTGTCTTAACACATACTTAACATTCTGGAATCTCATTCACAACACCGTCCCAGTTCTGTAAATTTCCAAAGTCCAAATTAATTTTCTAAGTCATCCCTACTTTATCTTACTGTCATTAAGAGGAAGAGATACAGTATACTGTACAGTATACAATCCTGTCCAAATGCCAAGTAATTTCATTCACTGAATACTTTTCAAAACTGAAAAGATCAGCACAATCTCCTTATAGAAGAATCCAAATTACAGTGTTTATGAACCTTTGAAAAAACAGTTTGAACTTCATTAGAAAAGGACCATTGTAATTTTGGCCTCAAATCCCTGCCCTTCTTCTGAAAGTCTCCATTCCTCCCTTCCAAAAAACAACATTTATTCTGCAATTTAATTAGTGTCAGATAAGGCTGATAAAACAAAAGAATATAGTGCCTACCTTAGAGTAGGCAAGAAAATCACCCTACCATTAACAAAAGAAAAGAGACCCTTTGGGCAGTTCATCCACCCTGTAGCACTAGAATATGAAGTAATAGCACAGTAATATCACTAAGCATGATCTCCTATCAAACAGAAGAATCATTCAGAAATTTTACAGGAAGAATGGCATTTAATTACCAATTTTGATAGCATGAACTGAAAACAGTCAGATCTCAAAAACTATAAATGCTTCTGAAGTAGCATCTTTCTGCAGACATGACATCATGAGATTGGCATTNGGGGGGGGGGGGGGGGGGGGCGCTCAGGCAGACTATCCTGATGCATCAAGTCTTGACTCCTGCCAGCACTGCATTTGGGAACGCCGTCATGCCACCTGCCCATCTGCCTAGTGGAAGGCTCATCTACTCCCCAAGCACTCAATATGGGACAGAACTGGTTTCCGTCACAGGAACACGGGGGGAAGGGAAGGTCTGGGCAATGGGTGACATGCTTCCTGCCAAACCTGCTACAGTTTGTTTGCAGCTTTCCATATCGAGAGTTTAAAGAGTGGTTAAGAGGTGCCTCAGTTTTTGCAGGTGGCATTGGAGAAGCACCCATCAGGTGAGTGACTGGAGACCCTCTTTCCAAGAGGATTTAAAACCTGTAAACTTGAAGTAGCAATAAGAAATTCAGAACAAAACAACTTTTAAAAGAAAAAAATAACAATGTTAAAGAAGCACTTACAAATAGGCTACTAAGACAATAGGCTTTGCCTGCAGTTTCAGAAGGATGAAGTTTTTTTTCCCCTTCATTCTTTAAACACAATATTACCAAGTACTTTTCAGCACACAGTAGAAATAATCCAGGTGATTTTCATCTACTCAAAAGGTAAAAGCCCAATAGCATACAGCAATAACACAGGAAAGTGATATTGACTGACAGCACAATATACTAAATTCAGAAAATGCCCTCATTTGGCTATATTCCATTCCTCTGACACAAGAAGCGAAGAGGGAGCCAAGGCAAAGGAATCGTGAAGGACAAAGGAAGAAAGACCCACTACTGTTTTTCTACTTCTTTAATGTGTAGTGTGCACAATGGCAAATACCATTATTTCTGGATGACTCTGTCTGGATGTACCGGGATTCATCCATTTTTTTTTCCCCCTACAGACCTCTTCAGCACAAGTTTTCCCTCTCCTCATTCCCCACTCATCCTACTTCTCTTGCTCTTCAATAGCTTCTTTAGAAGCCCTAGTCGCTCTCATTTTACCATTTTTAAGGAAAGCCTGTCAAGTACAAAGCAGTCACAAGAGGGCTGCCTGGATTTTGTAACTTGAAGGGGGAAAAAAAAAAATTCCCAGGGCAAGATTTAAGGAACCCCAAACTCAGTTTAAGAGAGTTTGACTTCTCAGAGAGGCACCAAATAATATAGTTAGTGTTGAGAACATCAGCGTTGCACTGGGACATGGTAGCTGCTGGACATTAAAAGTGAACCTATATTCTTCCAAAAAGACATATGTATCCAAAAAGACATAAGCTTCTTCATTATTTTACATGCAGGGAAATAAGTGTTATCCATTGTTTACTTTGAAAACTAAACACTTTCAGACTTTGGAATGGGTGAAACGCCACAGAATTTTCTTTTAGACTTAAGTTATTGCTCTTTAAAAGGAAATTCAATACAAGCACAGATACCTAATTACTTGTGAATCAGTCCTATATAAATATTAGACCATAAATTAGACTGTTTGAAAGTAATTCCTCTGCTTCCTGAGGTCTACTAAAGAATAAATTATAGGAAAATAGCACTCTGCCACAGCATAAAAGCCTTCATATTTTACCAGAGCTGAGATAATGAAAGATTCAGATGCTTTAAATTCTCCTCAAGATTCAAAATCTTGGGAAATCCATATATAGACCCACATACAAACTCCTTTATGTACTGATAACAGCCCTGCTGCCTTCAGAGCACTATTTTACTGAGTTCAGTTTAGTACTCAAAAGCTCCTAGGAGACAAGAGACCCTTTCTGCCCAACTATTATTATTTTCAGGTAGGTCCTAAATTTAGAAGCCAGAATAGTTCTCACAAGTTCTAACTTGGTCAGAATAGATCCAGGCCCTTATTATTTCAGATGTGTCACTTAAGTGCTGAAGCATCAGTGACAGATGGAACAAGCTGCATCAAGAGAGCAGCAACTGAACTGCCAGTCTCCAGAGGGGTATTTAGCTACAGACAGGCACAGATGTAGCAGGAGACTTCAAGTACCATTTGCACCACAGCATGAATCTTCGTCTTGTAATGGATCTTAACGGAACTGACACTTGGCATCATACCGTTCTCCAAAGACCTAGGTGTTCTCTTGCACAAAGCGCTATAAATCTCCAGTAAGGGAAAGAACATATTTAATAATTAATCTCTACTGGGATTTTAACATTGGCCACTAGCAAACTCTGCAAAATGTTAAAGATTGATCAACAAAACTGCCTTGTTGACAGGTGGATTTGCCCTAGTGATAGCTCAAGCAAAGAAGCCTGCGTAACTCGGCATAAGATTATTTTTTTTAAACAGACAAATTCACTTTAGGCTTGGATGAGTTCTGCAGTGGTAACAGCCAAAAAATATGCAGTTGTGCCTATACCTCCCCACCACTACCAATGGAACAGAAACAACTTGTTTCGGTCTTTAGCACATGCACACAACTTTTCTTTCTTTCTTACATGTAATCATTACTTCATAGATACATCTATCACATGTAGCTAAACCAAATGATGACCTAGCTCTGGTATCACTGAATGTTTTCTACACAGCCTGGTGCTAAGTGATATGACATTCTAACGAAAGCTCCTTCACAGGGATAGCGTCTACGGCGCAAGTGACATCCAGCTGGTAGAACGGTACAAGGCTAGTTACTACTGAACTTGTATATCCAGTATTCATACCACACACATACACCGCTAGCCTGAGTTTCCCTGTAAAAACTGAGTAAGACCGGACATTGAATCATCAGTGTCATAAATTACAGATCATCACAAATCAGCGTGTAGGATTATTTTCCCACCCATCATCCAGGCAGAACTGTACTCACGTGCATCTCCTTTATCTACACAAGAAATAATCCTGTTCAAAGTTTAAATAGATTCCTATGCATCTTCCAAGAACTCTCCATGAATGAACATAAGCCGTGAGCATCTTTATTTAATTCTACCTGAAACTGCATACTTAAGTTATACAGACATTGAATTTGATCTAACAGTGTCCTGTTAAACAAACTAAAGGTTGAGAAGGTAGTTAAAAACACCCCTTTATAGCTCCTCATCAAGCCATTGCCAGCTATTTTAATCACAGTTAATGATGCCTGATATCAGGATTTATTTTTTTTTTAAACAATGTGCTGTCACCAAGATTAGAAATGTAGCAGCAATTTTATATTCTTGCTTAGGCTACAGAGAAAAACAATATGAAATAAGTTGTTAAAAATGGCAGTCTGCATAATGCCCAACCTCAGAGAAAAGCCTATCACATAAAAAATAGCCAAAAGAATTATTAACTTTGTCCATTTCAATGAAAAATACCATTTCTAAATTGATCTAAACACATTCTGTACAAACAGCTTGGGTGCCTCAATCTGATCACCTTGTTTTGGGATTCCAGACATAACAGTTAAAGTCAGGGAGAGTAGCATCTGTGTGCCTGCATGCTTAAAACCATTGTCTTAAAGGAGAGAGAAGCTTTAACGCATTTTAGCACTTCATTTACACAGTCTTAAAAAAAAAAAGCAGGCTGATGCATGTTGGAATCCCTGTATATTAAAAAGCTAGGTACTCCCTCCCCACACTTTTTTTTTTTTAAAAAAAAGACTCCTTCTGCCACTAGGCTACTTTCAGAAAGCTACTTTTATTTATCTGGGCTGCCAGTCAAGATTCCTGGGCAATGATCACTTTCACTGTTAGCAAGTGTCAGTCTCATCTTGTCATGTCATACTGATAGTAAAATTCAAAGTGATTAGTACATCTAGATATGAAGAGAATACAGGGCATAACTTCTCAGATTCTGCTGTGACAAGTATGTCATATGCTAACAACCGAACACATGTTCACTAATAACCTGCTTTGCTGAAACAGCAGCACCCTCAGTATTGGCCTTACAGCAACAACATTCTACTCCTCAATCTGCTTGGTTCACAAGTATACTGAAATTTTCTTGTACGACAATCTCACTAGCTTCCAGCAAAATTACTCTCATTAATGAAGGTAAGAGCACACAGGTATTTGCAGAATCTGGACAGTAGGCTAAATGCATGGGATACAGGCTGATTTTTTTAATTAAGTGTATGAACAGGGCAATGAAACCTCAATTGAGATCTCTAGAGGTTACAACCATCCAAGTAATAAAGCCACAGTGGTGATGTCGCTTGCCATGTGCAGTTGGCACATTAGATCCCAGCACACCAGTTAATAATTTTGATTTACAAGAACACACATGATCATGATGGGAAAGGTCTTGAGCTGCTCTTACTCAATGAATGCTAGTCTGTGCACTCTACAGACCCTGGTAATATTCACATTTCAAGTGAATTATCACACAGAAGCATTTTGGTCCATCTTCCCCACCCCCACCTTCTCCCACACTCCATTCTCCATTTAATAGAAGTTAATGAAGCTCTGTCTCTGGAGCTCGCCTCTACTGTTCAAGCCCAAAATATGACCAAGCAAAGTTTATGATAAATTCTATACAAACATATTCCACTTTCACTAAAGTTACAAACCTCACACTCAAGCAATAATCTCTCTTGTTTATGAATTTGAGTAAACTATAGTCAAATATCAAAGAAACCTGGATTAAGGCTCTCCTGAAATTCCAGTGCTAGGTAAGGTTTCAAGTGTTTTGGGTAAAAGGCACAGAAGCCATGCACCTTTTTGATCCAGCAATTTTCACCAGATTTTAGTTCATATAAAACCTTACCCCAAAAATGAAGGTCAAGCACTATCTCACCGAAACCAGGGGGGAAACACCTTTCCACAGATCAAGCAGACAACTGAAGACCTGCTTCCACAAAGCCCCATTAACAATATTAGGGTAGAAAATAACAGACCCTTGCTGGGTAAATTGCTGCTGACAGTTGGAGCTTTTCCAATGAAAATGTCTTGTAAGCAATAGGGACATCTCAAATGAGAAGGATATTGGAAATTCTGCTCTGAAACAGCTGCTATTGCTCATGTTATCACCCACTTGGGAACTCATGTCCTTGCACAAAACAGATTTTTCAAGAGTAAGGCACATAACTGGGTCTGGAGCACTCAGAACTGCAGGAAGTGGCTCACAATCTAGTCTCAGATGTGCCCTCTTTGGCTTCCCCCTAAAAGAACCCATGCCAGCCAAGGCTTTGCCATAAAGCTGCCCACAGACTGACATCAAATACAGGTTCATCATAAATCATTACAGTGTAAAGGGCTGATTTCCTCTATTCCATCCCTCACCATAGCTTTTGTGCACAATGGAATTCTGATAACAGGACAAATAGCAGCCTTTGGGAAGCAGACAGAATTTTATCCTTCCTCAGGAAGTAATCACTAGGAATACTGGCATGTTCTTACCTCCATCATCCTGTAACCAGCTTTCAAATTAGAGTATGACATTTCCTGTGACTGCTTGCATATTTTAGATTTTGTCCATTCTGTGACTGAGTTTATTTTTTTCCCCTGCTTTCCTGGGTTAGCAGCCTAGGAAATTGTATATTTAGCTTCTCTTATTATGGAGGCACAACAGAATGGAAGTCTCAATCCTGTTTCCCTCTCACCCACAGCTTAAACACAATTAACTTTTCATTTGATGCATTCTTCCTGTCTGCACTCATAATGCTCCCCCAGGAAATGAGAGCCAATAAGTCCTACACAAGAGTAGAAGAGCAGGGTACTAACCAAATATTGTATAATACTATATTATAGGCCTATGGGAAAAAAGTTAATTAAAGACCACAGATATCCTTTGGGAAAATGTTTAATATATTAGCTCTTTCAGCAGAGCAATACAATATAAATAAATCCCTCTTCTTTGGAAGCTGTGAATATATCACATGTTTGGGAAAGAGAACAGCAAATTTCAATGCTGTTTTTATCAGTCATCGGCTACAAATATATCTAATAAGATACACAAAGAACATACTTAAAGAATATTAACTTCAACAAACATGATCTCTACTGTGGCCTATATATCACCTTCCTGAATTGGGAAGCATGTTTGTATAGTTCAGGTGCCGTCATAAGTTTTATGACAGAAATAACAATTAATAAGCCTTTCTACATAGTTCCTAATGCTCAGTAAGCGCAAGGACAGGCTCAAAGACAGACGCAGGCTTCTGAACACTCCCAGAGTAGGAGCTTTGGATGTCTGAATAGTTGTATCCAGAGACTAATTTCTGAGGGTCTCTCTCCCTGCCTAAATCTCCCCAAAGGGATGTACAACATTAATATTCTGCAAAGTATTAATTTGGAAGGTCAAAGACTAAATGCTCCAGTAGCCACACATTTTATGCAGAAGAGTGGAAGTTTATTGAATAGGTTACTCATTAGCATAGATTTTCAAAGGCACAAACCCAGTCTCTAAGGTAATATTAAGCAAGCCTCATGGCTAGGTCCT
This sequence comes from Anarhynchus alexandrinus, assembly GCA_008711295.1. Taxonomy (NCBI): domain Eukaryota; kingdom Metazoa; phylum Chordata; class Aves; order Charadriiformes; family Charadriidae; genus Anarhynchus; species Anarhynchus alexandrinus. The sequence continues at coordinate 1,056,769 of VUYV01000205.1, read as the reverse complement.
CCTTCACTTGTGTTATTAACTCCACTGGAGCAGATGCCAAATTTAAACACCTGCAACAGGTTCACAGAAATGTTAGCATTTGCATTTGAGTGCAAATAGGATGGGTTTTTTTGAAAATGAGGTTCAATTTTTCTGCAACAGGTTCCAATAAAAGCCCAACTAAGCTAATACCAATCTCTCAACCAGCTTTGATGGGCCATAGGCACATTGGTACCCAGTCTCCTTGGACCTCCAACTACCATCAGCAGGAAGATAGGTGTACACAATTGCTCTGGAAAAACCCGTGCTTGCTTTGCTCTGAATTGATGGATCACATGAGAGGAAGTCCCTAAGCATGCAGACTATGGCCAACATGTTTGATGAGATGAGACAAATTACTTAATCCAAACCACAAAACAGGGATAAGGTGATTTGCAGTGGAGTCTGAGACTCTGCCTGGTGGGATACAGTCCCTTGCTTCCTGCACGGTCCCAGTGTATCCCAGGTATCATTAATCACTGGGCCAGTAGCTATGTCTGACACAGGTCCCAAACAGGGGAAAAAAAAGAAAGAAAAAAAAAGACTACACAATCAGAAGTTGGCAGCACAGCAGAGACCTGTGAGGCTGGGATCTACGGCTACATGCATCTGCTTCCAGCCTTGGGGAGAGCACACAACACATGAGCGGTTCAGACTCTTTACATTTCACCTTAAGTTTCAAAATACAAGGCAGAAGCATTGATCTTGAAGCTGCATTTTCAGTGCAAGTGAAGAACAAATACAGTTGTAAAATGGCTGCATATAGACAGTTGAACCATAGGCTTTATTTTTAATTGACACTAACATTTTAAATTCCTATGTAACATGCAGCTTACTGTTGTTCTTATTTAACCAGGACACTGACACTTACTGCGTTTTGCCATCAAAATTAAGTTATGTGCACAGCTTCCCCCATCCTATACTTGTTTTCACCAATATACCTTAGAACTCTTTATTTGAATAGATATTCTAGAGGAATGACACCACGGCCCACCACGCTACTGCCAAAGCTGTCACGCCTGCCCAAATCATAAGTCAGGGCTGTATCCCGTCAGCACTGTTGCCAGCTGCAATAAAGAGGTCAGCCCCCCAAACAGAGCACTCATGGGACTGACAGCAGCAATAGCCAGGTCAGCTCAAAGGAATGTCCTCCTTGGTATTTGTTTTGGGACTTTTTTTTCTTTTTTAAACAGAACTACCCACACACAAACTCTTTATAGTCATACATATGTTCTTTTACTGGTTCTTAAAAAAGCACACAACTGCAACTGGGCCACCCACAAATTGAAACAAGAGTAATTTGTCTAGCAGGATTTCTTGGTGGAATACGCAGCAAGAAAGACACAGCCTCTGTGCTAAAAATAAGTGTGTATATTCACTATGTTTAAAGTTTTAACTTTAAAGCTTTGGCTATAAGCTCCTCGCTGAATAGAGCTATTGTACCTACAACTTATCAGGCAACATATTGCTATTTACTTTTGCAATTACAAGCACCTTTTCCAACAATACTCAAATGATTGTTTCTCAAAAATAACCTCACATGAAAGGAGTAATAAGCACAAAATGATGTTTCATTAAGATAACTAAGTAATTTTTATTAGCAGTTCCATCAGATTTAAGTAGCATCTTTACTATACGCGTGTGCATATATATAATCTGTGTCAGATTTGTCAGCTTTTGATGGATGTTTTCACTCTCAGTGTTATTATTATTCTTATGCAGTAATACTGGCAACAGGGACTTATAGTTTATTAAACCTTATGTTGCATCTGCCACAATGCCCTGGGGCTGGAATATAGTCATCTATTCCAAACATTACTCCTTGCAATTATGCTTGATTGTGAAATGTATATGTTCAGGACCACTTACATTTGACTGTTGCTGTTCTGAGGTCTTCTTCCGATGGGCCATGCTTGAGCTCCCAGATAGTTAATGGGATTATACAGATCACTAGAACTGAAACACAAAGTAAAAGGTACATTAATATATTTTAATAGTGGATTAAAATATCAGTGATAACAGACAACACCATGGCTTTGAAACTTTTTGGTCATGTGTTTGAGAGGCAGCAGGTTAAAAACTTAACTTGGTACTGAAGTTATGGTGTGCCAGTACGACCCCAGTATGGCAGTGCTGGGCTAGCAGTCTAGCTGCCCTCTGTGCCATCCAGCCCCTCAGGGCCTTCAGGCTGCACATCCTTCCCACAGCCAGCAGCATCCCCCTTCACCAGTATGAAGTACCAGAGAAAAGCCTAATGAGATAAAGCCTGAGTTTTTCAGTAGCACATCACAATCACACAGGGAATGCACGTTTGTGGAAACACACACACTTGGAAACACAAGTGGAAAAAGGGAAGGGATCAGTTCTGTCATTCTGAAAGTGACATACCTACAAGAGCAAGGGTGAGAATAAGAACAGAGCTTCATATGAAAACCAGTAATCTGAGGTACTGCGTGCAAGTTTTTTTATTCACAGCAAAGTTCCTGCAAGGCAAACTGCAAGAACAGGAGAGAGTGGAACTAAAAGTCAGTATTTGCTTTCATTAAGTCAGAAAGCTCCTCGCCATAAGCTAGGTAAGCTTATACCTCAGGTACAGCAAAGAATCAGCACAACCCAGAGACAGAAAAGAAGCATCTGCCACTATCAAATTATTTTGTCAAGTTATGCTTAAGGGTTGATTGATGCACTTTTAACATCAAATAACATTAAGCTTGGAAGCTCTGAGATACAGTCATCATTCATCAGTTAAGCTTAAATTTTCAAATCAACCAGTGTGAGATTAATTAATACAGAAGCTGTCAAGATGTCTTTGTGTAATTATTGTTCTGCAGCAATTAGGAAGTAAGTTTACATTATTTGCTAAAAAGCTAGACAATTGCTAAGCCTGTTACCAATAATAAATTAAGTTCTTTAACAAATTGTTAATCTTGAATACAGACACTCACATAGACATATTTATTTATGTTTTTCTGAATATGCTTGCCTTATTGAACAAAATGAGTTTGTGTATATTGAATATGAAATAGCTCAAACTTGGTGTTCACAAAAATTAAAACAAAGTGTACTTTATAGTAGTATGAGAAGGATCATCATGGCCTAAAAATAAATATAATTAAATAATTGAAGTCATACCAACAGACAAGCAAAGATGGTCTAAAAAATATCAAGAGACTGAAAGCATAAATCATGATTACAACCCATATAATCTTTGACCTACACACAAGCTACAAGGTTCAAAGGTGGCATTGCATTATGTATTTATTGCTTGCCTAAGCCATTATTCACCAGTCTTCATTTTAAGAGGTAGGTATGATGGGAGTCTTGTATGGGGAAGAACACATCATAAAATCTTCCATATAAAGGATGGTACAGCTAATTTATCTTGTGTTGCCGCCTTCTCAATTTATGGCATGGCAGCTTTCTACAAAATGAAGATTCACAATGCAAGGCAAGAACAGAGCAAAGTGCAACCATACCCAGAGCAGCCTTTGCATTCACCATAGTCCTCAGAAGATCCGCTCATCATATTGACAAAGGAAAAAAAGGCACACTATAACCATGAGGACAGTAGAGACATGAGCAACAAAGCACAAAGCTATTCCAATGCCAGTACACCATGAACTGACACATCTACAGTGATTAACACAGGCCTGAAGCCACCAATCTGCCCCTTTGGGCATCAGGATCGGGTGTCCTAGCACTCACATTAGCACCTGCCGGTATGTCACAGCAAATACACCCCAAATCACATCCAAGCTTTTAACCACAAGAGCTCTGCTACCTCATTCCCTTTCTCCTGTGTATTTCTGACAGTTCCCTGCTTTCAGTGAACAAAGGTTGAAATTTCCTATATACTGATAGGAAATCCACAAGTAGTATAGCAATTTTGACAGCCCTGTGCTGGTTTTGCACATTTGTTCTACAGCTCCAAAGTTCCCAAAGGTCTGTGCTGGCCCTCTCTGGGCCATGCTGGAGAAGTTACACCTTTGGAAGGCATAAAAAGAACAATGTGGGATCAAGAGGAGGTCTTCACAACACCCATACAGATCTAGAAAGGCAGGAACTCTATTAGATACAATAGATTCCAACAGGGAATCCTATTCTTGATTCATTTAAAGTAAATCCCTTATCAAAGGGTCGTGTTCATTAAAGGAAATTTGTCATGACGTTCCCCAAACAGAATTGTTTGCATTCCTTGAAATCAACAGCAGTGAGATCTTTTGCTAACTCATTTGAAGAGCTGGCATCTTGCCTGGTGAGATACCCACCCGGCCAGCCAGGGGCATGGTTTGTCCCTTAATGAGGCTTGTGAAATGCCAAGGCCAACTCTCCCTTTTTCTGTTGATCATAACCAACTTCTTACAAGCTGCTTCACATAGGAAGAACAAGAATACTTTTTTGACTGTATCCCATGGAACACAGGGCTGGTTTCATTGCCTAAAGCTAAAGAGTTGTGTCTTACTAGGAAAAACTGGATCCTAACCACTCCTTTGCCGATATTCAGCTCTTTCCAGTAATACAAGAGAACCATATACCAGACACCTTAATGAAAAATATTCATTAAAAACGTAAAAAAATATTGCAACATGAATGTGCATTCAGTTTCTTCTGTATTCAACTCCAACAGAGGAAGCAATTCCTGTAAAAATGAGTTTTGTTCCATGGTTCCTGGCATCGTTATCTAACATGCCCTCAGGCGGTTATTTGTAGTATTTACATTTTTTACCAACTTATCAAGAGAAAATCCAATTGTTCCTAATGACAGTCACACTGTGTGTCTCCCATTCTCATATATAGGGAAGTGTTTATTATCCATTTGTAGTAATTAAGGCACTGATGTTCTATGGTTCCATAAAACCAGCTTCATTAAGAAAACAAAGGCTTTTTTTTCCTTCCAAATTTAAAACTGAAAAAATATTTTAAAATAAAAGCTCAATTATAACATGCAGCATAGTTTGAAGAACAAACCAGTATTGGCAAATCTAAAGTATTCTTAGAATTGGAAGAAATATAAACAGTCTGCAAAATAGTTGTTTTTCCAGCACTAGCTAGAAAGAAGCAAAATAATTAGCTAGCTGAAAACATCACAGAGACAGTGTTTGACAATGTCTTTCTGTATTTGAGCTTCTCTTGTAAAATGGTTAAGCAAAGTGCTTTTTACAAGTTCAAGGCCACATATTATCAGGGGAAGGGAATCTTCCATACTCTTAGAGACTTCTCATGATAGAGAACTATCATTTGTTTCTGATGGATTAAATACAATATTGGACAAGTGACCAGGAGCTGCTGCTGCCAAATGCCACTGGTTTTATCAGGGACTCACTAAACAGTAATTCTATTGAATGACCATAAGGTTAGCAATTAAACAACTTAAAGTCATGCGAGTTCTTTAAAAACAAAGTAAAGGAACACACTGAACCAAAAAACCCTCTGTGAAACACATGCCGGCTAGGTTTTGTTACTGAGCTTCCTGTCTCTACCCCCAAAAGACAAAGTCCATTGGTCATACAGCAGAACATCTCTTACGTGACCGTTCTTGAACAATTTTGCTGTGCTTATATACTACTGTGTGTTGCTTTATTTTGGGACAAGCAATGCTCTAGGAACCTCATCAGCAAAGTTTCTCATCAATTCAACCTACAGCAACAAAGCCTCGGTTGTCATCCTCTCTAATGACAGCACTAAGCAAGTTAGAGTAAGGTAAAGAACCATGATGGGAAACAAGTACCTGCATTAAACAACCATAATTAAATCCACTGCAGCCAGTGAGACCAATTGAAAGCCAATGTAGACATGTCTAAGTTAATTATCAAGTCAGAACCTTAAACCCCCACACAAACAAGACACACGCCTCTGCCACAACGCATCTTTCAGTACTTCAGTGGACTAAGAGGATTCCAGCACATTATCATCACAAGACCCTCAGAGAGACTAGGCAAAATCCCAAAGCCAGTTAAGTCCATGGGAACACTTGCATTAAACTTTGGGTTCGTTCTATATCTTCCCAATTCTGTGTAGCAGCACTGCACAGCCACAGAACTTCATGCAAACATGAAATTAATTTCATTACTTCTTACTTCTGTGGAGGACGCCCAGAACACTTGGCATTCCTCCAGAAGAAACACAGATCTCCATCTCTTGAAATGCTATCTTGCTCTACATCAAGTCCTATTATATTTTTTCTCTTGGCAGTGCTATAGTTATCCACTGCAACACATGTGAAATTAGGGCTGGAATACTTTATAAGCATTTTCTTCCCCCAGCCACGAGGCAAAACAAACTTTATTCCCCTGCAACTCCCTCCTGTTAAGTGCACATACAATTCCAAACACAATGGTCACAGTGATTTTTTTTCCTGCAGAGCTGGAGAAAGGGGGAGTTAAAGTCTTCTCATGGCATAGAGTTTAAATGACTTGTTTTAAAGAGGTGTCTTGCTGGACCTGTACAAAGTTTTTGTAAAGTGACCAAATCCTAGCAAGTTTGGATTTCAGTGTAATATGTAAAACTTGGACTGCGTTTTCTGAAGTTTGCAAATCTTGCAGGCAGATTTAGGCTTTAGTTCAAACAGATCTGGCCTGACCTATATTTTGTTTGAAATTATGCCCAAAACTATGATTAAGTAAGGTTTTCACCAAACCCCTCAGTTCAACTCAATGGAGAGGTCTCATTTTTCCAGCTAGATGCGTCCTAATGTATTCACTCTACAAAAGGAGGCAGGTACAAAGAGAGTTTCTCCACAGTATATTGAGATGACCAAAAATAAAAGAGGATCCAAAGACAATGAAGTATAACACAGCACTCATCCCAAGTGTCAAGAAGAGTCACAGTAAAACAGCTTTATGCATATTTCTCCTGATTAATATTGCAATTTAAGAGCAGCTCACACTTCATCCTTCAGATTTAAGCAAAGCACAGAGGGAGAAGGAGATCCAGCACTGGGGAAGGCAGCTTCACAGCAACATTCCCATTTTATTTTTCCCCTTTGATAACTGAGGGTGCATTGCACAGAAAACCAGGTGCTCAGTTAGAACAAGTCAATGTAGCACTGAAGCAAACACTAACCTAAACCAACAGAGAAGTGTTGGGCAGGAGTTTACCCCTCCTACAGAGGTGGTCTTGCATCTTATAGTTGTTTCCCCAAGCCCTCAATTACTGCCACAGTCAAACCAACCTTAAGGAAAAGGAATATTGTAGTTTCCATCTGAGAAGTGAAAACAGTCTGGGACCCTCCAGGCTGAAAGAGACAGGGTAAGAGCTACCAACTCCTGTGCAGATTTTACTTTGGCAGCTTTGTAATACCTTATCTGCTAACCTCACCTTCAGCCCAGTGGATCCAGATACCCTATGGTACATTGACAAAAATAATGTCATCCTGCTTTCATGTTCAGTTTTAGCACGCAAGTTACAGCTAATCACATGTAAAAGCCTTCCAGTTTATATCCTGAAAGTTTAAGACCAGCTGGTAAATTTTAAGGGCGATAGTATACATAACTTAGTTTTTCAGACCTGCTCCAATCTTCAAAAAAATTCCTCAGTATGAATGGGACTGTATGTTTAGCACTCACTGTTTCTTCACTGCGCTGCTTCATAATATGCTACCAAAAGTCATAGTCTGTGTTGGTTTTTAAAAAAAAAAATCAAAACCTGTTTAGCACTTTAATGTCATAATGCATGTTACACAGCAGAAGTTGAACTACTAATTATCTATTTAATTTAGATGAAATTTTACTGCTATGAAAAAGGCTATTTGCATATATTTAGATACAGTTTGCACAGGAAAAAAAAAATGTATTAATGTTCTGTAGCAAAGCTGGGTTTTATATTTTTAATACATAGGGGAAAAAGAACCAAAACCGAGTTTCTGCAATACCTAAAATAACAGGTTCTTCAAACCTGACCAGAGTCTGTAAACACATATTAAGTGTGGATAAATAATACAGTTACAAGATGTTATTACTGTATTTCAATATTTCAACTTCACATTTTAAAGCACTAAGTTGCATTAAGAGTTTTTGCAATAGACTAGGGATGAATTAGTTTAAGTTAGATTTGCCTATGAAGACGGTCACTCCAAAGCAAGATGGACTATACATAGAGGACTACTCTGGACTAACTTCCACTATGAATAATCAGACCCAACACATAACTACTGAACATCTCAGTGCATTGTACCAAGGTGGCATACATCATTTCCCCCAGGCACAGATAAATGTGCACAAGAAACTAGGGAATTCAGCCTCAGCAACCAAACTGACAAACAACAATGCACTTAAATACCCATGTAGTCCACTCGATCCTGGTCAGAGGGATGCACATGCAGGAGACAGCCACACAGCACAGAACTGCAACGAGATCAGCCTCAAAAACGTTTCTGTGTTCCTCTCTACAGTGTAGAGGCTAAACCTGTGGGGTACATGCTGGGAACTAAGTATCCAGCTAAGTCATTTTCTGGATAGGAACTGCTTAGGACTCAGAGGACCTTTCACTGCATCTCAACTTCAATACTAGAAGGAGTTGCAATTCCAGACAAGAATTTATGCAGCACTTATCATAAAATTTGGGCTCTCAAAAAAATTCATCTCTGCAGGTGAGAAAAACTTGCAGTACAAAACAGAATACATGTCAGAATCAATGTTAAAGATGTTGAGATACATCCAGTATAAAAATAAGTATTTAATCTTAATGCTGCATGCTTCCTAAGGAACAGTCCAAGGTTCACATGGAGAAGAGTCAATAAAAGTCTTCTAATATCCCAGTTGCAGTGCAGTGAACATCCTTTCTAGCCTCCAGCAAGCCATTTAGGAAAAAAGCAGTCTTGTTTCTACCTGCTCACATTTCTCAGTGTGGACATTCCCCTTTGCAAAAGCCTTAAAAGTTCATATTAACAGCGTACTACCTCAGTCATTATCCATTCCACCTGCCTCACCGACACCCTGGGCTGCATGCACAGATCTGCTTCTCACAAGAAGAGAGACAGGAGCTTCACACATCACATTCTTTCTCCCTTTACAAACAGGCAGATGATTCTTATTTATTTTTTTAAACCAACCTTCACTTAGATATATTTATGTACTGGGTCCTGATTGAGTCACATCTTTATAAATAGGAAAAGAAACAGACTAATTCTTAAACCAGAGATAAAAATCCCACCTGCTTTGCCTCAAATGCTCAGCATGGTATTTCCAGTAACAGTACTTAGGAACATAACCACTCACATTATTTGCTATAATGGTGCCACCCTATAGTTCCCAGAAGAATTGGAATTGCTGAATGCTACAGCCTCCACGAGGAAGGAAATGCAAGTGTGGTGCTTATGTGAAAATTCACTAGGTTTCTGCTCTCAAGGGAATAGTTTCCTCCTGTGATAATGCAAAACACATTTTCATCAGTCCTAAAACTCAATAAAATTGGTGTGAATAAATGATTATTTATATTAAAATGCACAGTCAGGACACCTACTACATATGTAAGACCATAAAATTTAACTATCTCACTTCATTGCTATAGCATACTCATGAAAGCTATTGTCCATTTGCAGTAACTTCTATTTGTCCTAATCATCTACAAGGATCACTGCCTGAGCAGTATATTTCATTATTTAATGGAAAAATCAGATAGAAGTGCTTTAGGAATAAGCTGTCACTTGTAGTACTTGCAGTGAGAAGACCTGCCCAGTTCACTGGAATGATGTTTGTTTCCCCTTTGCATTTGAAGACTACATTTCCCAGTCATCACTTGCAAGAATTCAGAACAAAGGAAATGTGCTCTGGTAAGAAATGGCTTTAGCTTAGTGTTCACTGAGGGGCCTCCCATGCAAGTCATTGCCCCTCCTCTTCCTCACCACCTCTGCTTCAACTGAAAATTCTTCAGAGGTAATGGTCATGCTAGAGACAATACAGATGTTATGAGGCAATCTACGTTGGAGATACAAGGAAATGTTTTTATAAGCATAATGACATAGGCTGTTGCTTTAACGTGACACAAGGGCTTAATGTTATTTTTAATAAAGGTTCTGGTTTCTTGTTATTTTCTAGGAAAACACTATCAGTTTAAAAGGCAGAAATGGGAAAATTAGTGTGGCTTCACTTGCAGTCTACAACTGAAATATATTATAAAACCTTCGTTCAAATTGAGAGTCACAGTTACAAAAAATCCAATTTACACACAAGTTTCTGGAAGACTTGAGATTAGCATGACAGTTTCATGGATAGAGGTAAAATGCTTTTGACAAGTTTCTCTGCTAGAACTTGATTCAGCAAAGCACTTCAGCATATGCTCATGAGCTTTGCTGAATCAGAGCCCAGAAGCAACACCCCTTTTGACAGCTTCCTTGTAACTGTTAGAAGGGAACCCTCTTGTGGGGACCTCTCCCCCACTCACACACATGATGGAACAGACATATGGTATGACGTACCCCTGCAGCGCTGTGGGACTTCCATCCTACAGGAGGACAATATCTATTTGCAAGGGGCATACGGCAGCAGATGCACATGGCTCTTCCCCTGTATTCTGATCCAGCACAAACAGCTGAAAACTAACACAACTGTTACTGTAAGTAAGGAGTATGGAGCTACTGTTTAAAAAAAAAAATATCACTAAACAACTGCCTTAAAAGTAGAAGCTGTCTAATTCTTCCTTGATAGCATTTCAGTAACACCTTACTGGTGCACACCCCACCGCATGTTGACAGAACTGGTTATTTTGACAATCATAAAGAGAAACTTGAGCTAGCTGTGCAGTGACTGCAAGTTATTTGCATTCTCCATTGTAGTATCTTCTGCAAGTACATGCTGAAAGACATCATCTGGTAGAACAGACCCCCCCAAGAATTTGGGAAGTGTGCCATAGTGCTAAAATGAATCAGCCCTAATATCTGAATTTTTCATTTAAAAAAAATTGCCTATTGAGACAAACATTACCTGTGAACTCTGTGCTGCTTATGCCCCTAGAAAGATTCAAATTTTTCCCCCCCATCTCTCCCCCTCTCATTTCTGTCATCCCAATGGTCAGTTCTCTCCAGTAGGTTACTTCCACAAAGGGAAACGGTTTGGTGTGACAAACACTCGCCTGCGATGCCACACTGTACGCACAGGATGCAGTTCTTTGCTCCACGCTGCATGCCACCCTCCCTCTACCAGCCCAGAAGACTGGAAGGCAGAAGGGGCCAGTTTAGTGGTTGAGGTTCATGTTAGTAAGGTATTTGTGACTGCTGCCAGCTGCTTTCATCCTAGGCACCCAGCTCCACAAACATCCCATTAACTCTGGATTTGCAGCTGTCCTGAAGGTGTGTCAAACAAAGTGCCCCAAATCAGCTACTCTGCCTTTCAGGCAGGAGTTTATCACTCCTCTGTACAAGCGTCCCTCCCCGGCAGGCCCAGAGGAAGGGCATGTCACCAGATCACTGCTGCTCTGGACCCTTCCACGCAAGCCACCTGATGCTCCCCACCATGGTCCCAGTAAGGCTGGCTGTAGCAGCTGGGCTCCCCAGCACCCCTCACCTGCAGTCACAATGTCAGAAAGTTTTAGTCTAGACTGATACAGTGTTTGTAAGTCATAGAACTTATTTTAGAGTCTGCTTCCTAAAGAGCAAAAACTAAGGCTGTTGGAAGGTGTGCTTTACATTCCCCAAAGCAAGACTTAAAAAAATAAATCTATTGATCAAGTAGTTAACCATCAAATATTACATTTTACAGTCTAAAGGGGTGATTTATAAAGAGATCTAAAGAAACCAGAAGAAGAAATAATACCATGACCTATTGCTTAACATTGGCAAGTCAACACACATAATACTTGTTTAAAGCCCTGGCTCATTCAATTCATGACAGTAGCCCTTATTGAGTGGCTGAAGCCCTCGTGCAGACTGGAGCCTCATTCCCCACCACTATCCCTTAATACCTGTCCAGATATAGCACTCTTTGTGCTATCATTTAATGGAATACTAAAAAAAAATAGTTCACTGAATACAAGATTTACTGTAACACATAAAAATAAAATGACAATAAAGTCATACACATAAATTAAGCGAGGAGCCCTGTAATCTAGTCTGTATCAATGCTACATTTTCTCTCATGTCGATGTCTCATTCTTTACCTTCTTTGAAGTACAATAAGCTACCATTATTGGTTAATATTTATATTCAGTTCTGCAGTGTCAAGATACTGACAGTTAATATAAGTCTTCCAAAAAACATTCTCATCTTCCCAATACAACCCAACTATTTATCATATGTCTTTCTGAAGCTTTATGCCTTTTTGGGAATGAGTTTTAGGATTATCTTTATTCTTGTCTCAGCAACTTTTAGCTAAGAAAACTAGAACAAATTAGGACTCTGGTAGCCACAAACACACTAGCTAAAATCAATAGCTTTAATTTTCACATTTAAACCTACAATTTTCATCTGACAGGCTCAGCAGGTTTTAATGCACACAACAATTTACTTTTACTGTTTTAATTGTTTTTAGTCAATCACTTTTATTGCTTCTCTGCATCTGACTAAACAAATTAATAGAGCTATGTTCATAAATGATTACTTTGTGAAATGGCTTGATAGATACATTTGCCGGTTTCACCTTCAATTACTGCCAACATTAGTAATATTTATACTAAAAGGTACATTTATCTAGGTTTTATAATTAAGTGAGCAACAAGAGCATCAATAGCCAAATTCCCCCCCTCAACCTACTTCATGAGCTCTATCGTATCAAGTTTCATCTTTCTAACAGTGTTCCCCCCCAGGGCAACTGAAAACAGCAAGACCTGCCTGCATAGTTGGCAGAAAAAACCCTTTCTGGATCACAGAAAGACAGCCTACTCCTGCCTAGATTCTTACATGATCTTTTGGTTGAGGAAGAACCATACAAAGACTATATAACTAAATGGTCAGAATGACATCATTACAGGGCATGAGAGACCTGGATCAAATTCCTTGTTTTGTCCCTTTAGACAAAGGCAGTGAGAGTCCAAACTCCAGAAGACACTTGGGGCTCCCTCCTTGTCCCCACCCAACTCCTATTCTTGGCCAGAGAGGAGGTGGGTCAGGTACAGGAACCTTAGCTTGAACACAACACATAGCAGGGCCTCTTCGCTTCAGCAGAGGTATACACAAAGCTGGACAATTTACTAGTTCACTAATCAAAAACACGATACAGTTGCCAGAAAACGGGCAATACCAAGGTGGCCTACCTTTATGAATGCCAATTAGGATCAGCCTTCACTGCCACAGCCTTTCCCACATTAGGCACAGATAAGGTTTCGTAAGTTACTTCAGCTGTTGCTAATATCAAGACATAGGAATGCAACTCTGCAGTTTAGTCTTTCTCCAGTTAAGGCATCAGGTGAGCTAAGACTACTGTGAAAAAGGAATTAATTGAGAGCAGAAGTTGCCTTCAGATACTTCTTCCGTATACATCATTTAGGAGGCTTTACCCAAAAAGCATTTTCCAAGCAACCCAGACACATACCAGCAAGGCTCTTCCACACAACATGCAGTGCATGTACTCACTGAAGTGAGAGACCTAATTCACTGAATGAAACCCAAGGTTAATCTGATGGATCTTCAGCTCTTCTAAGTTTAGAAGAATTAGGTTCACTTGACCAAAGAGAACACAGATTTCCCACGCACAAGACAACTTACCCTAGACACTTAGCTACAAGGACCTTCCCCAAAATGCTCAAAACCCTGGACTCTAAATCTTCCTCCTATTTTATCAGTTTGTCTAATGGGAGAAAACACCATAGAAACAGAAGCCAAAGACTCTTTCTTCACAGGCTCCAGAGTCAGGCTCCCTCTGGCAAGAAACATTAGAATGCTTTGGTGTGTTTTAAGAGGCAGGCTGGAGACTGTCAGTGAGAACGGCCTCCAGTCAGTGCTCGAGTCTTTCAGTAAGATCAGGATTTGAACATCCTTACAGCCGAGCAAGAGAATTTTTCTTCTACCTTCTGGATGTGTTATTTAATCTAACCATTAGAAGAGGCCAAGTATTGCATGAGGAACACCCTCCTTCGATGGGGGGAGGCTTTGGTTTTGTTCCAGTCAGGCAGGGGAAGCCTGAATCCAATTCTTCCACTGCCTGGATGGGACCATCATTTTCAATCTTTCCTTCTCCAGTTACAGAACCACCTTAATGATCGCCCTCCTTCTACTGTACCCTGGCTTTAAGTTGTTTGAAACCAAAGAGGAATGAGGCGCCCATCTCAGAGCAAGACGCTAGGCCACCAACACTAAGTGGAGTACGGTGCTTCCTCCTCCCTGGGTGTAAGGTAAGAGGGGTACCACAGCCCCCTGACCTGCACATGGGTTAAGTCACAATAGGGTGCTGCAAGGACCCACCAGATTCAGCCTAATTCAACACGCTTGGCTCTCCAGACATACCTAGACACACTCCTCCAGTGCATAACAAAGTTCTTCATCTACTGCTAACATGCCAATTCTTCTTCCTCCCCCACACTCTTTTATTACCAGTTGTGGATTAGGAAAAAATAACTTATGATTTTGGGAGAGTCTGTCCATCCCTCTCATTATGTCTTGTAAACATTGTACCTTGCGAGTGAGTAAATACTTACTCAAAGCTCTCCTCCCCAACTTTACAGAGCATGTTCTTTTTTCCAAGTAGTCACCAGAGTACTAAACCGGCTGCTGTTTTAGTACAAAAGCTAAAACGATTCTACATTGGTCAAAACTGCTGACATCAAACTAATTTTTCATTTGATATTCCTGCATAAAAATCACTCACATTTGATTTAAACCTTCATTGAACACGCACCCTCAGAAGCGGTCCGGGTCTTAAGCTGTAGGAAACTGATAAACTGCATAGTGTGGTAGAAGAGCTTTTTACTATTCTTTTAGAAACCTGTATAATATCTTCTATGAAAGAGCCCTGACTGATCTCTGGCTGAGGCTGCTAGGTACTTCATGAATATAAACTGAATATATTAATCCTTTTGGTCCTTAAGCTACCATGCCTACACTCTTCTGCAACAAGAAAAATCATGAAAAGATTGGATAACTAAAAAAAAAAATAGTGTCTTAGTATACATGTAAACTGCAAAGAACAAATCTGTTTTTTTCCTGAGCTTCAGGCAAAAGTATAATTTGGATTTGTTTTAGTGTTTCCATATTCCTTGAATCAGTTCCCTAGTCTAAAGAGGTATCATTTTTATTTTAAGTTGCTTGGTATTTTACAGATACTTGATCCACCAGCAGTTTTCACACCACCACCCCTTGCTCCCCTCCCCACAGTGAGATAATCCTGTCTTTCTATCATCCGGCAGGACAGCACTCACCAAAATGTCAAACTGAGGACAGCCACCTTGCTTGCACGACATACCCCAGAGCATGTCTGCGTTCAGCACTCTTCAATAAAGACCTAAGTCTAAAAAAACAGGCTAAATAAACAAATCTTCTGTCACAGATCATGTGAGTTGCTGCTACGCAGGGCAGAGATTAGCAGGAAGAACAGACAAAGCCAGAGGTGGCAACAGCATCTCCACCCACAGCCAAATATACTCATTTTGATCAAAGCCAGCCCCCCACCACCACGATATTACAGCAGAGAGGTGAGAAACAGAACCACAGTCACAACAAAGCCTGGGCACATCTGTATTCCTGCAGAAAAGGACTAGTGAGGATCATCTTAACTCTGTGCCCTGCATGGCAGCCCAGCAAGGCAGCAGTCTTGGCTCATTTTTAAAGTTGCCTTGAAATGGTAACAAGCTGAAAAAAAACAGCCATTTGTTTTTCTGCAGGCCTGCACTGTGGGACACTGATCCACAGAACCCTCTGCAGAATGATTAAAATGGTATCCAAGAGTGATCCTGAATTACTTCGTACAAGGCACACATGTACTGTTGGACTGACTCATTAGAAGTTTTCACATGGCCCAGCTACAGTATATTTAGTGTTTTGATCAACTAATGACATAGCTTCATAAACACTGATGAAGAATTAGAGGTAGAATAGGATTTCAAAGGTCAATTTCCAAATATGGGCAAGGTATGCCTTACTGCACTTACGGATCGAAATGGCCAACATGATGTAGTGATCAAGATCAGCTGGAAGCTTTAAAATGACAGTATTTTGCTATTTCTCTCCTTGCACACTAGAGCATGCTGCTCTGAAGTAACTTTCAGAAAACATCCTTTACAAATAGGATTATACTTTGTGTGGACAGATAAGATCTATTGAAACACTGTTCAGTATCACTTATTCTACAGTAATACCTGAAGACCCCACCCAAGATCAGGCCTTATTGTGGTGGACACACCATGCAGAAAAAGCCTATAGATCCCTGTTAATACAGCCTAAATAGACAGAGGAAGCAGGCAAACAAAAAAATAAATAGCTTGCCCAGGTCACATCAAAAGTCTGCATCAGAACCAAGAACCACATCTAGATCTCTTGATTCCCAATGTCTTACCTTCTTGACCATCTTTCTCCCTCTTAAAAAAAAAAAAAAAGAGGACAAGGCATCAGCCTATAGCATTACTTTTGATAGTTATTCTAATCACCCCTTCAGGAAGTAGAGCTTCCTTCACCAAGGATCAGCCTGGCCCACATGTTTAAGCTTAGGACAGAAATCAACACTAAACCTTGCTGAAGTTTGAGACATTTACCACTTAGCAAGATCCTTCCTTCCATCTCATCCACCTAGAATGGAAAAGACTTGACATCATGTACTATGCCAAGCCAGCCCCCACCCCCCAAACATTCAATACACTTTTACAGAGACATTATAGGGTGTATTCCCAACGCATACATAAATGTATCAGGATGCACTGTTTTCTTCCCTTCACTGAACTCTCTAGCACAGCAACTCATATGCAACACACAGTTCACTTTACACCAGCCAAAACAGATGAAAGAATCACGTCCAAGCCATAAATCATATCAGCCCATTGCAATTAAACACATTCAAATTCTAAATCCCAGAAAACAGACTTTGTAATGATACAATTGCTGACTGCATCTACCAAACACTCTATTGCTGCCCTTCAAACGTGCTTTCCATTTACAAGCACACAGAAGCTACTTTACTGCCAATTCCTCCATTGATGGCACATTTTATTGACAAAATACAGCTGAGCCACCTAAAGCAATTTCAGCTACAGAATAACCTTTCACACAAGAAGTTAACCAGCTCCTCCATCCATCTGCAGTAGATTTAGATTAGCAAACACCACACACAGACACATTCGGATCCTCTGAACAGCCTCCTACCAGCTGATGGCTAAGGACAGGGCAAAGTTATAACACTCTTTCATGCTTCGAGTTCTGGGAAGCAAAGCCTTCCTCACTCAAAAGTAGTAAGAGGTTTGGATTCCTGCTCCATGACAAACTGTTTGATCTACCTATACCTTTTCTCCCCCATCTCCAGTTTCCCCTTTCCTTTGTCTTAACCCTCTCCTGCATTATAATTTTCTCATTATGCTTCTACAAAGATTGTCTTAGTTTAAATAATGCCTTTAAAAAAAAACCTGCCCAAAACCTGTTAAAAAATAGTGATACACAGCTTGATAAAAGTAGACAAAGGACAATTTAAGAAGGGATTGGGTACAAGAAAGACAGGAAAACAATAAAAATATAGGGACAGCAAACATAATAAATGTTGACATAGAAAGAAAATTTAATAAGCAATGGCATTAAGTAAAGACAGGAAAAAATTAAAAAAATAAGTATAGGGTAAAAAAGAGACACACGTGGAAATACAATTTAAAAAATGACAGGGTACATGACAGGAATAAATTAAAAAATATGGATAGGGAGCTTGATAAAAGTAGACATAGAATGAAAATTGAAAAAGCAATGGGGTTCAGGACAGAGGGAAAAAAAGAAAAGTGAATTGGTTAAAGCTCAGACAGAAAGAAAATTTAAAAAGCAAGTGGGTAAAGGACAAGCAGGAAAAAATTAAAAACAGGGACAGAAAACTGGATAAAAGTTGACTTAGAAAATTTAAAAAGCAAACACATTAAGAAAAGAAGAAAAAAATTACAAATAAGGATAGGGTGATATAGACATAGGAAGAAAACTATAAAATACAGATAAGGAGCTTGATAAAAGTAGACATAGAAAGAAAACTGAAGAAGTGACAGGGTACAGGACAGACAGGAGAGAATTAGAAAGTAAAGACAAAAGTAGCCATAGAAACAAAAATTAAAATTGACAGAGTATAGTATAGACAGGCAAAAAAAATAAAGAATGACAGGAAACTAAATAAATGGAGACATAGAAAATTTTTAAAGCAACTGGGTACAGGACAGAGGGAGGAATTAAAAAATAGGGACAAGAAGTCAGATAGAGGGAGACATAGCAGCACCTCAAAATCTGAAATTTCAGGGTAACAGGGAGGCTAGCTTTATAGTATGCCCGTTTACTGACAAGCTTAGAGAAACACTAAAAAGTCTCTAAGTGAACTAGAACTGTGTGAGCTCAAGTTCTCCTTACACTGCTATTTTGGAGAGCTCAGATGTATCAGATGGCCTGGAAGGGAGCTCATCTGTCCATGCATCTATATGCTTTAGTTCACCTGCACAATATCAAATTATTTTTTTGTGCTCTGTGGTACCAGAGCAGGTAGTATAGTTCATACTTTTTTTTATGCTTTAATTCCCCAAGGAGATCACCAAATACTTTTTTTCCTGTGTGACCCAGTGGTAACACAACAGTCCTGCATTAGACCCGAGGAACCACTACAAAACTGCTTGCTGGTGTCTCATGAGAAAAAGATACCTTTGTTAGAAGATGAATTTATTATAAGTTGCTTTGCTCATTAATAAAAGCTGATCAAAGCCACACTGCTCCCTGAAGATGTTGCACTTTAAAAAGCTACTGCAGTTTTCTAAAAGAAGGCAGTGGCTTAAGTCCAAACAGCTAATGCACAACAGGCACTTCTCTTTTATCTATTTTAAAACAGGAGGGGACAGTCCTTGATCTGAAGCTCTGGTCAGTCCAGAATTACTCACCTCAAACTCAGCTTGAGTAATTTCAGAGTTGGACTTCTTGCGTCCTTTCACCTTAGAGGTAAGTACACCTCCCCCACCACTAAAGAGTAGACGCTCTTCATTAGACTACCTCCACAGCCCCTCCATTTCCCACAGGGCACCCCAGTACCAAGGGCAGGAGACCTAGGTTAAAAGACACCCCCTCCCCATCACAAGGGGCCTGACATTACACCCATACATAGAAGCCTCTCCCCTTCCAAAACCACATCTTTCATTTTTTAGGTCATTGCCCCAACCATTATATTAACGCATCATATCTCAGCATATCACACAGCTTTCCTTCTGGTTAAAACAGATGTCATTGAATTAAAAACAGTAGCTTAGCTTCTACTAAGAGAGGTAGAATCAAAGAAAAATTATCAGATATTACCAACCTTACCACCAGCAAAAACCACCAACACTCTCAGAGCTGCACAATGCCCAGCCTCTTTTTATCCTGCTCCAGTGCTACTACACTGATGAGTTTGTATGGCCACCACCTGATAGACGTACTCCCAGCTGAAATAAATCAGATGTTAATAGTGAAGATCCCTACTGCATGCTCATGTGAAGGGTTGTTTTATAGAATCATAGAATAGTTTGGGTTGTGAAGGGACCTTTAAAGGCTATCTAGTCCAGCCCCCCTGCAATGAGCAGGGACATCTTCAAGTCAGGTTGCTTAAAGCCCCGTCCAACCTGACCTTGAATGCTTCCAGGGATGGGACATCTACCACCTCTCTGGGCAACATGGGCCAGTGTGTCACCATCCTCAGCGTAAAAAATTTCTTCATTCGATCTAGTCTAAATCTCCCCTCTTTTAGTTTAAAACTATTAGCCCTTGTCCTATTGCAACAGGCCCTGCTAAAAAGTTTGTCCCCATCTTTCTTATAAGCCCCCTTTAGGTACTGAAAGGCCACAGTTAGGTCTTCCCAGAGCCTTCTCTTCTCCAGGCTAAACAACCCCAACTCTCTCAGCCTGTCCTCACAGCAGAGGGGCTCCAGCCCTCTGATCATCTTCGTGGCCTCCTCTGGACCTGCTCCAACAGGTCCATGTCCCTCTTATCATAGAATCATAATGGCTGGAAAATACCTTTAAGATCATCAAGTCCAACTGTTATCTAAGTCTACCAGGCCCACTTCTAAACCATGTCCCTGAGCACCATATCTAAACAGCTTTTAAATACATCCAGGGATGGCAATTCAATGACTTCCTGAGCAGCCTATTCCAGTCTTTGATAGATAACCCTTTCAGTGAAGAAGTTTTTCCTAATATCCATCCTAAACCTCCCGTCTTGATGCCATTTCCTCTTGTCCTATCCCCTGTTACTTGGGAGAAGAGACCGAGCCCCACCTCGCTACAGCCTCCTTTCAGGTAGTTGTAGAGAGCAATAAGGTCTCCCCCTCAGCCTCCCTTTTCTCCAGGCTAAACAACCCCAAGTGCCTCAGACACTCCTCATAAGACTTATTCTCAAGACCCCTCACCAGCTTCGTTGCCCTTCTCTGGACACCCTCCAGCACCTCAATGTCCTTCTTACACTGTGGCGCCCAAAACTGAACATAGTACTCAAGGTGGGGCCTCACCAGTACTGAGTACAGGGGGACAATCACTTCTCTAGCCCTGCTGGCTACACTATTCCTGATGCAGGCCAGGATGCTGTTGGCCTTCTTGGCCACCCGGGCACACAGCTGGCTCCTGTTCAGCCGGCTGTCCACCAACACCCCTAGGTCCTTTTCTGCTAAACAGCTTTTCAGCCACTCTGCCCCAAGCCTGTAGCACTGCATGGGGTTGGTGTGACCCAAGTGCAGGACCCGGCACTTGGCCTTGTTGAAGCTCATACTATTGACCTCAGCCCATCGATCCAGCCTGTCCAGGTCCCTCTGAAGGGCCCTCCTACACTCAAGCAGATCAACACTCCCACCTGACTCAGGGTCATCTGCAAATTTACTGAGGGTTATGTTGGGACCCCCCGAGCTGGAGGCAGCACTGCAGGTGGGGATCTCCCCAGAGTGGAGCAGAGGGGCAGAATCCCCCCCCTCGTCCTGCTGGCCACGCTGCTGGGGATGCAGCCCAGGGTGCAGGTGGCCTTCTGGGCTGCGAGCGCACATTGTCGTCTCAGGAACTGTTTTTCAATTTCTAGCTTTATTTGTAGTACTATAGAAAACTGTGACTACCCTATTTTATAAACATCTGAGAGTTTATTGCTAGGCACTACAGCTAGGCATCTATATACTGACTCTCTTATTAAGATTTCTTATGAAAATACAACAATTAGGTTAATGTTTTTCATTAAGCTCCTAAATTGGAAGTTCATTTTATTATTTAAAAATTATGTAAGAATATATAAAGGTGAAATTCCCACTGTAAACATTTTAAATGGACAGGAAGAAAATATTTATGTTTAAAAGCTGGTTATTTAGCAACTGCAGAGTGACTTAGCTCTCAAATGTCATACCTCTCCGTATTCATACACAGACACACGAGACAGCTACGTGTGCCTATAGAGGGTACTCACCCCGACCAAGAACGCCTGCCTAAGGGTGCTGTGAACCAACAGAGTTCTGCAATAATGCCATGGCAATGCAAAACCCCTGTGTTTAGAGAACAACCCCTTTAAGATCACACAGTCAAGACTTTTATTTTCTGTGGAGTCCTTCAGCAGCGGTACTGCCAGATCTCTAAGCAGAGGCTCTGCATCTGGTTCTAGTCTTTGCCACACACAGGCCCCTTTGAATACATATATTTAAACAAGATAGCCAAGACCTGCAGTCAGAAAGAGAGATCTGAAGAGGAGGGCCTTTGGTGCATGGAGCACAGCTCTTTGACTGAGTTGAAAGTCAAAGAGAATGCAGAAAGGAATAAATAATCAAAAGAACAGAAGTAGAAAGAAGCTGCTAAGACTCTGAGAGGCACAGATCTATTTTGATATTCCTAGAGCACCAAGATAACAAGGCATTTCTTTCATTGTTTAAAGCAGATTTTGTTGTAAATTACACTATTACATAGAAAGAAGTGCCTCATAATAACAGAAGTTTTTTATTGTCTACATTACTTTAATTTATCCCTTGTACAAGAGGAGAGACAAAGTTGTATGGGTCCAGAAAAAAAAACAACCCAGCAAGTTTGGGCATCAACCGATAGCCCAGTGATCAGAGCAGTCACCTTGGCAGGGAAAAGACATGTCAACATCCTGCTCCCAGGGCTGTTCAGGAATTTACATGAATCACTCCTCAAATAAACCATGGAGTGCAGGCAGTCATTGACCGGGGACTGCTGTTGTATGAGGACGCCCCACCATCGCAACATCCGAAGGCAAGATCCTGGGTGTGGGAACTGCATGGAGAGAGGCAGTGTCCGTGTCAACATGGACAGTCACTGCTTGCTAAGATTCCCAGAGAGATAAGTGACGCCAGTGGAAAGCAGGAATCTCTCTCTGTCCCACACATAAACAGTCATTTACTTGATGCAGGACCCAGCATGTCTCCTTTGCATCTTTACAAGTTGTTAATAAAATGCAAGACAGGCCCAGGAGTTGAGAGACGAGCACCTGAAGTCGCTGAGACTCATTTGTGAGCAAAGATAAGGAGTAAATATGAAACACTTGAGGGGAGTGGCCCCAAAGGGAAAGGCTTGGCATTCAAAAACAGAGTATGTTAGAAGAATTAGGATACTTTTAAGTATATCTTGAGGAAATGGGATGGAATAAAGAGAGTTTATGATGAACATCAGGGAAAAAACCCCAATCCTAAAAGGCAAGTACATTAGAGAGTCAAATCATCTTAAACACCTCAAGCAACTGAGCTTTATCACATCTTTTGTGAAACTAGATTGGAAAAGGCTTTAGGTACCAAAAATAACAGATAAAAAATAGACTACCTGGAGAAGGAAAGAGAAGACCAATTAATCTCTCATTTGCCATATAATTTCTTGCAGGAGTCATCTTCAGCTTCCCAGATGCTGCATCTGAGCCTCAGACTTGAGGTTCTGGTTTTGAAATATTTTGATTCCAAGGGCAGGGCAAACGCTCAATTGCATACCTTCCTACCACCAACCTCACTGAACCACCTCAGGGAAACTTTAGCCGAATAAAACAGAAACCTTCCAGAAATGTAGAATCTTAAGGGGGAAACAAAAGATTTCAGGTAGATATCATCTGAAGAAGTCATTTAGTCAACCCCGAACCCTAGGGCTGGGCTCCATCCCATCACAGGCAAGAAGTGGGGGAGAGGGGCTTTGAGAAAGCTGGGTGAGCTACTCCACCTACCCCAACACCTGGCCTCTTTCCCTATGGTCATTTAAATCCATGAGTCCTTTTCCTAAGCACTATGAGCAAAGAGAACAGACCACAGAATCACTGAATCGTTTAGGCTGGAAGAGACCTTTAAGATCATCAAGTCCAACCATTAACCCAGCACTGCCAAGTCCACCACTAAACCGTGTCCCACAGCACCAGATCTACTCGTCTTTTAAATACACCCAGGGATGGCAGTTCCACCACTTCCCTGGGCAGCCTTTTCCAATGCTTGATAACCCTTTCAGTGCAGAAACTTTTCCTAATATCCATCCTAAACCTCCCC
Source organism: Anarhynchus alexandrinus (assembly GCA_008711295.1). Lineage (NCBI taxonomy): Eukaryota > Metazoa > Chordata > Aves > Charadriiformes > Charadriidae > Anarhynchus > Anarhynchus alexandrinus. The sequence continues at coordinate 1,033,202 of VUYV01000205.1, read as the reverse complement.
TGGCACAACTTGAGGCTCTTGCCTCTTGTCCTATCACTTGTTACTTGGGAGAAGAGACTGACCCCCCCTCGCTACAACCTCCTTTCAGGTAGTTGTAGAGAGCAATAAGGTCTCCCCTTAACTTCCTTTTCTCCAGGCTGAACAATCGCAGTTCCCTCAGCTGCTCCTCATAAGACTTGTATCCATTAAAGGATGGAGATCATCCTTAGCCCTCCTTCTGTTGTTCATGTATTCATAGAAACATTTTTATTGTCTTTTACAGCAGTAGCCAGATTAAGTTCTAGTTGGTCTTTGGCCCTTCTAATTTTCTCCCTGCATAACCTCACAACTTCCTTGTAGACCTCCTGAGTGCTCCACCCCTTCTTCCAAAGATCATAAACTCTCTTTTTTCCTCTGAGTTCCAACCACAGCCTTCTGTTCAGCCAGGCATCTTCTTTCCCACCAGCTTGTCTTTTGGCACATGGGGACTCCTGTGCCTTTAGGATTTCCTTCTTGAAGAATGTCCAGCCTTCCTGGACTCCTTTGCCCATCAGGACTGCCTCCCAAGAGACTCTGTCAACCAGTCTCCTAAACAGGCCAAAGTCTGCTCTCCAGAAGCCCAAGGTGGCAGTTCTGCTGAACCCCCTCCTTACTTCTCCAAGAATCAAAAACTCTATCATTTTGTGGTCACTATGCCCAAGACATCCTCCAACTGTCACATCACCCACAAGTCCTTCTCTGTCTGCAAACAACAGGTCCAGCAGTGCGCCTTCTGTAGTCGGCTCCCTCACCAGCTGTGTCAGGAAGTTATGCTCAACACACTGCAGGAACCTCCTTGACTGCTTCCTTTATGCTGTATTGTATTTCCAGCAGATATCTGGTAAGTTGAAGTCTCCCACGAGAACAAGGGTTAGCGATCTTGAGACTTCTCTCAGCTGCTTAGAGTATTTCATCTTGATTAGGTGGTCTGTAACAGGCTCCCACCATGATATCTGTCTTGTTGCCCTCCCCTCCCCCAGTTCTTACCCATAACCACTCAACCCTATCATCACCATCATTAAGCTCTAGACAATCAAAACCCTAACATACACAGCTACCCCACCACCTCTCCTTCCTGGCCTATCCCTTCTGAAGGGTTTATAGCCATCCATTGCAGCACTCCAGTCATGCGAGTCAACCCACCACGTTTCCGTGATGGCAACTATATCATAGTTTTCCTGCTGGGCAATGGCTTCCAGCTTCTCCTATTTGTTGCCCGTGCTGCATTGGTGTAGAGGCACTTCAGCTGGGCTGTCAGCCGTGTCACCTTCTTAGAGGAACACCCCTTAATTCCTTTGAGGTGTTTTACTGGTGTTTCCCTGTTGGCTCCTATGATCTCAGGAGCCCCTGGCTCATCTCCATAAGACTTCATGTGTGCTGCAGTGTAGCCAGCAAGTCTGAGCAATGGGCTGTGGGCCCTCGCTAGCACCTCATCCTCAAACCTTGGTGTGCCATCCCACAGCTTGTCACGGGCAAGCCTGGCATTTTCCCCCTTCACGCCTAGTTTAAATCTCTGTCGATGGATAAGCCTCGCTAGCTTGTGAGCAAAGACCCTCTTCCTCTTTTGGGAAAGGTGAACCCCACCTCATGCCATCACGCCCCTCCTCAGTGCAGCACATCATTACGCCAAAAAGCTTTCTGTTACTCAGATTGGTTTCGTGAGACCTCCTCTGCTTCCACAGTCTTGCTGCAAGGGTTTGTGAGGTTTGGGGGATGGCAGAGCGGGAGCTCATGGCGGGGGCTGAGGCTGGGAAACGATGCGGGTCTGGCGCTGCATCCCGTCCCTTGGTCTCCCGACAAGCTGCTGGCAGCACGGCTGCTGCGGAATCCCCGACAGGACGGGTCCCGCTCCGGGAAACGCGTATTTAACACGTTGAAACATGCTGAAACCTGCTGTAACCTGCAGATACCGCTACAAAGCGACAGTACGTTCCAGCTTCGGACGGGGACGGAGCAAAAACTTTTGCAACGCTCTTCTTTCAGGCTGATGCTCCTACAGCATCACCAGTGCCCGTTTCACTCTACCGTAGCGTTTGTTTATTCTAAAGCTCCACCTCCTGGAGCCACGAAATTAATACAGAAACGGCCCAACTTTCACTGGAAGCGACGGGTGCGAGTTCAAGAGGAAAGTTTGCGAAGGCGGGAATCTTAACGGGGCAAGATTTAACACTACAAAAGTATCCCCGGTTTGTTAGTTACAAAAAAAAAAAAAAAATCACTTTAATTTGGAAGCTCATCAGCTGATCTGGGAGAAGTCAATTTAATTTCTCAGCACGGGGCAGCAGCGGTCTTTGACAGGGTTGCTGCAGCAGCTCCGTTTAATGTCTCACCAGAGCCCAATACACTGCAGATTTAAGGCTATTTCCAAGGTAAACACAGAAAGCTAATAATGTCAGTTTCCTCGCCATTTAACTCATCCCCCGCCCTTCACCTCTTCGACCTTTCCACCACCAGCGCACCTCAGGCACAGCCCGGGCTGTGCCCCGCTTGCTCCTCCTCCTCCCTTTCCTCCCCTTCCTCCCCTTCCTCCTCCTCCTTCTCCTTCTCCTCCTCCTCGGCGGGGAGCTGCCTGTCCGCCGGGACACCGGCACGGCTGTGGTAGCCCGGTGCCTCAGCCCGGGGGGGCGGCGGTCGGTCCCTCGGCGCCTCCGGCCGCCCGCAAAATGGCGGCGCCNCGGAGCGGGAGGGCAGCGGCGGCGGAGGGGCTCCTCTCCCCGCCTCCCGCTGCCGGGCTGTGCCCGAGGGGCAGAGTCGGCGGGAGGGCCGAGGCAGAAGGGGCTCGGGGGAGCTGCCGCCGCCCCTCCCTGAGCTCTCATAGCGCCGCGTCCTCCTCAGGCAGCGCCCGCCGGCGCCCCTGAGCGCGGCTCCTTCTTGTGACCGCACCGCTGGGAAGAAGGAGCTGGGAGGGTTCGCCGGGCCCTTCCTGGCGCTGGTCAGAGGAGTTTTACCGTCGCCCTCAGCTGTCACAGACCTCTCCTCCACTTGGCAGGAGCGGAGCTGCGGCTGTGGGAGGGAGAGGCCCTGACCGCCGGGGAGGCCGTGCCACGCTCGAGGGGCGCATCGGGGGAAGGCGGGTTTCCATTTACTGGCGTGGCCCGAGGCCCGGCATCGCCAGAGCCTCCAGTCCTTCCCCACGCCTTGCCCCCGCTTCCACAGGGCAGCTCCACGTTGTCCGCTCTCGGGTTTCTCAGTGCAGGACCTGCATTGCACATAGGTTTTCTTGCCCTGCTCGCCCGTCCGAGGAGTCCACGTCCTTCTGCTCGTGCGTTGAAGCGCGTGTGCTCGGAGACCCCAGCGGCAGCGCCGGCCATGCTTCGCTGGGTTCACTGTCTCCGTACCATGGCGCGTCTCCTGGGGCTGCTGACCGAGAAGGCTCTGCTTTCTCATCAGCCTTTTCTCCGCAGGAGTGTAAGACAACTTCAAAAAGGGCTGCTTGCCGTTCTCCAGCCTGTTTTGAGTCTTTTTTATCAGGTGTTTCAAAGAAAACAGAATTGTTCAACTGCACAGACGTAGGTGGTCAAGAAACAAATGCACGAGAAAACCTGTCTGCCCCATCCTGCTTTTGAGCTCCTCTTCCTCAGTCCTCTTTTGTGACCAGTGTTCACAGGGGTATGAGCATTAACAAATGGACCAGGGAGACCTTTTGGGCACCTCTGGAACAACCACAGAGCCCATAGCAAGATGGGCAGCTACCGATAGTACACCTCCACCTCCTAGTGGGAGGTGTCCCTGCCCAGGGCAGGGGGGTTGGAACTAGATGATCTTCAAGGTCCCTTCCAACCTAAACCATTCCATGGTAGCCAGGCGGCTTTCCCAGTTCCATTGATCAGGACCATCACCAGTGCATCGCAAAGGCCAGTTTCATGAGCATTTGCAGATCTGCTGCCAGACAGTCCCAGGGCATCTGTCAACCAGATTATTGCAAAAGACTCTAGTGACAGCGAGAGGTGAATGGTGCTAAAGCTGTCTGAGAACATGAGTGTCATGGTGAGGGATCAGGGCAGACTCGGCAGCAGGAGCAGAACAGCTGCCATTTGGAGCTGTTGAATGCTATGATTCACATGAAATCCACAAGGACAAGCTCTGTTTCTGCTACACAAATACCAACGTACACTTCCCTCACTGAAGGCCCAGTTTAAGATCAGTTTGAATCCCACAGGTATCTGCTCTGGGCCCAGTTCTGTCCCAGACTGTTGTTAACAAGATGGCACTGTAACAGAAAGTGCCCCTGGCAGTACAGGCAGAGCACAGCGAAGGGAAAAGCACTTGTAGGACAAGATGAGAATTCAAAGAAATCTAAAAACAAAGAAAAAATTTGGGAAGGGTACAAAAGATTGCGGGATGACGTAGCTGGAGGGAGATGAGGGCGGAACAGTACACTTCAGGCAAAATCAAATATGCGCCATAGGACATCACGGCTCAAAAACGACTTGGGCGGAAAATGACTTGGAGATTACAGTGGACCACAAATTGAATACAGTCAAACATCACCTCGAGACATACACACAGCAGAGGAGAGGCATTGCCCTGCACTGCTTGGGAGGCCCCAGCTGGCGTTCTCTGTCCCGATTTGGATACAGCGATTTGAGGAGGCGGGAGACAAATGGGAGAAGAGCAGTGGCTCAGAACAGCACACGCTGTTGGGGAAGTTTGGGAGAATGGGATTTGTTTAGTCTTGCAGGCACAAAACCAGGGTGGCAGGGTAAATTAACAGGGTTTCCGACACAGCGGAGAATCGCTAGCAGGACTTGGGTCGCCCATGTGTTCTTGATAGCATGGAAGAGGAGAAAGACAAGATGAGGAGCGACAGCTTCTTTTGCTGCCGAGATGATTTATCTTAAATATTTGGTGATACCCTTACTGATGTGTAAAACATCAGAGAGAAGAAATCGCTTGCAACAGGTCTCAGCGCGTGGCGGTATTTATGCTTATTTCATAAGAGAGCACTGTGCATTGAGAAGAAGCTGCAGCAACCCACGAGTGGGAAGGAAGGTTTAAGGACCACTTAAGAGTTTCCTGTTGTATGACAGCGGCAGAAGACACACCTATCAAATAACACCTGCCTGAGCCACTGAAATTTGTGGTGTTCAGCGACCCTCAAAATTTCTTGTATCTTTACCTGTGGTGACACGGTCCAGCAATTACAAACTGGACCACAGAATAAAATACGCAGGGAAAAGCCCAGTCCTAAGTAGTTTCTTACTCACGCAAGAACCTCCAAAGGCCAGAAGTAGTTCAAGAACTTCGTCCACAGTTTATTGCAATAAACATGGATGGAGAAAAGCAGCTTTCCCAAGTGAACGCAAGGACCAGAGGGTCAATTTACAAAGGAAATAATCCAACAGTTTACAGCAAACCTTGCAGACAAGTTGGTAAATAATAGTCCAAAACCTGGGGGATGACTTCAGGTGCCCTCTTTCAGCTAGAAAACACAGGATTATTTCTTAACCTAAAAACTTACCTCTGCAGGAGATTAGCTGTTGGCATGAATATTTTTTGACAGGCTGGAAATCCTGGAAATAAAGTGCCTTGTGTCCCAGAACCTGTTCACAAATACAGAAATGAAGACAAAATATGCCATGAACTTGTTAGAACTCTCAGTTTATGGGAACGGCCCAGCAGCAGAATGATTCACTGTACAGCAGTACAGAGAGCACAAACACACAGGTGCGTGATACAGCCTATATATGCAAGTTTCAGAGCTAACCCCTTTCAATTAAACAATGCAGATATTAAAAGAACTTTATATCCATAAAGAATTTGCTGGCATGAATGTTTTTGGGGCAAATGAGGATGAAGAGCTCCGATTAACAAGTTATGTGACAAATTGTGGGTCTCTCATTGGCAGGGATGTAACTGGGATGCCTTCAGTAATCCGTACCTCTTCCATACTGGCCTGACTGGAAGACATTGACCTCAGATGCACTGAGATGCAAATAACCTTTAAACCCTTCCTAGAAATGCACCACATGAATAAAAAATGCCAAAGGATTGCAGTGTTTCATACAGTTGTAGTCAATAGAAGTCATTCATTCTAGAAAACAAAAGAAAGCAAAATCTATTTTTTTTACATGAATCACTGGGTTGCCACCTAACTATTGCAACAGGAAATTTATATAAATAAGATTCTATCAGGCTTCAGCTCTGTTCCCCCCCGCCTCCCCATCCAATTAACAAAGAAGCTAAAAATAAAAGCTTGATTCTTTTTTTACCAGACCCAGAACAATCTCGCTGGAGCCATGATGCAGCTTTTCAGTAAACCGCTCGACTAAAAAAACAACATTCATACAAAACTTCTCAGAGACTGAAGCAGCAGCAGAAATACTTTTCAGCCCATTTCCTGTATCCCTTAGGCTAGGCAGAAACTGAAACGCAATTCCAATTTACTTTTCCAGCTAGGAGTATTTCCTGCTGAAATGTTTAAAAAAGCAATAGAGACTCAGTGCTGCAGACAGAGTGCCTTAGCCATGGAAACCCTCAGAACACAGTATTTGTATTAAAAAAAAAAAAAAATAGTTTACTTTGTTCAAGGCAGCAGTAGGTCCCAGAGAATTTAAAAGAGAGGTCCAAATTTGTCCTGGCCCTGGTTGGCAATATGGAAAGTGATAATGATCCTTGCCCAAATAGTGCATGGTCTCAGAAACCGTTAGGCAAAGACCTGTAGTACCAGGGTACGGCTGCTACTGGTCCCAGCAGGGTGCCAGGCTTTCCTCCAGTACAGCCCCTGCACTGTGGGGCCTGGCCAGCGCTCCCCGGGGATGCAGAGCACCCAGAATTTGCTGCACATAAATTAACCCCGAATTCCAGCAACTTCGGCTCCATCCACTGAATCAACGCAAAGACGTTTTTGAACACTTTAACTTCACGGAACTAGTCCTTATAACACACACTAATTAGAAAGCTCTCTCTATTGTGAGCATTGAAGTAGTCCCTGAGGTTTAAAAATCACAGCTGACAGAGCATCTCAGATGCTTTAAGGAAATTAACTTTTCTGAGATAGCAATTTGTTTTTTTATTATCAAGAGCAGTATTAACAGCTGACCTTCACCTTATATTTTGAAAATTAAATAGTCCCATATAATAGGTTTTTTTTAATAGGAAATACACCCATGAACACCATAAAGCACCTGTTGCCTGGTTTTCTGGGGTTTAACCACACATTTCCTCCTTGAATGCAGAGAGGACACCTGACTCTGAATGGCTGTATACACAAACAGGCCCTGGGGGGTACGAAATTATGGAACTTTATAGCACCGAGTTAGAAAAATACAAGCTGCGAGAACAGATTCAATGCCACACCTCCACGCACATGCAAAAGCGGCCGCCTGTGTATCTGGAGGTGTGTAATGCCGCTGACAAAATACCCCTCCTTAGAAATGCAGGTGGTTTTTTTTGGTTGTTTTTGTTTGGTTTTGGTTGGTGTTTTTTTTTAATCCACACAAAAAAAAATAGCAGGAATCTTCTCCGATTAAGTAAATGCAATCTTTAAATGTAGGCACATATTTAGTATTAAGATGCCTACTGCGATGTTGAAGCATGATTTCAGTTTTATTAGACATTGCAAAAGAAATATTGCAGATATATAAATGGATCCATACCTCAAAGTTCTTCTGCAAGTCTTTGCAATAGTGGCACTAGTGCTGCTAAAACAAACATATCGAAAGGTCACAGGTGCTTAAAGAACAAGTTTATTGACAATATCTTCACAAATAAACAGTCTAAAGAAAATTTCAGAAATCTCTAAACTTAAAAATTTTAAAATATTGTTCTCATTGGCAAAATATTAAAAAAAAAGAAGTGTAAGATGTCACTGTATTTTTAAACTTCCCTAATTTCAACATTTTGGTTGTCCTTTAATTTGATAATACACATCCAACCCTTAAGCACAATGAAAATGAGTCAACATACAATTTTCCTTCTGTAACGGGATCTCAATTAATAATTTATTATTTTTTTTTGGCAAGCATCTCCCTGAATCCTGTCTGCTTAGAACTTGATAGGTAACATTGGCAAGAAGTAACTTTACAGATATCCCAAGTGAGCCGAATTATTCTGGTATTAATCAAAACCTAGATTTCCCCTGAACGATACAAAGCATACCATGTAGTACAAGAAACTATCAGCATGCATTTTAGAGGTCATTTTTGTATTTCAGGTATGTGAACTTAAAACCAAAGAGGGACAATTCTGATAAAAATGTACTCAGATATTTCATAACATTAATATTTATTGCTTTATATGAATACTGTATTGAAAGCCCAAGCATTCAGTTTACACACAGAAATTATACAATTATATACCGTTTCACAATGGCAGTGAGCACTCATTACAATCTACAAAAATCTACTTTACAGAAATTTAAAAATTCTAAATATCAAAAAGGTACAGTTGAAGAAACAGGTATAAATTTGGCAGCCAGTAATTGTGACTGGGAGGTTGCAGCTTGCATGTCTTTAAATATGGGAACTGGGAAAATATTGAGAGTTTAAAGCAGTAGTTTGTGCTTTGAGCTGGTCTGAAAAAAATGTAACACTGGCTGTCAAAGTAGCATGTTCAAAAATATTTAGTTCACTTCCAAAATGTTATACAAATCATGGTGATTTCTATGCACCCCTAAACCTTTTAGTTGTTTAGCTCAGGTACATAACTACGGTCATATATTAATTCTTCCAATAGAGTGGTGTGATCATACCAATGCCATCTGCATAAGAGTAATTTTGAGACTTCTCTACAATATTCACAATGCTCCAAGAAGCGCTCAAAAAGGCAAGTACCTGTTCATTTCTTCCAAGATATTTTCTTATCATATTTTCAAACATTTCTTCTACAAAAGTTTAAGCTAATGTTTTGATTACAACGTTCTCAACATAAAGCACATTTTCTCATAAATAAATGAAATCCTTTCACTCAGGCACCTCAGAAGTATACAAAAGTGTTGTAATCTGAACAGTTCTCTTGGAATGTGTTTACTCTGGTGTTTTCAACAATGTTAATATTTCCAGGGTTTCATATGGGCCAGATTTCATTTGTTTTGTTTTCCAGAGGCAAAACAAAGTGCCTTGAGAGGTGAACTCAGTCTTTTCGCTATAGAAAAAGTATTTGCTGTATTTATCTTCTATAGAAACAGAAAAATATACCATTTCCCCCTTAGAACAGTGAGGGTACACATACGTGTGCATGCGTGCATATATATGTGTGTGTGAAATGTAACACATTTTAAACACACAACATAAGGTTTCATAGTGTGTACTCAAATAAAAATCTGGAAACCAGCATGAAACCCCATATTTCACATGTCAAATGTTGAAACTGTAACCAAAATATGAAGTAACTGCTATAGCTGTCAGAAAAAGACAAGACAAAAAGCTTTCTTGCTTACATACAACTAGGTGTGGTAATCTCCAAAAAAGTTGTCAAAATTATAATTACCTTCCAGTTTAAAAACTTTTATTCTAAATAAAAAAAACTATACACAAACCACTGATTTGACCAAACGAAAGTTCAGCGGTAAGCAGGACCTGAAGGAGCTGGTATTCACAGTTCTTATCACGTACAACTCTTTCAAGGTTCAATCCATGGAGAAGTTTATTTTACAACCTGCTTCTTTTTGTAAAACTAAAGGTCCACTTTATTACATAAAATTATTTATACAGTGTAAAACCGGAGCCTTATGGAAAATACTGCATCTAAGTGTATTTAAATTAGTCTTGCTCCATAGGTTCATCTGCAACTTCTGTGGCTTCATCGCTGTTTTCCATAGGGGTCTCTGATGAAGTTTCAGGAGTTTCACTAGCATAGGACCCTAACTCTTCAGTTTCACTGCAGTCAGCCCCGCTACTGGCAGATCCACTAATTTCACTGTCATCCGAGTGTAAATCCTTCCCTGCTTGAGACTGATCAGACTCCTCCATTTGATTGTTCTCCTCAGAGGTCTCTTCATTCACAGTTGTGGATTCAGTGTCTTTTTCTTGATCTTTTCTGTCTGGACCAACATTTCTGGGAGACATGAAGGACTCTAGAAACAACGAAAGTACAGTATTATTGAGGCATTTTAAAATGCATCTTAGTGCTGCTACTTTCCATTCCCAGCTATGCTGAGCAATACTTCTACAACACAGCCAAGGACAGGAAAAACTGACAATCCCCAATTTTATTAGAAGATGTAAAGTATTAGCCAACTTCATCAGGATAGCCAAACTATCCTAATATACCATAAAACAAAGTCCAATTTTTTTTATTGAATAGGTAGCTTCACTTAATAAAGCCCTCAGTGGATAAAGACACAGTCTAATAAGTAACTTTTTCTTGCTTCCCCACGTTCCTTCATTTGTCTTCAGAAGCAGTCTTTTGGAAACGTACACTGTTTCAAGTGTACATCATTTATGATCTAGAGGAACATTTTACAAATACATGAGCCACAAAATAAATAATAAAAGGAAACTCTGGAGAATATGTAAAAAATAGATCAGTTTCTTAACTGCAGTTACCTTTTTTCAGTTAGGTACAGGGCCTGCCTTAGGCAGAGGTAGTTTTCACTGTTATACCATTTTATAAAGTTTTAAGTAGAGATGTAGGACAAAGAAAAAGAGAAGAAATAACAGAATCGCTAAATTCTGCGAAACTGAAGTATGAACAAGCAGTTCATCTTTATGCGTAACTGGAGACATTCAACAACCCCAACAGCACTGGCCTGCCACAAAGAAAATCCCAAATCCTTGAAAAACGCACAGAGCAAAGACAGTAAAATCTGAAATACCTTCCTCCTCTTCCTCTGTACAGTGCTGTCTGACACAAGTAGCATCTTTTTCTTTATCCTGAGATGTAGAGGATGTTTCTGTCTCTTCCCCCATGCCTAAAGAAACTTCACTGGAGGCAGCTTGGTTAGGTGCATCTCTGGCTTCCCCTTCCTTGTCAAATTTAAGTCTTTTTACCTCATGTCCTTCTGCTTCTGCAGGATCATCTTCAGAGTGCTTATTTTTTACTGGGCTGCTCTGAGCACCTTCTGATTCAGATGCTGGTGATTCACTATAAGACAACAAAAGCAGCTGTAGCTTTTATTGAAGAAAAACATTTTGTATCTTGTCACACTTTCAAAAAAAAAAAGTAGCAGCTACTTCAAGTTAAACAGTCTACAAAAGATAACAGTAGAACTCACTTCACTTACTACATAACAAAACCTCAAAGCCATCACTCCTCTTTCACCTGATTGTCGATGAAAACACAGAGTGGTCTGTAACTTGGACCCACCAGAGTAGCCTGACAACTCCTGCTGTCAGAATCAGTGGCAAACATTTATGAAATATCCTATGTGGTTATAGTTTAACATGCTGACACAGATATGGTAACTGTGAATTTCTGAACTCTATTATTCACTCTTCATTTTTACCATACATCCCATACACTTATGGGATGTGTTACTGCAACTGTGGAAACTTGATCTAATAGTTAACTAGACAGCCCAAACAGTACACAAATCCTGCTGCAGATATTTGTATGTTAAGACTTAATTATGCATGCCTTAGATGGCCATTCTCTTTTAAAATATTTTTTACATGTAAGTGAAAAAAAAAAACAGAGAATAATAAAAACTCAAAACACATTACTCCTCACAAACCTGTGTTTTTTATCTTCTGTTTGCTGCAAGCTTGATTCTTTATGTTCCGTGCTGTCTGGCAAACCGTTTGTTGTCATAGGAGTTGACAAAGAAACCTTCGGTCGATTTACTGGTCTGGGAGTTCCAGGACCATTTACATTAGATCTTTGAAAATAATAATAAAAAATTAACCCATCCTTTTAGTAAAGTAATTTGTTCCTAATAAAGCAGATATAACCTTGTTTTAAAAGATCACCAAAACAAAACAGATCAGGTACTTTGATATTTAATATTGAAGAAAAAATTCCTTGCCTGTTACAACATGCAAACTACGTTAAAAACTTTAAATTACAAAAAAACCCCATCTAAACAATGAGGTTAGAAAAAGACCAAAAAACACAGTACATAGTGTATACAGTCATGCCTCCTCTCCCCTCCTTCCCCCAGTATTCCGTGTCACACCCCATTTTTGAGGCTACTGATTTGGGATCAGAGTAGGTAATAAGGGATCTGAACCACCTATTTCCAGAACTACCTTGCTTTTATCCAGAAAAAGTTAACTCCCGAAACCAAACTTACCTGTCAGAGTACCCTGGTGAATTTCCTGGGAACATAACACCATTCATCCGATTTAAACTATTGGAATTATTTTTCCTAACAAAAAGAAAAGTAAGCATTAGAATGTTATGAATAAAGGAACTTCAAATTACTTTAAGCTTCTTTGCACAAAATTTCCTCCCCCTCTCCCCAACTTAAAGAGTCCCCCACTGTCAGTCCTCAAGGGGTTCTCTACCTATACAGTATACTGGGGAAATTTTTTTCACTCTGAGTGTGGTGAGCCCCTGGCCCAGGTTGCCCAGAGAAAGCTGTGGCTGCCCCATCCCTGGAGGTGTTCAAGGCCAGGTTGGACGGGGCTTGGTGCAACCTGGGCTGGTGGGAGGTGGCCCTGCCCAGGACAGGGGGGGTTAAACTAAATGGTCTTCAAGGTCCCTTCCAACCTAAACCATTCTATGATTCTATAAAATAGGCTAGGATAAGAATTTACAGCGCAACTGTTATTCAGTGGTATCCATTTTTTCTACCACCAGCTATAACATAACAGTTTAGTATTGGGGGATGACTTGGTTTGATACTGACCTGTACCACATATCTGATTCCAAAGCTGGCTGTTCATTTCCAAGTTAATACACATAAGTCTTGCAGACCGCTATCACTACTGTTGACTTTACCATTGATACTGAAGATTGAACTCTGCATGGCTGTCTTTTTCAAACAACTACTGCCAGCAAGAGAAATGTTGGACACACACGTGCACATGCTCCCCTCTACTAACACAAGCTTAAACTTTCAAGAAAAAGAATTATACTTACTCTGAAGATGGATATACACAGCTGACAACCATGACATTCTGTAATACACAAACAACATAGTAGGAGTTCAGAAACAGAAGCTTCAGTTCTTGACAATACCCCAAACTTAAAGAATTACAGGGTTTTGGTCATATTAAAGTATCTCTACAGAAAATTAGGTTGAAAGCTGCCAACAGATGACAGATACATCAAAAGTATCTCTGCTCCCTCTTTACAAGGTCAGGCCATAATTACACTAAAAGTTAGTATTTTTATAAGTGGGTTACTGTCACAACAAGACCAGCACATTAAGCCTCAGGACCAAGTGTTTGTAATTTTTATCCGAAGTACCTCTGGAAAGCAAAGTATTCTGAAATGCTGAAAAACTTTTGCATTGTGTATATTTTGTACACAAATACTGCATTCAAAAGTGTGCAAGCACTATTAGCTATTTTTGGCACAGCCATATTTCAAATGTTAAATTATTTTGGCCCTGCATAAACAAAGGGCAGAAATAATCATTAATTCAGTACATTTTGCTTAGCCACCTCTCCCTCTTGAATGGCACTGCAAACTAAATCAATTTTAACATCTAGAAACCTAGCTTAAAAATTAGGTAAGTCTCCCTCTTCAAATCAATACTGAGGCCAATTATACAGGGGGGCTTTTATCACAAGGCCAGCTAAATTAACCCAGATGAACTTTAATGAGGGTTCTCCATAAAACCCGAGGTGTGGTTTCACAGACCTTGTTGATGGCTAAGAAACTGCTTTGTGGAATCCCTGTCTCATCATTTATTCCTGACCATCTCCTTCCCATGTTAACTTGCAAGAATACACCTGACTGCATCCACTATAATAGTGAAAAGCAATCCATTTACAAGTTAACCTTTCTTCAACCAAACAGTCTAAGTAGGAACCTCAAGCCAATTTTGCCATCAAGAAAATCTTATGTGGAACCACATCCTGACAGTCTGTTACCTACTTCTGAAAGATCCCACATTCTGACATAAGCTATAAAATACCATTAAATGACATCTGCATGCTTCTATGAAGGCACAGTCTTCTACACAAGAGGATTTAAATACTGACACAAGAGACACTACAAGGGAAGAGGCCTCCCTTCTCCTTCACCTACTAGATCTGATCTGAACCCAAATGTGGAAGGAGGTGCCTGATCAAAAAATTTAAAGTATTTCAGCTGATTATTATTTCTAACTAGGACTCAATATAAAAAGGTGACATTACACCCTCCACAAACTACAGTTTGAGTACTGCACTGTGATTAGGAAACATAGCAGTTGCAGCTCTGAGGTTTATTTTTAATGTTTAAATAAGCTATTTTAAAACTGCTTTCTGATGTTAAGAAGTATGAAATAACTCATATGCTCAGAGTAGCTATTAGCTATACTATGGCTACGAGCCATAATAAAGCCAACAGACCTTTGGGAATAATTCAGAAGTTATTCAAGGGGTAGTTGCGACTGTTTAACTGCATTATCTCTCAGAAAAATACATACCTTTTCCACACCTCTTAGAAATTTGTCTGTTCCTGTGTAATTCCTCCTAGGATCTGTCAGCAACTCACAGAGTCGCTGAATAGTGAAGGGGATGCTGCAATGAAATAAATTTATAACAATTTTATTTTATTTTAATGAGTATGACCTCTGGAAAGCAATGTTATTTCCTTCTCCCCCTTACTGAGAAGACAGAAAGAAAACAGTACTGAAATTTATCATTAGCAATACAGGTTAGTAACTCAAGGCCTTATTTTTCCCTATGTCATACGCTAAGGTAACAAAGCACTGCGTGTTGTGCTCACCACCACAAAACTCTTAAGTAGTATCCTAAAGACATCATCTCACAACTCAAACGATTCATTAAAACAATGAAAAGAAAATCAGATCATGAACAGTAAAACAGTTTAAGACTGTATTTTTTTATTCAAATATATAGAACAGAAATGGTAAGCGCTTCAAAACAAATTTGAGTCATACACACTAGAGCTAAAAAATTCTCAGCTTGTAGTTTATTTCATGTTTCACAAAATACATTTAGAGAAAAAACATTAGGTGTTGGAATTACTAGAACCATTATACTTTAGCTGTTACAAATACTCTATTTTGTCAAAACTGGACAGTATACTTATCTATCAAGGAACAGCTCAGTAAAAATAATTAAACTCTGAGTAAGATATATAAATCCATAAGCATCACATTCAGACATTCTGTTTTCTGACAACTCTGCACTCAATTTCATCCCTACTTAAATGAGAAACTGACCTTTCGGACAAGCAATACTTTACATCCATTTACCTGAGATGTCACACGCTTTCATTGCAAATTCAGTGTCACATTTTAACAAACTTCTGTGACTTTTGACAAAATAGTAAAATACTTTGAAAGTTATTTCAATAACAATGATGCGTTTTTACAATTAACTATTTGAAGACAAACATTTCAAAAATTTATCTAAGAAGAATATTTAATACAATACTTAAGAACCATTTCTTGATTGGGAATACGACTGATACACCAAATCCAGAGCAATATCAGTACAGACTTACAGTATAGGGATATATACGCACATGTATATGTATGTTTTTGTAAAAATTCAACTTTTATTTTCTGATATCTTAAGCCTATTTCATTAGCTAACACAGTATGTATCTCAAGCTTAGTTCACTAGCTAAAAAGCCACATCTTTAAGATGCACAGATCTACCACTAGTTCAGTGAAAACACGTCAGCGTAGCCATCATTAATCATACCACACAACACTTCATTTTGACTAAAAGCAAGCAGTAATCAGAAAGAGAGTGACCAAGTACCAACAATTTAATTATGTTTTTCAAAATTGTCTGTATGTTACATTACTGAGGAAGTTACAATCCTCAACTGGAAAACAGTAAGGAGTTAGGCGACAATGCAGCCACCCTTAGCCCTAGTTCCAACACAGCTACCTGAAAAAACACAGAAGGTATTTCACAGTTACCCTACTAGTTAACGCCTTCCCTTGCTATTCACCCTGAATTTCATCATACCACCTTATCTTTACTTGACTTCTAAGAATAGAAAGAAGGTGAAGTTAATCTCCATCAATCAGCTGTGGAGAGTTAGAATACAGCTGATGAAGCATTAAATACATTAAATACTTTCAAAAAGTAATGCTGTAAGACGACAGTATTTCTAAAACATTTGTTTTGACATGTTATTGCTTAAAAGCAAGTAAAATGGCAGAAACCGAGTATTTTGGAACACGGGCAAAATACACTTCACCTCTCTAGTTTGACCCAGAAGTATCTCCTCCCCCATTCCCAAAGTTTGGTAAGTACAAACCAGAACAGCTTGACAATTGTTCTCTCGTTATTAATTTCCCTAAAGCTTCTTCAGTTCCGCAACTTTTGGTCATCCAGTAATCTTTCTGACACCCAAATTCATCATGATGCTCAGCTTCTGTGTAGTGCCCTCTTTTAGCCAAATTCCCAACTCTAACTCAGTCACAAAGAATTTACTTCATCTGTTAGCTTTTCCACATAGGTACAGCACTAATTATATCTATTGTTTCTCATTGATGGCCATTTTGTTTTGGGGTTGAAAAGTCCTAATTAAAGAGACCTTGTGATTTTTTTAATAGACTAGACACTGTCCATTCAAAATCAATTTAATTCACAAGAACAAAGACACACAGACTTTTAAATTATTTTTCATCATCCAAACCTGTAAGACATCCTGGAGAATCACTGCCTGGCTAATTTGTATTTATCTGTACTTAACTGGACACCTGGAACACTAAAACATGAAGTATTTTGTGAACATTGCCACAGTTCTGGCTACTTGGGGAATAAACATGCTGAAGAACATGTGCAGCCTGCAACTAACTCCAGAAGTAAAAGTTGCCATCCTACTTTACTCTTAGCTGTAAAAGGTTTAAACAAAAGATAAAACCAGTTCATTCTCCTCCAAAATTTTCCATAGTAAACTGAACTTCGTTTATTGAGCAGCAGATGGCACCAAGTGTCACACTATCGCCTCCTTTGCATGTCATTCATGTTCAACATTTCTAAATGGTTTTAGTTGGCAAAACCCGAAGTTAACTTAATTTCATTAATTCTTTTCAGTGAAATTATTATTTTTAAATAGTTTAACAATGTGATTTTAAAATAGAAGTAATTGAAATTGGTGTAAATCTACACATGAACCCAAAGTTTGCAAGCATTACAAAAATTGATCTTAAATGCTAAGGAATTTGATTAGTTCAGTGCATGAATAGTCCTAATCTGCCTTAAGGTAACCACTTACCATTCCATATGAAAGCACTCGAACTGCACTTCCTAGCACAACAGTTCAGAATTCATTAAAAATTCATCATCATCATATGGACAGGATTCAAGATCTATCTGGGGAAATTACTTATAACAGCCATAGTAAATTGTAGCCAAAATATACATAAGTGAAAATTTTTTATTATGATTATGTCTATTTTATTAATGCTGTGAAGATTCCTCAGTCATCTGAGATCCCCAATAACTTACCTTGGAACTTTCTGCTTCACTAGCAAAGAATAAAGAAAATGGCAAGCCTTAAGAACTTCCTACTCCAGAGCAATTCTAATGTATAGCATGAGAATTTGGCTCTGCAAGCATATTACACAGTGTCAGGTAAGATGCAGTAAGGTTACATTTGAGCTTTCTTTAAAAAGACACTTCATCTAGAAAAACCTCAAAAGAAGGGTCATTCTTAATTCATTACTTCTTTGACTTAAAAAAAAGTTTAAAAAATTTAGCTACTTTTAATGAACTCTTTCCCTCACTCTTTCAAACACCGATAAACACATCCTAATAATAAGGTCTCCACTACGGTAGCCTGAAATGACATCCACAACTCTAAATAAGAAGCCGGAATATATCCAATCGCACAAACCAAAACTTGCTATGTTACTTTTTGGACGCATCTCCACATGATTCAGCTTTCACAATCATATCCTCACTGTAGGAGTTGTAGGATTTACTAAATTAACTATTCTACAATCCTAGATTCTGAAACACCCTAGTGTATTATTTTGTTTAAGGTACCTAATGTATGCAGTTTATTCCTCAAAGACTGGGTGGTTCACTTCAAAGTATGAGGAAGTTAAGCACTCCAAAGCATTACAGCAATAATCAAAATAGCACGGCCACAGAGTAAGCTCCGGACTTGGTCACCCAGAGGTTTGTTTAGTACACTTTGGAACAACAGAAGATAACAGCAGCCCATTCATTAGCTGTCTCCATGTGAGAACATTACAAATTTTGTGGGCAGTGAAGCATTAACAAAAAGTTGGGGGAGGCGGGTGAGAGGCAGACTCAGGCATAAAGGATAGGTTTGTTTTTAAATTCCTTCAGTGAAGTAGCCCGGTATAAATACCGGGTANGAACAAGATCTGACTTCTAGGAGACGCTTAAAGTGCAAATAAATTAAGTAGTACAGAACAATGACAGTAAAATTATTAACCTAGCATCAAAATATGATACTAAAGACATGTTAGTAGAGCCTCCAAATCTGAAATATCAGGGTAACAGGCAGACAAGCTTTATAGTATGCCTGTTTACTGACAAGCTGAGAAAAATGCTGAAAGAGTCTCTTTTAAGCAAGCATTGAGACCCACAAGCAGGATGTCTCAGCTTATGGTAAGTATGTAATCCAGTTCAGAAACAAGAAAAATATTATATAAGCTATTAAAAAAGACACACCAAATAAAAGAAAAAAAAAATCAGTAGCTTTATTTTAAAGGAAACAAAACTTCCATAATTACGAAACCAGCAAAGGGTATATACTTCAATCTAAGACACTGTCAGCAATTCAGCAATAGATTGAACACTCCAAGTCTCTCAATTAGTAAGTATCACTCAATCTATAACTTTGAATCTGGCACAATTTAACAATTCAAAACCAGGTACACCTTGCTTCCTGGTTGCACCATGTTTATCATGGCATTACTTCAAAAGCTACTGAACTGCCACAAAGCAATTAAGAACTGAATAATAAAAGACTTCTTTCAGTTAGGTATTTCAAAATATATTGAAATAAATCTGGACTTTACTATCTATTTTACCTGTTAAATGCATATAGTAACACCATGCTTCATTGAAGGGTATTACTTAAAAACTAACTACATATTGAAAGAAACTGAAGTGACTGACATGTCACAAGATGTCATAATTTTCATTCAAAGACAGAATAAGTGAAAGTTCTGAAACTACTGCAATATTTTCAAGGTATATACTTGTTTCTGTTCATCTCTTTGAGGAAGCAAAACGAACAGTCACAGATGTACAAACTACTTAGTTAAAATTGGGAAAATATTTTTGTTAAAATTTTGTGATTTTAGAAAACAAATGATACATACCCATTAAATCCAGTGACAATTTTCAGGATTCTTTCTTTCATCTCTTCAAAGGGAATATATTCCACATTTGGATTGGGGGGCCCTCTTGGTTCAGGAGCTGAGGTTCTGAAATCATCCATTACTTTCTCCAGTTTGAAAATAAAATAGCCTTTAAACTGAGACCACTGAACCCTGCATAAAACACAAGAATTAAGACATATGCAAGTCAGCCCTAAAACCACAGAAAAACAGTGTAACTTTATGTTTGCAAAACAATATTCATGCCAGTCCTAAGACAAATGAGGCAAGTAATGCAGTATTATTTTTCTTCCTGAATTTAAAGTGTGATAACTATTTAAATAATTACAGTAGAACAATATTACACACGTCAATTGCCATTAACAGAGTAAGCCACTTCTTTAGATAACCAATATCCACTTACCATTCAAACCTAAATGTGAAACACACATGCATGCTATACAATTTACCAGTGAGCGTACATGCCACCTAGTTTTCACTGAGCTCACAAGAGAAGGGGGGAAAAAGTGTTTCAAGTCTGGAAAACATACATCAATTGTACATAGCGTTATCTGCTTCCATTACAAAACCTTAATGAAAGGCTTTTTGTAACAAACTGCTCAGTATCCACACATCTTAAAAGCATGTAATGGTACCTCTTTTTCTCAGAAATGCAAATATATTTTGTATCAGCAGTTGCTGATGAATATTTGAGCAAAACAACTTCAACCCCTGAAAAACATTCCCATAACTGTGAGTAATCTATTAAGATCTTTAAGTTGTAAGGCAGAAGGTAATTTGTACAGTTTTATCATTTATAGAATTCTATATATTTAATTTTTCAAGAAAACAGGTCTCTTCCACTGTATACAATGGACAAGGTGAGAAACTGCTGGGAAAGTCCTTTTACACCAATTGCCCCACACAACAGCCACAGAAGTAGTTCTGGGGCTCCTCTGGCTAGTGCATTTCTTAGTGGCATAGGGAGCAACCTGAAAGTAACCGATTTAGTTTAGTTACTATCAATTTCATTCTATTCATGCTAATGGAAGAGCTTTCACAGCTACAGGATGGAGAAGCCAGTGGAGAAAAAGAAGAAACAGTGAGAATAACAAACCAACAATAAAGAAAGAAAAAGTGATCTTTGACACTTGCCTACAACATATGCAATCTGGAATGAACAGGCTCAAATCAAACAAGCACAAAAACCGGACCCCTGGACAGCCCTTCAGCTCCTGCTGAAAGAAATAATACTCAGCCAAAGGCTGTATTTCTACACGTTGTCTTTGGTAATAGAACTAGCGTAAACAGCCCTGACTATTTCCAACCCCACATAACATCTGACCTTCTGTCAGGCTGATACAGCTATTTGTGCTGACTCCCCAGCAGTGACGTTTGTGTCCTGCACACTATTCTCAAGCACCAGTACTACAAAATATAAAACTACAGGCCAGTGAAGTCATATTAGCCTATTTTCACCAGAAAAACAGTGCCATGTTACCTTTGCCTTAATTTCCTCCTTAATCTCAAAGAAATAATAGCAATGAAAAGGGAGAAAACTTAACTCAGGTTTATCTACAGAGACTCAAACACAAAATCCCCATCTTTAATTAGGAGTGATAAATTTGCAAGAATGGGGGAAATTCAAAGAGGAAAGCAAACCTCCCTCTTACTTCACAAGAAACCATTAAGCACCTCACAACAGAGGGGAACACAGGACTTAGCGAATGATAATAAAACCAGAAACAAAAATAGAAAGAAAAAAGAAACAAGGTCCCAAAAGGGAATGGCGTGGATAGATTAAACAGCATCATTGAGTCTCACTGGATTATGGGGCCAATTAGCATTATACAGCCAAAGCAGAATACTATATTGTTTCCAATGTACAGTATTAGGCATTACGACTACAAATGTTAAATTAAAAAGCTATCCAACCTGCAGCGCTACCACTATGAGACCAAAGCTTTCATAACAAATCACAGATTTAATACATAAGCATATCACAAAACACAGACAGAAAAGACCCAGTAAATAACCCTATGTCATAGTAGGATTACTCCCTACAGAGCATTCCAAGAGCTTTATGTGCCTCATGAAAGGGGATTCCACTATTATTCTAAACACTCTTTGACAACCCCATTTAGATATTTTTTCCAAACTTTAAAACTTGAGCTGTTCTTTGTTTTCATTGTTATTTATTTCTTGCTAATTAGTAACACTTATCTTTTCACGGGCTATTAAACCATCAGTGTTGGTTGCTGAAATAAACCAAAAGTTTAAAATGGCAATCGACTGCCTGAAAGCAGTACCCACCAGCTCCTCTTTACAATGCCAAAGCTGCAGAAAACAAAGGATGCAACACTTTGCCCCTATACAGAAGTCTAGAAAACTGTCACCAATTAAAAATACTTCAGTTTAAAATGAGTATATCTTCTATTATAAAAAGGCTAAGAACTTGCATCTGCAATACTGACACAAAAACTATCTTTCATCCTGTATTTCAAAACACTTGATAAATGACTCCCAGCCAGGTGACACAGTCCAGCTTACAAACAGAAGCAGCAGAGTTTAAGGATAAACTCATCCTGCAGTCACAAGCCTGACTACAGCTAACCCAGATATAGCAACACCAGCTTTACATCAGCTAAACAAGCTGTTGCTAGAAGCAGCATAACCACAGAGGCAGGAGCTCAGGACATGCTTGCTGTTTAGACATTTACTCTGTTTCTCAAGCAGGTTTTTTCAACATTGCTGTATTCCCAGGTGCTGTGGCTGCACTAATAGCAGCATGAAAGCCAACTGGTTAAAAGCAAGCGGTACATTCACACTGCAGTCAGATATGTAACTGCAGTTCGTTCCATAAACGACTGCTTCGAAGTCACAGAGGTGTCTCATGCTTCTAGAGCATAATCTCCTGACCTCAGTGTTGTAATTTAGACATTAAAACATGCTCCCATGGTCTTGAAGCACTTTCAATTTATGCAACTACTTTCTGATGAACAGTTTTATCGCAGTACCACTAAGTTACATGGGAACTCCAGCCACTCAACAGGAAATCTTATTTGCACCACAGAAGACTGAGTCAGCTCCAGACTCTTCAACTGTGTAGGCAAAATTCAGTCCTGCAGTGGCAGCACAGTGGATTCCTGGAAGGCAGGAAGAAGGTGGAAGGTTTCTGGATGCTGCAGTGTAGGTCACTTTTCTTTTAGGCCCAACTCTTCTATAATTATCCTAGGATGAAGAATCTCCAACTTCCACACACCATGCTTCAGTCACCTCCTTCCTGCCTTTCCTCCCAACCCAGTAAGCAGCAGTCCCTCTTCCCTCTTTCTTACCTCATCTACTTACTGCTTGGTGTCTGCAAGGCTGCTAGGAAGGGGCAGAACTACACACTATTCCTACAGGAGGGAGAAAATAATTCAAAAGCAAGCAGAAGCAGCTCGCTGCTCCTTCTGCTTTCATCCAGAACTGAAATTGCTTCCTTCTTCCTCAAAGCCAGTCCCTTTGTCAGCAACAGCAGCATCTACCACCACATCATCAGGCACTGACAGTATACCTCCTAGACAGCTCCACACTATGCCTCTAGTTTAAGCTAACTCTGAACAAGTCCTCAGAAAAGAAACATAATACAAGGTAGATTAATAAAGGATTTATATAAAAGAATTTTACATCAAGCAACATTAATCATGTATATTTGTTAAAGAAACTTATCTACACTTGAGACAGTGTACTGCAAAGTTTGAACGCTATCTTTAAGCAGTTTATAAAAGATTACACTCAAATCAATCTACAAAACTGAGAAGTATCTGGCTATGTATCTGAAAAAGAAAATGTTAGGATAATGAAATCACTCCTGACCAAAAAAAAAAAATCATTCCCACAGGGACAGTAAGACTTTCTTAATTTTCATTTACTTCAGTGGAAGTGATCAAAAGTGAGTGTCAAAAGAGGAAAGTTATCTTTCCTGTTTTACCAGTCTATGAAAATTACATGTAGAAGTTGGTATCAGCTGAACTCTTGAAAGAAAACCAATTAGTTCATAAATGATAGGTAGAACTGTTAGCCAATAGAGTACAAAAATTAAGATTAAAAATGGCATCATCACAGCAATCTATATCTACACCTCTAGAAATTTTAAATTATCAGCATACTCTGAAGGACTGGACAGTTAGAAAGCCAGACAACAGTAGCGAGAAGAGATAAACAAATGGCAAATACCTGTTTTCAAGAAAAGAAAAAAAATCTTCTACATGTATCACAAGCTCCCTGAGAACAACTCCAGCGTCAGAATGCAAGACCTATTTTACCTGCTTTGTTACAAAATGGGAGACACTGAAAGTGAGCAAAGTTTGGTCAATACCTTCTGTAGTTAAATCAAGAGCCAAATGGAATTGAAAGAAAACTTTTACACAGCTTTATGTACAACCTCATTAAGTTTTATACACTAGAAAATAACTGACAAACAACCAAATTGAAGACATTCCATGGAGAAAATACTATTCATACTTTCTTCTGAACAGGCTTGTTTATAAACAACTTGCTCTTCCCACTCACCATTGTACATAATCAGCCTTTTCTAAATGCATACTTATGTCTTCTAAACCATGCTTTTCCTGTCCACTACACTAACTTGTGAATTTGTACTGGCAACTTTGAGAGCTTTATAGCCAAAGAAAAAAATTCCTGTGAACACTCTAAGATCTGTAAAAATATCTTCAGAAACAATACTTCAAAAAGTTAGTTGATCCTGAAATGTTTTGGTTCAGTTTACTTCCACTTCAGAGAATGACAACTTTGAAATTATATACATTTTAGGTATATCTAAAGCATCTTTCATTACAATATCTGGTTCATCCTGTGTAAATATACCTGTACAAACACAGCTCCCCTGGGCTAACTAGCCTAGAGTTTCACAGATACTCCAAATGGTATTTTTGGATGGTATTTTTTCTTAAATAAAGAGTCCTCTGCTTCCCTCCCACCAGCTCCTGCACCATCCTTCCCTTACATCAGCCTAAAGGTTTTGCTTTGACATACCGAAAATTAGAGGAAGAAACTGACTTCATTAAAAAAAGCCCCTAGCATGGAAAAAAGTCACCAGAGGCAGTAATGAATGGCTGAAAAGAAGCAACCATAGCACACTTCAGAATTATAGCTTTTATAGATACATATATCATAGCAGAACCACACATCTCAAATTCTCCCAGGACCAATGTAAATGACAGCAGTTTAACTCAACAATTTAATTTTTTTTAAAAAAAGCAGCTTTAATAGTCAAGCAACAGATGAAAGCATAGAAGCTAACAGAGTCCAACAGTTCAGTCTTTGTACATTACTTAAATACATGATACTATGTCCTAGATTTAATATATGCTAATAACTGCTTTCAGGTATGAAGAGATATTTAACACCATAATATTGTACCAGAATGCAGTCTCTGACCTTGCAATTTAAGTAAAAATTAGAAACACAACAGAGAGACATGGATGGAAGTGTTTGAAGATACTCAGTTGTGTTTTACAGAAATTAAAAAGGAAAGCAGACAGCACCTGACCAAACAGCCAATAATATGAGAAACATAAGCAAATTTTGATAATATTTACATGTAATTAGTGAGGCAGCATGAGAAAAGGCTAAGAAAGGGCAGGGGAAGACATAAGACATGAAATGAGCAAGCAGAGATTAAACAAAATGACAGGCTACACAGAGAAATGACCAATAAATGAAAATTTAAAAAAAAAAAAACCAACTCACAAACACACAAAACCCTATGACAGGGTCAGAATTACTAAGTGAAGACAAGAAAGCCTTATGAAGACACAAAGAAGTGAGGAAACTCTACAGTCAGAACAGTACTACAATAACATACTTATTCACTGAAAGTTGATGAGGCAGCAAAAATATCTCCACTGCACAGGGAAGGAAGAATTAAGAAAAGATTAATTTAGACAAGGGACATAACCTAGCATTACCAGAGCGGAAACAAGGAACAACAAAATCCTAAATAACTGTGTTCTCTGATGAAAGCAAACTATTTCACACCTGTACTTAAACTACATGATTTTCTGTTGGAACTAATCCATTACTATAGATCTATCAAAGTTTGCCAAGTAACATCAACCAAGTTTAGAAACCCCTAAACAGCATTGTTCAACAAGGGACAAAGTCACCTTAGACAGAAAGCAGTTCAAATGATCTGATGCTATGCTTTGATTTGAAAGAAGAATTACTAGCACAAAGTTGCTTGAAAGGTATGATTGCTTCTCTACTAACATGATTTGCACAGAATTCATCTTTCCAAACACGCACATCAAAAACAAAATTGCATTTTACATGGAAATAATCTAATCCTATCACTCCCAGAGCATAAAAGACTTCCCCTTATTCCCTTATCTCCTGCTTACTGAAAATGTTTGTATTGATGAAACTGAGAAAGCAGCCTTCTCCCCTACCATACTGGTTATTGAGAGAGGAGAACTCTCTGTCAATAGCTTGCACTGTCAAGATGTTTTTTGTACATCAGAGAATTAACTGGTTATTTTCTTCTGACCATTGGACAAGTTTTTATATTTGATTCTTTTGCCACTTGGTATATTCGTTTTGGGAGACTTGAAATTTCAACAAAAAGAGAAAAAAGCAAGAAACATTTAACAAAGTTATTTAAGCAAGGTTTGACAAACATTAAAAACCAAGTGACAGAAGTAATAGTGAAAGGCAACTTAAGAACCTGGAACAGACAGTAATGTCTTGTAGTCTGGAGAATCACATAAAAACATTAACTTTCAGAGAACTGTAACAAGGAAAGAAGACAAAGTTGCAATTGCAATATCCCTACCTCCTTCATACAAACACAGTGCTTTCCCTACTATTTTTAAGAAAAACTATCCATGTTGAACAAGCGATATAGTTCTTTCTCGTGTGTTTAGTACTAGACTGGAAGGTTTTGCTACAACACAGTGATCCCCAACACTACTTGAACACTAAGCGTAGATTGGACTGCAAGTCACCCTAAGTGCAAAAGACAACTACAGTAAGTTACCTATCTCTCCCTTTTTAGCAACCGTATTAAAATATCAGCTGTAACACTAAGGTAGTACATACGACTTACACACTTTAAACAGACTCTACAGGATTTTACACTTCAAACTTCAGTAAGACCCATGGAAGGTAAGCAGGACAAAACCTAAAATTAACTGAAGAACAGGAGGAAGAATTCAGAGTGCCTGAAATAAGGCTATCTCCTGAAATGAAGGTACTGCAATTATTTCATAAATCTTTCTGGAATTGCTTCACAGATTACAGGTTTAATTAAGAAAAACATTATATTGAAGGGATGTTAAGCTTCTAGAGACCTAGCTATGTACTTAAAACATTAAGACTCCCAGGAGTCCTGGTGGGATGTCTGTCTTCAGATTTCACAGTGTTTAAGTTCATTACAAAATTACTTGGTTTAAATTTTAAGAGGATGCCATCTGTTTTGGCGAGATACTACATTCCACAAAGAACATAAAGTGAAAATGAAAACAAAGTAGATCTACTATTGATTCTGTTCATTGAACAGGCCATAAAAGAAACATCAGAACTTAGGGAAAAAAGGGCGCACTTCCCTATCCACCCTTCTCCTACTATTAGCTCTCTGACAAGCAGAAAATAAAAAGTACAAAATAGTACATTTAGGATGCAAATACTTCATGTTTAGCTGAACTGATTTTAAGGCAAAGTCCTCAGAACACAGAAGGAAAGAACCAGAGAACAATCTCGGAGGGATTCACTTAACATGTAGCAAGAGAACAGAGTCACTTATATTAGCCCTCCCCCAATTACTGTTGACTTAGATTACACTCCCATGGAGACTTGCTAGTGGGAAACAGGTGTTTTTAAGTGAAATAACTTGTCAACTTTAATAACTGTTTCTCCTCTTTTGTGCCTCGCTCTAGAGCTCATGGAAGATGAAGATACAGCCTAACACACAGTAATGTCCCCAGCCTGTCGGAAGCAAAATTAAAGTTTCATCCAAAACAAGTTAATTCCTTTTCTATTCTGGTCTATCAATGGAATCTCCAAAACTATCTGAGAAGTCAAAAGGCACAGAACATGAAGTGTACCCAGCAATCAAGTATCCAGTTCAAACCCCTCTGCAAGGTGGCAAACTTTCCAGTGTGCTCTTCCACAGCCTCAATGCAGGATGTATCCAAACAGGAATAGTAGGGACTAGATGGAATACACCACTTCTCAAACCAAAGGCCACCAGGAGCACAGAACCTACCCCCGCGTATGAGAAGCCCCAGAGTGGTTCCCTTCCCCTGGCTGCAGAACCTGGGAGTCAGCGTGGGGTGCCTGGCGAGGACCGAGTGCCCCGCTCCCAGGCAGCAGCACAGCAACCGGAGCACCCACCGCAGAGGTCCTCTCCAGCGGACTCAGCAGCTACAGCTGTGCAGAGGAACTGATGGACTGCCATCCTCTGGGGGAAGGGGGACTGAGGCCACTGGCTTCCTCTCACTTGGCTCCTTCCTCAGTTATCTCTGTGCTTTGGGATGGAAACGCAGTACATAAAGCCTACTCCCTCTATTGCGTTTTCCTTGTTTTGTTTTAATCTTTACCTTGCTTAGCGTACCCTAATTTCCGATATATTAATTGGGTATAAACAGCGATATTCGGAAGTACACAGAAGGAGGTGCACAAACTAAAAACCTTGTTAAGAACTGCTTGTAAAACACAATCCCCACCATTCTCATACAAAAACACCAACGCTTGTTGCCATTTGACATTTTAGGTTTTATACCGGAATTTCACTATTTATTATATAAATAATACAGATTGCTTCTTAACGAAGACCACTCAATGGTAGAGACACAGCTCTCAATTTCTTCAGAAAATACGTCTGAAAAATTCTGGGGTAGAAAGCTGGCAACACTGAACTCCCATTAATGGGGAGATTAGCTGCACTATGGTTCAGCGAGGATTTCACCACAGTGCAGAGGGAGGCTGCTGCCCCACCACGTACTTAACTTTGTATCTGGTCTACACAGAAAAGGGCAAGCCTGCTCTGCTGCTCCCACGCGTTCCTGTGATCCCACACACAGGGAGGTGAAGCAGATCACTAATCTAACCACAACATTAATGCTACAGATAAGGAAGAATAAGATGTGTGATGTGACTAGTAAAGAGCAGAGCCATTCCTTTATGCAGCTGCCTTCATGTACCAGATAAAAGAATGTACCTTAATTCCACCCTTGCTTCAAATATTCATTGAATTTTAAACTTTTTTTCTACTTCCCATGCTTTAATACTATTCTGATGCAATTCATTTTAGCATCATCGTTTTGCACACTGTTGATATTTTCACCATCCACACAGTGCAGATTAACATGGGAAATTCCAAACAATGACTACACATTTACACAGTAAAATCCCCTGTGCATCAACGCAGACTAGTTTCTTAAATGCTTCTGGCAAGCAGACAAACCCTTCAACCTAACATTAAATTAAAACCATAAGCAAGTGCTAGATTATTTATCGGTGTTTCTGAAAGACAATAAAATTTAAACTGTAGGTGATACAGCACAGCGGATTTACTGGAACACTATGTTTTCCTGTGAACAGTATGCTCCTGTTAGGAAAACACGCTGGCAAGCACTCTTCCTGGGGGAGCATCCTGTTCACTTTCACCTGGTAACTCATGTAAAATTAAAATGTTCTCACATTTTATCTTCAGTAGGATTTGACCTCATGTTACCTTTCACTTTAATTAAAAATATATTGAAGAGCTCAAAAGAGGAAAAACTGGTATTTCCCACAAGCACAGAAGGTATTTTTCCATTTTCACTCGCTGATTGATGTCAGCCTAAATTAAGTCTTTGCTCTCCTCCTTGTGAGCATGACGAGCTCGTTCCAGAACCACGGAAACTGGAATACATTAGAACTACATCTACTTTGGTAGTATTCATGTTCACCTCTCTACTACTTGCAAATTACTACTGCCATTGCCAGGAAAAACAAAGATTAAGACTTAGTTATGGAAACGGACAGCTGATGAAGACATTAAAGTAATATCTGTAATCGTCAAGGGACCAATTCTGATCTCTCCTGATA
The DNA here is from genome assembly GCA_008711295.1 of Anarhynchus alexandrinus. Classification (NCBI taxonomy): domain Eukaryota; kingdom Metazoa; phylum Chordata; class Aves; order Charadriiformes; family Charadriidae; genus Anarhynchus; species Anarhynchus alexandrinus. The sequence continues at coordinate 1,003,768 of VUYV01000205.1, read as the reverse complement.
AATATTCAGCTGACTCCAACAAAATACAGCTGTTCCACAGAATAGGTAGGACTCAGAATTTTTCAAGAAAGTACATTTCTTAATATAGTTATCTAAAACCAAACTCAAGTACCTTTCATTTTCTTTTATTTTAGAGACAAAAACTGACCACAGAACAACAAAAAAGTAAAAGATTACAACAGAATCTTCATTCAAGAATTAAGTTCCTTATAGCAGAGGGGAAAGCAATACACACCAAGTAACTGAAAGCCTTCAAAACTTCCACAAACCACCATCAGTGGCTTATCTATCAAGACAAAAGTAAAAGTAGATGGTATTTTCATTAAATTTTTGCCTTCCACTTTAAAGTTTACTTGAAGCTACCTTTGGCTGGTAAGAATAAACTGGTGTACTTACTGAAATATTCCACTTCTGCACTGTCTACCTATATGTAAATTCTTACCTTACTCTGATTTCTTATTCTTCATATAATTCTATATATGCACATATACAAATAACATTTCTTATATATCTCAAGTTTTGTTACAAGTAGAATGATCATCCCAGATATTGACTTTCCTATAAAGTGCACACCAACTGTAAAGCTCTCCAAGTCGTAAAAACAGAGACTTTTGGATAAGCATCAAATACTAACTAAATCCTCCCATCTGAGCAATATCTACTACAGTTAACTTATTTACAATTTAGTTACCTTTTGTTTTTTTCCCTATTATGCAGAAAAATCACCAGATCAGGGAACCACACTAAACTTATGCCACAGTATATGCAGACCTAGTATCTTCTCACTTACAGCATCATAAAGTTTACAGAATACTTTGCCCCAACAGATTTCATTTCTCTAGTTCTGGATTTTTTTTTAATCAATATTCTGTGTAATTATTACATTTACCTTTGTAAAAAAATTAGTTAGCACCTAGCTTAACTAGCTTACCTTAAAAATCATTTGAGTTTTGTTTACTTTTTCATCTGATTGATGATCTTCTAGATAGTATTTCCTGCATAACTTAATTGTACAGCACACAGAATTGTTCAGGAACTCTCAGTAATCACTTTGTGTACAGCAACTGGTTTCTCAGCCCACATCTGCCTCATTTCTGTAGAATGTATCTTCAAGACAGGGACTAGATTACTACACATTTCTGCAACACTTAATGCAAGACTTTGATCCAGTTATTACTGCAACATACTAGGAATAATCATTTTTAAGAGGCCCGATTTCAGTGATCATATTCTTTAAATTTCAGTTTTACTCTTTGAACTTCAATCACACGACATTCACATCAACCTTACAATCATAAACAGTATCATTGCACAAAACAATAACTAACACAAAAAGTTCAGGAGCAGGGAAGGTATCTGACTTCTCTCACAAGTCACAATCACATGAGCCCTAAGAAACATTTATATACATCTGCTCTACCAAAGATATCTGTAGCTGCACTTGAATAGCACTAGCCAAACAGATTGTCAACAGCAGACAGACATTATCTGTGTCAAAATACCTCCTAAAAACCACTTACATAGTCTGCCTTTAACATGATCGGACATTTTGTTGAAATTTAGACAACTATATTTATTTCAATTCTAATTCTGTGGATTAATCTTAGCTTTTACTTCTTTCCATTTCAGATAAAATTGCACTAAACAGATTCCTGTTCGCTAAGGCATGTTTCAAGAGTGATGCTATGCACTGTATAACAGATTCTGTAGGAATTCCATAGCACAATTCAGACTGCATCCCCTTCAATAGATATTGCACAGGAAAATCAGGCAAAGGTTCTACATAATTCTATAGGACTCTGGAGTCGATGCAGGCAGAACACAGAAACATTGAATAGATGACACTTTCTCAATAAACCTGTATCGCAGAAGTGCAGGAGTCATAACTTAAGAAAAGTATTATGCAGTAAAGTGAAGCGTATTTTAAAGTCCTCCTGAATTTATAACAAGTTAAAATTACTATCTCTGTAGGAGCTGCCTACAGGAAATCACTCTGAGTAATATAAAATTAACATTTGGATAATTGCGTATTTAACCTCTTCAATATGCATACTAAATTCCACATACCTACTAATATAGGACACTGAAGTTGTTCCAGGTATCACCAGTTTGCACAGAATATGCAAATAAAGGAAGTGCCTTAACTCATCTGGTAGATGTAGCTATCACTATTAAATGACCAGTGCAAAGAGATCCACAGGTTACCTCAGAACAGCAGTAGACCACACTGAGATAATACTATCAAACCTTTACTACATAGAGCAATAAAGCTGGGAAAGCAGATAAAGGAAAATGCACCCTGCGCAACTACTTCTGGCTCTGAATTTACTTTGCACTGTATTCCTATGCTTGCTGGTTCATGCTTTGTCCCACAAAAACACAGGCTTCGCCCGGGTCTGAAAGCAGTACTATTAGGATCAGGCAAATTGCACTTCTATTACTAATTCCTTCCAAAACCGGAAACAAAAGCCACCCAATTGGCTTCCACAAAAGGCAGTTCAGGTGACACACACTAAGCTTGGGTTGACAAGGTGTACCCTACCTCAATGACCTAATACACAGGTATTAAGTGTTCCTGCATCATCACATTCTCTTACCACTTCTAAGCAAAGCCTCATCAGGTGTAGTCATCGTGGAAATCTTGTAACTGCCTTCAATTAGTATTATTTCTAAAACTGAGACCTGCCAGACATCAGCTTTGTGGAAAAACAGCATCAGTTTGGTTTATCCACAAACCTGATAATCCACCGTTCCCCCCACCTCCGCCGATGACCAGATTGCCTTTGTATCATCCCTTCTGCATGCACCATTGCCTTGTTCCTTCCCCTGACATGTGCCACCAAGCATGAACCTTCCCAAAATCTGTAGACAGGAAGAGGGAGCAATGCTTATCAACTACAAGGTCAAAACAGAAAAAATAACCTTGCTACTACAGAGTGTAATACAGAGTGGAACAATACCCAAATGTCTGGGAAAGTACTTCAAGTTAACAGTACTGAGCAAGGCCACCATGGAACAGGAGACCTGAGGCCCACTGGAAAAGACAGAGGTAGTACTGAAGCAGCCATTACAGCTGTGAAGAAAAATTACTAACAGGTAAAAGTAAGAACTGATAGTAACTGTGAGGATGAGAACAAATCCAATTAAGCAATGCAGGAGAGCTGAGCTTGAAGAGTAGAAGGATGCCAACAGGAGGACACTAAAGGTGACCATCAGAAGCACATGCAACTGCATTAACTGCTACAGAATAAAGGCAAAGTAACAGTGAACAGTTTGCAAAAAGCCTAGCAGGGAGCGTGCTTATAGGAACAGACTGTACACAGCAACAGGAAAGAAAGACGTACTTACAAATGAAAGTCTGCATGCATATAGTTACATTTGCAGTTAAAATAGTCTGATTACACTGCAAAGTTAGCATTGCTATGAGGAGTTTGCCTTTTCTCTTTCCCTACATGTATATTTATGGAGAGAGTAAAGTTTACTAGGATCAGTTCATCATGCACATTTTATAATGGTAGTTAAAGTTTGACCTTTATACTGTAAACCCCACTCCCAACAGATACGAAGTGGCAGCATTTAAAATTAAACACAATGGTGTGCACTTCCTGAAGGAGTGAGTGACTTCATCTGTATCACAACTGATTCCTCTGAAGTACTACAACTGTATGCTTGATACATATATAATTGTTTATAATATAGGTAAAAAAGCCAGGAAGCTAAACTATCTTTGACAAAGATAAATCAGCGGGCTTTTCAACAGAGATTCCTCTCTTTTGGAGGCATCGGTGGATTACGAGACAGAAAACAGTGTCAGTGGAATTAGCAGGGAATAATCCCAGCCACTTAGTGGAATAGAGTTAGTGAGGAATAATAGTAGGAAACAATGCAAGGAAGTTTACTCACATCTCTGCTTCACTGAGAACATGGAAATGGAAGAGGCCCATACTAACAAAGGCACACAAACATCTTTCAGAAAATATTATCCTGTTTATTATGACAGGAACTGGAGAATTGTTCTATTTCATTAAAAATAAATCATAAGGAATTACATTCCCTCAATAGTTCTAAGAATTTCCAGGTAATGATATGCCTCCAAATCAGAACAAAATTTTCTAACTAGCATACACATGTCAAGCACCAAAACTGCTAGTTGAATAAAACCAGAGAACATACTTTATAGAAAAAAATAGACTTAAGCATGTGAAATAAGCTCAAAGACATATGGCTACCAAAAAAATCTATGTATTTGTATAGTAATTTCCTTTCTTATGTTACAAGAGTTCAGAACACATCATTAAAACCCTAAAGCTGAGAATAGGAACTTATTCTCATACATGTTCACTGCTGCCATATCTCCACTCACATCTTTTCTACAGCTGACAAACTATTTATTTCACTGCTGTAACAAAATAATATAAAAGCTAAACTGATCCAAAAGAGTGCTCCAAAACTGTAGTAGGAAAAATAAAAGTTCACTGCTACGTAGAGTACAGCATCAAAAGGTCAAAAATACTTTTTTGCCATTATTTTTGACAAAACTACGGCTATATAACTTAAATTTACAGTTATAGAATTTCCCAACAGCAAAATGTCCCTGATCTACCCGACGGACTCTGTCGATGAGGGAAGATCAGTGGGCACCCTTAACTCTGCTTTAGCAAGGCACACAGCACAGTCTCCCATAGCACCTCTGTAGCCAAGCTGGACAGCTACAGACTCCATGGACCACCAGGCCTGCACAGCAGTGGTCGCGGTCAATGTGGCCCAAAGCCTGAGCACAATGAGCCACAAATGATGTTGCTCGGAGTCAGTACTGGGGCCAATACCTGTGCTAGTAGATGGGAAGCTGAACATCTGTCAGCGGGGCCTTGCTATGACAAAGGCTGCCTGCACGCTGGGTTACATTTGCAGTATCAGAGAAAGCAATTATACCCCTCTACCGGGCACTAACGACAGTACTATGTCCGGTTTGGGGTCATGCAATGCAAAAGAGCAGAGAGAGTGAGATGAGAAGGCGGCCACTGAAATGGTTAGCAGAGCTGCAGCACACAACCTATGCAGGAAGGGAAGGCAGCAGGTCTTCTTCTGGAAAAGAGAAGGTTATGGTGGAGGAATCTAACTGCTGTCTTTCACCACTGAAGGGGTAATTGTGTACAGGCAAGATGGAAGCAGACTCCCTTCAGAGGTGCGCAAACAAGGGGTAAGAGGCAGTGGTCCCAGGTTGCTCCAAGGGAAACGTTTTTCCCAGTGCACATGGTTAAGCAACAAAACAAGCCCAACAGAGGCTATGGAACTGCTATCACTGGAGATTTTCAGAAGAGGTGCACAAAGCCCTAAGCAACCTAAACTAACTTTGGAATTAGCTCCCCTGGAATACAGGGTCTGACTGAATGACCTCCAGAAGTCCCTTCCAACTTACATTACTCTATGATGATACTATAGATGTTCATATTTGCTCTACAATCACATGTATTAAACTTGACCCAAGAAACTTCGCAGAAAAGCATTTATGCTGGTCCTCAGGGAAACTAGCGAAGAGACAACTTCTGTCTTCAGGCTTAGATGAGGTACAAATGAGTATTTCAGGTCTTCCAGGGAAACTCTGAGGAAAGAATTTGACTATGCAAAGAAATAAAAACAGAACGTATTTTAATGGCTGTTATACCGCATTCAGGGCAAGAACTGGTATAGCTATGTTATATCCTGGCCAGGCCAGTGTTCTCTATTTAAGCCTAGAATTATTTTACAGTTAATCACTTCTGCCTATATACTGTATTTCCCCAGATTTTGGTACTTCACTGCTTATTTCTGGATTCCTTCATCTGTCAGTAAGCACTTTCCACTATAGCCCACTATAGTAAGCCATTAGAACTGTGCTTTATGGGTTGCCAACCCCAGGGCAGGAGTTGGGGAAGCACAGAAAAAATTGTCATAAAATTTTTGATTGCTTTTGTTTTCCAAGTTTTATTTTCAACTTTAGAACCAAAGGAAAATTCTACTTTTCCTTTCCAGTCCAATAAATTGGATTTTCTTGGTGAAGTACCTAAATAAATGGTTTAGAAACACTTCTGTTATTGAAGGGACAGAGTGATTTTAAATCCAAGAGAATTTCTTAAGAGGTCAGAGAAAACATATTTTAAATACAAGACAAGATCACAACTGATAAATGATCTTCATATCCATTCTTTAAGAATTCTTTGGAAGAACAAAAAAATATTTCACTTTTGCATTTCACTTCTAGTATTGCAGCACTGTGACTTTTGTACTGTCTCTTAAAGCTTTTTCTACTTCAGAAAAAATAGATAAGTGGGTATGATGCAAAAAATAAGCACATAAATATATCCTGTTTTTAAAGAAGTCTTTCAGATACAGTAAAGTATTAAGACTAACAGATTTTGTCTCTTCACTGTACTCAGTTTTGCAAGTCACTCTGATCTTACAAACTAGAGAAAAAGAGGTTATAATGATCTTCCCTGACAACACTTGGTCTCACTAAGGAAATTCCACGTTAGTATCTTAATAAAAAGTCAAGTCAATTAAGGTGTACATCACTCCTCTGAAAAGAAAAAAAGTCCTAAGACTCAACACAAGATTAAAAAAGGCTGAACCATTAACTTTATATCTCACCTAAGGCTAAGTCTTACCATAGCAACAGTTAAGAAACAAAAATATTTCGAAGTAGCCAAGCAATCAAACTTTTGCTTCTGTTCACGTGTAATAAAGGAAGTTTAGACTGGCTTTTGTAAATGCAGGCCATAATCTCGCATACAATTAAGTGAATGGTTAACTTTGCGCAAGAAGGTAGCTTAAACTTCAAATAGATGAAGTTAACACACGTGATTGCATGATCTGGCTTTTACTGCAAGGTACTGATAACACAACTAACTTTATGTTGATAATATAACCAAATTTAGCAACATTTTTATTCCAGACCTCCCTTGTAAAAGATACTTTAATTACACTAAAGACACACTCTGAAGAGCCTTATCACATTTGCAGTGCTGGTTTATACAACTCTCACCCTGTGTTCCTCCCCCTGCACCACCTCTTCAGCTGCACTGGGGCTTGACATACCAGTTAATACACACGGACAAAACAAGCTGGATCAATGAACTGAACCTTGCTAAAAACAGTACTGCCAAAAGGAAAGTTAGTTACAACTGCGAGCAGTTTCCTGGTCTAGGTTACCATGCAGCCACATAAAGAGTTGAACCAGCACGAGTGAAACAGTGACACAAGGGCTGCATTAGCCAAGACTGCTGCCAAGAGAAATACTAGTAAAATTACAGCCTAAACTAAACCTGCATCTACCTGTTCGTAACTCACCCAGATGAATAAGCACATTGAAACAAATGGGGGCAGGGAGGTATCCAACGGCCTTACATGCCCCTGTGCTTTCCATCTGTTAGGCAAGCTATGTATGCCACGATCATGCTCTGATGAGAACATTAAAAGTCATTTTTATTTACTTCATTAGCACCCTTTCAAACTAAGATTACTAATTGTTTACAAGGTCTGCTGCAACTATGCCCAGAAGGGAGAGGGCAGGGGGGGCAGTGAGAACACTCCACATTTAACCCAGGATTTAGACTGCACTGTATCGTCTAAAAATCAGGATTCATCATTGAGTAAGTTGAAAAGCTGAGAGAAGCCCCATGTATACTATGTAACTCTCCCAGAGACGTTAATAACTCAAAGCAAAAATACTTCACATTTCACTTGTCCTTATTTGCCTTGGTCCTCACTTACACGGGTACTTTTTGTTTGTTACTTAAGGAACAGGCTGTGACTGAATAAGATCCATTGTTTTTCAATAAATAAGTCTGCAAACCGTTTGTGTAATTACCCCCAACTTAGCCATCCAATTTATTTTTTTTTTTCAAACTGAGCTCTGAACTTCATAAAAATACCAACAAATGTCACTACAAACTATTATTTTAGATTTCATCCTCTCATTCCGAGGCAATCTATTTCCTGCTAGTTTAGATTTCTATTAAAGTTACTTTTACATAACTGGAAATAAAGAATATTTAGCTCATTTTGAATTAACATGTATTTGGTAGGTGTGTGTATTCAAGAACACTTTTACAGTGGTCAAGCTGTACCAGCTTTAAAAAAAAAACCCAAAACATTAAGTTCTTACAATGCACATTTAAAATGTCATGGTAAAAGTTCATGTGAAGATTGGTATTTTTACTCATTTCTTCCTGATAGTTTGATACATAACACATCAGTGAGAACAGAAGTATATTTGATACTTTGGAAGGTAATGGGAAGCCAAATTAAACATTATGGAACAATATTTCCATGTCTGCTTCCAGATTATATTAGATACTTTTGATGTTCACATCCAGCACATTTTTAAAAACAACTTAATGCAACTGAAAGGTTCAAGAACGCTGAAAAAAGCTACAGACCTGAAAAAAAAAGCCAAAAAAAACCCTGGAAACATAGAAGGCCAAGGTCTGAATGAAGTTTCAGATGATAGATTCCAGTTCAGGTTTAAGTAATAGTTTGTAATAATCAAATAATAATTAAAAAGAAAATAGATTTCCCAAACAGAAATAAAATCAGGAGTTTATTCATTCTCCAAGTTTCACATAGGGAAGAACTTTCCTGAGAACTTACCCCTATACAATCACTCTTTAAAATTATTTTGGAATATATGTAATAGTGGCAGAAAGAGCAAGAACAGCCTGAAGAAATATTTCAAAACAGGAAAAATTTTAAACATATTATACAGACAAAACACAGCACAGTAAGCCCACGCTAAAATAAGTACTACACCAAAATATTAAGCATTACAGCTGTATATTTCTGCTGAGCCAAAGCCTTCTATTCAAAGCAAAGCACATTTCAGAACTTGTTTTTCTTTCAAAACCATTAATTCAAGCAATACTAGCAAGCTACAAAAAAAAAAAAAATCAAACAAACAAAAAAAACCCACACAAAAAAACACCAAAACCTACAAACCTCTTAGAGGGTTTCTAGAAACTAAACAAAGCGCCGGCAATCACTGGTTGCTAACAAAACACCGGTAAAAGCACACATCTCTTGCTGAAGCCTGTAGTCTGGCACTAGGCCTCAAAAACAAGGAGACAGCCTGGGAGCCAGAAAGTGAGCAACTCTCTCGCAAGGCACCCAGGGAAGCCTTTCCCCTTCCTGCCAAATAGTGATCCGCCAAGGAAGTCACCCAGCGCGGCACCAGCGCTGTCCCCGTCCCTGTCCCCGAGGAGCAGCGCAGCAGGGCTCCCTCCCGCCACCCCCACCCTTCGGGGGGACACCCCCGAGGGGACCCGCGGGAGAGAGTCCGGGAAGAGTCAAACTCTGCTGAGAGCGGAAAAACAAGCGGCTACGGAAACACATAGAGTAGTTCCCATAGGTCTCCTCTGCAGAAAGCAGCTGCGTGATCCTCCCCTCTTCATCAAAAGCGTTTAGACGCAATCATCACACAGCATGGTATGCAAAGCCTGGAAAGAAATCATCTAAGCCATTCATATCTTCATGTAAATAGTACTACCAGATACTGTACACAACAGACATTACAACAGCAAGATAAACTTCCCATTTAAAAAAAAAAAAAAAAATCAGTGTCACATAAAATGTGGAAATAGCAACAGGTTTACTGCACCGAGCAGGATCGGTGAGACCCAACAGATACCCCCTGAGCAAAGCCCGTACAAAAAGTCTCCGTTAGATAAAACTAAATACCAGCAAACAAAACTGATCCATCCAAAATTAAACGGGGACTAAGGCAAGTTCATTTCGCTCACGGAAGCAATCTAAAGACAAAAAGAGAATCCAGGTAGCAGCTCATTGATGTAAAATGCAGAAATGTTTTAAGCTACAGCTGAAGACCACCAAAAAAGTCACACTTACATGGTCTCTCCAGTCTTAGCAACATGACAAAGAAACTGATCCAGGATTGGACACACTTCCTTCTTTCCTCTCTTCTCAAAATCTGTTGGTATGAGAATGACACAAGAAGAATGGTAAAGGAAGATAGGACAGAACAAAAATTCGTAATAATTAGCGATGTATTTGTTTTAACGATCAGCACAGCTCCCACAACAATATTTCCAGGCTTTCACAAAGCTTCACTTGTTCCCAAGAGCTCCACCACCTTCCCAACCCTGTAAAACACTTCAGTATTTTCGTGTGGAGAAACTACAGGCATCTGAGCAGCAGAAGTTGATTTGCAACTTCTTTTGAGCGGCTGCAACACAGAAAGAGCCTGGTTTCCCCAGGCGGCACCCAGCAAAGCGAGCCGGCGCAGAAACGGGGCCGGGGAGGAGGGTGGGAAGAAAAGAGACGAGGGGCGAGGGCCGAGTAAGGGGCGGCAGGCGGGGGGGGGGGGCGGCAGGCCGTCGGAGCGAGGGGAGCCCCGGGCCTGGAGGAGGAGGAGGAAGAGGAGGAGGAGGGGAGCCGGCGGGGTCACTACCCTGCTCCCCCTCACGCAGCCCACAGCAAGCCCGGGGGGACGGCCGGGCAGCGGGGACATGGGGACCCCCCACCTCCCTTCCCTCCCACGCGAGGAGCCCCACACACACACACCTCCCTCCTCACAGCACGGGGACCCCGACCCTCGCCCCCGGCAGAGGGGACCTGCCGCCCTCAGCGACCGGCGCTCCCTCCCTCGTCTTGAGAGGGTCGCGGCTGTGAGGGAGAATCCCCCCGCCCCAGTCTCCCCCTCAGCGTGNGACCCCGGGCTCAGCAACCCTCCAACATGGCGCCCGGGCCGTCCCCGTGCGCGGCCCCGACAGCCCGCCCTCCCCCTCCCTCCCTCCCGCCGGGGGGCGGGGGCGCGCGGGGAGGCGGGGCCGGGAGGCGCTGAGGGAGGCGGCGGGGCGGCTCCGGGACCGGCCCCGGCACCGGCCCCGCCAGGCCACCGCCGGCCTCGGCTCTCCTTCTCCTGCGGCCCGGGGGGCTGCTGCCCGCCGTGCAGATCCTCGGGGAAGGGGATGGGAACGCGGAGCTGCCGCCCGAATGTCGGGGCCGGCCTCCCTCCCCGCCCCGGCCCCTCAGGGAGCTTGTGCGCCTGCCTCCCCCCTCAGGCTGAGGGCGACGGCTCTTCCCCCACCCTCAAATCCAATACCTGTTAGTGCATAGATATGCTAGCCCCGCTTTTGATCATCACGGAGGAGCCATCTTCCCCTTTCTTCGCTCTACCTGCCTCTCCCACCCTTTTGGGCACCTTCAAGGCCAACAGTCGCTCTCTCCCCGGGCCCCCTCTTCCTGGGGATGGTCCCAGCTCTCTCCACAGCTCTAAGGAAGGGGAGGTGAAGTCATAGGCTCATAGAATGGTTTGGGTTGGAAGGGACCTTAAAGACCACGGGCAGGGACACCTCCCACCAGCCCAGGTTGCTCCAAGCCCTGTCCAACCTGGCCTTGAACACCTCCAGGGATGGGGCAGCCACAGCTTCTCTGGGCAACCTGGGCCAGGGGCTCACCACCCTCAGAGTAAAGAATTTCTCCCTGACATCTGTTCTAAATCCGCCCTCTTCCAGCTTAAAGCCATTACCCCTCATCCCATCTCTACACTCCCCAACAAAGAGTCCCTCGCTCCTCTGGAGAAGGTCCCAGGCCAGGCTGCTTCCAGCAGAGAGCAGGTAAACCCGGGGCGCAGGCGGGGGGCTCTAGCCCGGCAGCCAGCTGGCCATGTATAGGCTCGTCCACCCCAAACACTTTGGTAGGACGGAGGGACATGCAGTGGCTGTTCTTGAAAGGAGAGGGAAACGCTAATTTAACACACACACACAGAAGTTGTAAATAAGGAAGCCAAATATTGATGCCAGCTGTTATTCTAGGCATATGTGAGCTGGCATATCTGCAGTGGCTTACTATTAGGTAAAATCCCAATGGAGACCTGGATGGTGTCCCAGCCTCCTCCCAAGGCCTGCCCATGGAGGCACCCATGGGCGCAGAGGTGTCCGTCCTCCCCTGCCGGCACATCCCCGGCTGCTCTCGCGGCCAGGGCTGGGCCGGCAGAGCACGGGGCCGACCGCACACAAGAGCGGATCAGCCATCTACAGCAAAAACACAGAATCTGCCATACCAGCTCAGAGGAGTCCCTAAAAAAGATCATAATGCCAGTGGCCGTGCTAACCTCTCTGCTCTCCCAGGTGCCGGCTTGGCAACAGAAAGCCTCTGACATGGCCACATTTCTTAAAAGTACTGCTAACATCACAGGAAAATGACCCAGTTTGTGGACCACCACAAATGGCTAAGACATGAACTTGGCACCCGCAGCACATGTTCCCATGCGGGAAGCTGCCTTCTTGGACCCCTTGTGTTGATTTTATCATGCGGGAAATGATCCAGAAGGTGTGCAAGTAATGATCTCTGCTAGCAACTGCATCATACAGAAACCCCAGCTTTTAGTTAAAAAAAAATGTATGGCTTCTAAAATCAAGAACCTTTCAGACCTCTTGGACCCTTGCAGGACTACATAATGCTAATACGGATATTTAAGGTTTCATATTTACAGATGTGCTGTACAAAAATCCTTGTTTCATACTATTGTGAAAACCTTTGTTAAAATAAACAGACCTTACAGGGAATGTCCTGGGTTCTTTGTGAAGGCCGTGGCCGGGCAGAGGGGAGCTAATGAACCTCCGCGCACCTCTCTCCCTCTACTCTCTCTCCCTCTGACCTCTCTGGTCAGCAGGAGGAGGGAAAAGCAGCAGCATGGATTTAACAAACCGACCTCTCGGGACAGACCTTGTTGTTCGAGGCATCCAGCAAAGCCAAATGTGCGTTTTAATGGTAGGAATCCTGCAACCCACGTGTGGGAAGAGGGCGCTGAGCCGCCTCTCCAGCCTGAGCAGAGAGCTGAGCTGCAGTCATGGCTATGAGCGTGAGGAGAGCGGAGCTGCTGCACTCCTGTGCCATGGCACAACAGGGAGCTTAAGAAAAGCATCTGTCTTATGATCTTGAATAATAGTTTAAAGCAGGTACAGATACCTCAGATTTAGTATTTTGAGACTCTTGCTGATAAGTTATGAATAGCTGGAAGCTTTAAATGCAACTTTAAAATGCTACTACTTCTAAGTGTTTTACAATGGAATTGTCTGGGTTTTGTGCCACGGATTGATTTTCAGCTTCTTGAAAGGAAAATGGCATTCCCCACTGGACATCAATTACATGAGAAATCTCAACAACAATACTTAGGACTTGGCACTTTTACTTTCTTGTACGCGTCTCTTGTGTTACACATTCCCTTGCAGCCAACCGGCACCATTGACTCTATTAACCAAACAAGTGACCAGAGAGACAAAGAAGATATGACTTGCCCAAACCAAAAAAAACCACCCCAAACCCCAGTGCATGAGATGGCATTAAAACCATGGTGAATTTAGCTGCTATTTTTCTTCTGACCACTTTGCTAATCATAGAGACATAGACACCGTTAACAGTTTTCATTATTGGCCATCTTGCCCTTGCAGCTCTGCTACCATGACTCTCCCTGCCTCAAGCATCGCACCTTCCTGGCATTAGACAACTCTATTAACTGAAACTACATTTTTTTGGTTTTATAATGAGACAATAACACACTTTCTACAGCATTAACAATATCCTCCCCCAAAACATCAGTGAAAAATCTCTTCAACGTGGAAAGAGCTGAGTTGAAAAAGGAGTTGAGAGAGGACAGGGGGAGGTTTCAAAGCAAGCAGTGGATACTGGGCTGAAAACAGAAGCACTGAGGCCTGCACACAGATGCACCAACAATAGAAAAGGACAACACAATTTAGATTACAGGTTAGCCTATGTCCTTTTCCTTGAGGTCCACTTTTTTATTTTAAAAGACATATCAAAGTCCAGTGAAAGTAACAAAAATACTAACTTACCTTTGCAACCTTCAGCAAAACAGAAGGGTAGATACTGCACCTTTCCTAGTGCAGAGCTTCTCTTTAATAACTTCTATACCCCAGCTGACTGCATTTCCCCCCAGTTACCCCATCAGCTCCCATCCCCGGCACAGCTTGCTCTTTGTAAGAATTCTCAGAGCTTCTCACATGCTCTCAATTTTCAGCTCTTCCCGAGGAACTGCATTTCCCAGCGTGATTGTTCTTAAAAGAATCCCACCAGCCAAAACAAGCCGAGAGAGGCATAAACATGGATGTTAAAGTCAGTACAGTTACACAGCCTACTTAAAAAACCCTAGGAGAGCAAATTCAATCATCCTAAACAACATTCCATTCCATTTACCGGTATCACCAAAAACAACAGAATAAAGCCCATAATTGTCAATTTGAAAAGTTGTGTTGCTAGCCTGTTCTTTTAAAACAGAAAAAAAAAATAGACTTGTTCCCAAGATACCTAGAATTACTAGTGAAACCTGGGGCAACATTGCATTTCTTCACTAAAAAAGCAAATCACAGAAAAAAAAATACGCTTTATCTAAATTCTTGTACTACATTCTGTACAGAAATATAAAACTAATTTAACAGCTTGTAATAGAATAAAACACACTCAACTGTTTTATTAAGTACTTTAGAGCCACTTCTTTGCACTCACAAAATAAGAGGTGAGGTTTGATTTCAATGCTCCATGATGCGGTAGGTGCGTTTGCAGCCCTGTGACTTTCTGCACCTTTGCTATTGAAAAAAGTTACACATTTCCTTGGCACTGCTCTGGAACACAGACCCTGCTCTGAGGGTGGGTAAAGACACTGGGGGCACCACTCAGATCTGGTTTCTAAAAGTGAGATACAAGCTAACAGAACAATTTTCAAATAATCAAAATTCAAATAAACCAAAAACTTTTTTGTTTCTAAGGGAAGGACATTTAAATTAAAATAATAAAAAAAAAAAAAAAAGAACATTGAACATCAAGAGGTCCTCAAAATTCAACAACAGACATGTAGAATGAATGAAAACACTATATTTTGTTTTGTTTTGTTTCAGGGAAAATGTTTAAAGATATGCAAATAATACCTATCTGCTTCTGAGAAAACTAGAACCGTATCATCTTGGGCAGGAACAAAATAAAACCTGCAATTATTTCTACGGAAATAAGCAAAGAAAGTGCATGAATGACTTGTATATTTTAGGATGAAGCTCAGCTTAGGGGAGGTTTGCATGTTTTGAAACCCACATTTCCTTAACTAACTGAAAAATATTCCAATTCAGAGCAAATAATCTTTTCCTTCCATTTTCAAAGGAGAAACATTTAAATATAACCCTAGAATACAAAAAAGCTTGTAGGTAGTTTTATAATTGATTTGTTGTGTGATCTCAAGCAAATGAGTTAGGCAATCATAACTGCGTTTCTTCATTAATGAAACAGAAACGATAATTACTTTTCTTTTCAGGTATTTGGCACACATTGTAATAAAAACATGCACAGAGAGTATGATTTCATTTTGTGTCAGTTCCCAATGCTGCTGGTGGAGCGTTTACTGAGAATCACCGTGCAGGAGAGGAGATGTGGTGGTTCTAAACGCTTAGCAAAATAATGATGAGAAATTGTTTTACAATCCAGATATGGGGTTTCTTCTTGCACCAAACTTACACAAAGCCTAGTTCAGATTTACATTTTAGATCTGTTTTAAGCTTCTGCAAACCATATTTTTTGAGAGTTTTCAAAGAGAGCAGGACCAGGTCCTGTCTACGATATGAGTCCAGTTCTGCCTGATGCACTTGGACAAATCTCTATTTTCTTACTTGATCTTATACTTGATAAGCTCCCATCGAGCACTGGTAAGACTTGTGTTCAGATTCATCAGTACTGAAGGAAGACACAGAAGTAACATCCAAGTTATGTAGCATAATTCTGTACTTTCACATTCTCATCTTCCTGAAACACCAACAGAAACTAGAACAAACTAGAAACCAAGTGGCAGCAACGTAATCATGTCACACTCTTTGCAGACAAAAACAAAAAAAAGAGCAGAAAATATATTGCCGATTCTGATAGATCTTTAAGGGATTTCTGTGCACTACAAAAAGGGCATTCCTGCATTTCTTGTTCCTCCCTTTGTGTCGATCCAGTTGAAAATATTATTTTTGCCAAGTTAGTTCTGCACACCATCAGCAGCTCCTGGCGCAGCGTGGCCGGGGCAGCAAATGCAGGGAAAACACAGCAGCACCCGGGGAAAGCAGAGGAACGGAGGATACTCCTCTCGGCAGCAGCGGGGACTCGGCTGGGCTGGTTTGTCTCGCTGCCCTGGAAGATCTTTAACTCCACAACAAACAACAAAACCTGATTCTTGAGGTTTAGAACTATAAGACTTCTGAAAGTTTCCACAGAATTATAGACTGTCCAACCCCTGGGCACGGATCAATAGGTGCGGTGCTGATTAAAATGATGGAGGGCGTAGGATCAGCAGATACTTTTGCTTTCAATAATGAAGCTTAGATGAGGTATCTAGAGATCTCTGACCTAACCTGACTTAAAGTAATTTCATTCATTGATGTGTGACAGCAATTTGTAAGGTATTTCTACTCGGTTTGAACCAAAATTGATTAGCGTGCTTTGAAAGAATCTGTAGCAATTCAATACCAGGCAAGCGAGATGCAGCAGAATTCAAATAGTGAGAATAATAAGAAAATGAGAACAATCCTATGTTTCAAGACCCACTTAGATCTTCAGAAAATACTGTACATCGATACACATCAAAGGATTTGCAAAGGGAGGTTAGGGGGTTTATTTGTTTGGTTTGGTTTTTAGTTTATAACCGCAGAAACTCAAGTATACTACAATAAAATGACACTAAAAAATTGTGTGTGTCTGAACCATTCAGAATGGATTTTTTTGTTGTTGGTGGTTTTTCTTTAAAGTACATCATAGCCACTTGAGACAAAGTGTGTCCCTCCTCTGAGAAAATGCCTAAAAATCTTGAATAGGCTTTTAATAGCTCTGGAAGACTTGGGAGTATCAAAGGATCAGAACAGCTCAAGCATGGTGCCTGAAATCCAGAAAAGGCTGAAAACAGAAAAATGCTGTTTGTGGGAGTTGGGTTTTATTTTGAAAGAGTACTCACAGTGAGATTAAAAAAGAAAAAAAAGAAAGAACAATTAGATGTGATAAGCATTCTCTGCTTTACCGAAGCTAGCCGCTAGCCCCTACACTAACACACAAGCCCCCATGTATTTTCTCATATCTCTCTGCGAGCCCATGGCAACCCAGTGTGAGTGCTGGTTCCTTTCCAAGCCAGATTTCTCGCCCCTTCCTCCCAGTACAGCCCGAGCACAGAAACCGTCTCGTAGACTATTCTACAAACTGCACGGTCATTCAAATTAAAACCAGACTTGTTCTTTCACCTGGAGCCTTGGGTGTGAGGAAGTCAATATGCAAAACAAGTTGCCCTTTAGAAGCAGCGACCAGAAGATTATTTTTTACAGGTGTGTGCCCTGAGAAGGCACCCACTTTGCACAGTTCTCACCACCACAGCAGAGAATTTACGTGTTTCAGAAGGATTCGGGAAAGACACTTCTGCAGGAACGGGTCAACCGATGACATGTTTTTCTTTAAAAAAAGGGCCATGCCATTTCAGCCTCATTATTTGAGTACAACCAAAACACTTTAGTTCTAAGACAGCGTTACACATTTTTGGACTATGTTGTAGTTTTCACAAAATAACATCAGCAATTATGGTACATTTATAGAAATGTAAAAGTCAAAACAAAACATTTTACCTCAAAAGAAACCATTAACAAAGTGCTTTGTTAATCTTAAATGCTGATTCTCATTTTGGTGTTATGTCTCAATTTTTATTTTCATTTCAAAGGAAGTGTTGACAGTTTGTTTTTTATTCCGATCCAGAATGAAAGCAAAATTTCCAAACATTGCTATTTCTTTTGAAGCACAAATAGCAATCCCTTATCTCATGCCAACGGGAGGCTGCAGTCTGTATGGATCATAGAATCACAGAATCATAGAATGGTTTAGGTTGGAAGGGACCTTAAAGATCATCCAGTTCCAAACCCCCTGCCACGGGCAGGGACACCTCCCACCAGCCCAGGTTGCTCCAAGCCCCGTCCAACCTGGCCTTGAACACCTCCAGGGATGGGGCAGCCACAGCTCCTCTGGGCAACCTGCGCCAGCGCCTCACCACCCTCAGAGTGAAAAATTTCTTCCTGATATCTAATCTAAATCTCCCCCCTTCCAGTTTGAAGCCATTCCCCCTCGTCCTATCACTACATGCCCTTGTAAAAAGTCCCTCCCCAGCTCTTCTGTGGCCCCTTTAGGTACTGGAAGGCTGCAATAAGGTCTGCCTGGAGCCTTTTCTTCTCCAGGCTGAACAACCCCAACTGTCTCAGCCTGTCCTCATGGGAGAGGTCCTATGTGGATCCATATAGTCCCATATGGATCCCAGCATAGAGACATACTTGCCTCAAGAGCATGAAGGGGGAACACTTCCAGCCTCTGTGGGACACAACCCATGTACCTGTGCCATCCCATCTCTGGACAGGTACCTAGCGGCTATTTACTGGGATCATATTTGACTATATCTGATGGAGAGGAGCAAAACACTCTCTGAAAGTTGGCTCCCCTATGGTTACATGTACCTGATTCTTAAGAGAGGAATCTCTTCTTGAAGCAGTGGGAAGGAAATTACTTGAAACTGAATGATCAACAGTTTGTGCTAAAGTTGATAAAGTGTCAAGATTTATCCTTGTATTTAAATCTCATGGGGTTTTTTTTGGTTAGTTGTCCTTTATTCCCAGCTCTGAACACCTCAGAACATGCAGAGAAGTTATCTCTACTAGGATCATACTTATGAGGATGAATGTGAAATAATAGCTGAGCTCCATTTAGACTTGGTGCTCCGTCACAATGTGACAAGGATGTCTCCTGGAGTCTGAGCCATGGTTATGGCTGTGCATACAGCAGAGACTATTCCAGTACCTCGGTCCCTCAGCTGTGGGTAACCGAGCTCCAAGGCCTTGCTTCAGTGAAGAGTTTATTTGTTCCAAATAGGAGAGCTGCAGTCAACACAATTAGACCGAGGTAAGGAATCCAGCAGTATGGCAAGGGGGATATGGGAAACCACGGGTCAGGTCCCTTCCTCGGAATCACCAGCAACAGGTAAAGGCCCATCCTGTTTGCTGTTGTGCCCGTGGTACCGCTGCCTGGCCTGTACCTTGGAAAAACTGCCTGCTCTCCCCACAACAATACTGGCTGAAGCCACGTTTGTGAGCAAAAAATCTTGGATCAGACCATCACTGACCAGTCTGATTATGGAACACGTAACCAAACACTACACAGCTACACACCTCCCAGGCCAGAGATGAAGCAGCGCCGTACAGAGCACTATTGTTGTACAGCTGGCCTTACCTTTTCTCATGAATATCAATGGGAGGTTTATTCTTGACTTCAAAGAGAGCGTGACTGAGCACAGCATACCATACACCTGAGCAAGTTGGGCAAGTGAGAAAACAATTTCATCACCAGGCGGACAACTGGTTTGGCTCAAGAGACAACTCACAAGCTACTGTCACACAGAGATGTCGCAGCACAACCAAGGACATCGCAGCAGTGACCATACAAGTGTCAAAGAAATAAAATTAAATACAAGAAGGAGGGAAGGGAGATTATCCTAAATGACCATATTCTCTAAGGAACGGAAGATAATGGAGGAATAGTAAAAAGTAAAAAGTAAAACTCTTTTCCTTTGAGACCAGGTTCGGATCTATGGTCACCGTAACACAACTGGCGTTGCAGCGTGACCCATTAGCGCTTTGAGGAAAGTTAAATACACGTATTTGTCTCTTTCAGTAACATATCCAATATAATACACTCTCACTAAGGTAAGAGTGAAATTGTAAAAGACGAACATTTTTCTCTGCTTGATGCAGACATACCCTGTATACATACACTATATATACTGAACTCCATCCCAACCAGATCCAGTATGTACACACACACACACACACAATCTTGTATTTAAAAGAAAACTAACAAAATTGAGTGTTTGCTTAAAACTTCCTTTATTTGTAATGTAAGCCAAAGGATCGTAATGAACACAGAAATGCACTGCTAGGCCTCCTTGGGAGCTATAAACGATTGGTGCACTTGTCAAATAAAAATACACAAGCAATTAAATGATTGAGGAAAGGTACAGAATTCTTTACACATACGTTCTTGTTGTGTACACACACACACAAACACACACAGAGCAGTTTCCAGTTTCCACCTGTAAGCGAAATGATAGCGGAGCTGTCTAAGCCCACTTTGTAATACGCAAGCAAATAGCCTAGAAAAACTCTCACATTATATATATGATGCAACCAAATGCTTCCCACTCTGGCAGTTCTTTGTTGTACAACGCGCACTGGTAGCCTGACACTTTCTTAATGGCTTTGGGCTAAAAGGAGGTGCTCAGCAGCTCTTAATATAAAGTCCCTATTTATCTATCTGCGGCAAGTTCAAGTATAATATAGCAAATTTAAAACCTGAATATTTGACGCTGATCCAGCAAGGACTTGGTTACATGCTTAACTTTCTGCATTGCATATAAACCTACTGACTACACAGGCAAAATTCAGAGTACCAAACATTTGCTGGGTTAGGGCTTATGTTCAGCTCACCCAGGCACAGTTCTCTGGGCTGTACCCCGCTGTTTCTGTCTCGGCGTGAAAGGTGACTCTTCTCCTTTGTTATCAATACATTCCGCGGGCTGGAGTTTCTATTCATTTAAAGAAAACTATCTTCCTTTCCACGCTATGTTATGAAGACACTGCTCAAGGTGTTACATTAGCAAAGGCGTTTTGGTTACATTATACCATTGGAAATAACTAAAATACATGAGAGGAAGGGGAAATGAGGATATAAAGTCTATATAAGTATTTACACATCCCATTATTAAAATAAATGAAGGCTAACAAACAAGGAATTAGCCACAAGTATGAAATACGAAATGAATGAAAACTGGTTTCTAAACAAGACTAATATTAGAATCAACTACTGTTAAAACCAAAATATAACATGGTTTCGGAAGCTGCAATAAAATATAAATTAATAGCTCTAACAACAAAAGTATCAAAGTTACATAATTTTTTTAAAACACTTTAGAGAGCTCAAATTATAGCTTTTTTTTTTTTCTCAGAAAAAGCACAGCAGGGGGGAACCTCCCCCATTCTTCCTGCAAGCTGATATTACATTAACAAAAGTCTTCATGTTAAAGCATATACTTCATATATTTTAATAGCTGTTGAGAACATAACACAGTTCTTTCTAACCATAATGTAGCACCTCCTGTAAACATAAAAAGCACTGTTTTAATCTCTAATCATTTTCTATGCAATAATGCCTTTGTTTTGTAATGAATTCCATTCCTTCATTTTAATGTGCCCATAGTTGCAGGGTTCTGCTGAATCATAGCTTACACAATCGCAGCCTCCTAAACTTCAGAGGCTTAGCACCAGAGTTGCAACTGTCTGGGCAACAAGACTTTTGCTCTGCAACTTTCTGTGGCTTGTAGATACCATAGAAATGAGGAATTCAGAGCACCCAGTGTGCATCTCATCTATCCTCGTTTGACCTACAGTCAGCGTTACCCTGATACTTGAAAATAAGGACCAAAAACCAAGCTAATATTTTTTGCAAGTTCTCAGTATTGCTAGCCTATAAGGTTTACCTATCGTACGTTGGGCTTACATTATCTTAAACTTTTTAAAACAGCCTGCTGAACTCTTCCTTTCATTGCCTTCTGGCTCTGACGTCTTCAAGGTTCATTTGGGTTACGTTTTCAAGCTTTTCTCTGTAGCTAGAAACGTACTGTCCTTTTAAAGTGGCAACTAAAACTTCACTTAAAATAGAAAATATTAAGGCAAGTTGTGAGAGACAGTAACGTCTACACTTAAGTTTAAATGCCTTTCTGGGTCCCGCGCTTTCAGTCAAAATAGATGCAGAGCTGCCACTGTCCCTTCCATGTTGATTTACACTTACGTGGCAAAGCTGCAAGATAAGGGATCGGAGTCAGAAACACACACAAGTTGTTGATTAGAATTTGCAGCACACAGAGGCGCAAACAACAGACGTTTCTGTTTGTCGTGCCTGTGAGCACAGACCAGCAGTGAAATCGCTAGGACCAAGAGCGTATGCCCCTTATTCCGAACCTCTATCTTAACACCTCCTCTACTCAGATGACTCTGCAGTGATGCCATTTGCCATGCTGTGTTCACACAGCTCGTTTACGGATGTGTCACAGACATTTTCACACTCTAGTGTTTGGAAAAAGTTCGTCGGCACTTCATCCTGTGTACAGCCTGCTTATCTGGCAGCCTGAGATGCCAGCAAGGCCTGTATCTTGCCTCCTCTCATGAGCTGCCACACAAGGAGAGAGGAATGTGCAAGCTAAAAGGACTTTCTCTTGGAGACCATTTTCTTATGAAACTGTGCATCGGTTCTGACTGGATGGGGTAGAAACCCCCCAAAACTGCAATTCTTCAGAAATCCTACTTTTTAACGTAGGAAACATCCTTTCCCTCATACACACACCCCAAATATTTATCTCTAATAAATGTATGTTACATGTACAAGATACACAATCTGTATCAGTTTTCCTTTCATTAGAGAAAAGCTTCATGTACCTCACCCTCCTCACTCCTCTCCTGCTTTGCCTATTAGATATAAGAGGGAGTAGTTCCAAGATATAAAAGGGAGTAGTTCCAAGTAATGGCTAATTTTTCTTTTGCTGAACAGACTTGAAAAGTAAGATCATTTCCTCTGCTACTTTCTTTAAGCACTCGCCTACGCACACCCCTCAGGGCTTACACTTAGAAAATGCCCTCTGGGAGTCTGCTCTTGTATCACTGCTCTTTAAGAGTGTCCTCACTTTCAGTTCCCCAGTGACTTGTCCCAAGCACCTTTCAGCTACTGCGAGTTTTAATAAGCTCTTGTCTGTGCATATCCTACAATGAACATCATACTTTCGAAATCTAAACTAAGTGAAGTATTTTAAATAAACATCAAAGCCATCTCATATCCTCTTTCACTTTGAGGCTGTTCATTATGATCCTGCATAAAACTCCCTTCTTCCAGGAATGGAAGTGCCAGGCAGAAATACATTTCCATGCCCTGGGTTTCTGGCAAAGAGGCAGCATTCTCCATCTCCCAACACAGGGATGGAAAAATGGTTCTTGGTGGCATAGCATTGTTACTGTGCAGTAAATAGCAATTAAAAAGGATTAATTAAAGCGGAAAACAGATCAATAGTACCTGGGTTTTTTTACTCCTTATTCACAATATTCTTGGACTGGGTCTAATGTAATTAGTATTACCAAGTTAGGGAACACATTCTTTAAACTGTAAGAGACTGGAGGGGAGGCCCACATGACTGCACTCCACACAAAAAAGGATTCCCTTTCTGTTCTCCATTAGCTGTGCAGGTGCCACAGCTTCCTCTGCATCCCCCTCCCATTTCTTGCACGCTGTTTCCCTATTTATGCTGTAATTATTTTCCTTATAATTCCTTCATGAGAAGCCCTCACAAAACTACTGAAGAGCAGAGGGGAAAAATGACAGCCACTAGAGCAAAAGTGCTGTAAAATACAAAGTAAATAGGCACTTCTATTCCCCTAATCTCTTTAAGTAAGAGAAATCTTAGGTCTTACATGTGAAGAATAGCAGGTAATATACCTTCAGACAGAAGTGCAATTTTAAGCAAATACTTTCCCTTTACTATAGTAAATTTTAACTCATCCTATCACAAGAGTGATCGCTTCTGTAATTCAGCATTCTCATGACAGTCAAGAATATTTGCCCTATCATTTCAAAGAGTTATATTCCCTATATGTTACATAGCTCAAACCATAACTTCTTTGCCAAGCCTAAGATCAGTACAAGCTTATGCACAACTTCAAAAAGTTACAGTGAATACAGCTGTACTTAAACAAATAACCAAACTAAACTCGTCAAATAAAAGTGAGAATCATCAACTTTCCCTGTTGCAACCAAGACTAAATGTAGGAAGAGAACAAGAGGCCTAAGAAAGGACAGTTTAGGTAGACTTCTAGGATTTCCTCTGTTTTTGTAATTTCAGGGGTTATTAGGAAATTGGATAAGGAAAATATTTTAATTCTGAGTTTCAGTAAAGGAGTTCATACTCTTCATTTATATGCTTCGTGAGATGGGGTGCAAAAATTAAAAACTGCATAAAAATATAGCTAATTTAGTATCTGTGGTTGGCCCCCAAGTAGACAATGACACGATTTTCATACACCTTCTTCATAGTTTTCTCAATTTGCTTCAAAAATACTTGTGGAATTCTCCCACATAAAGTGTGCACTGTATCCAGAAACTTAGACTGCAGAGGGTAGTACAAAGACTGGAAGAGATTGTCTTCAAATGGAAACTAAAAAAAAAAGAAAAAAGAATTATTAGTTTTCATTAGTTACAAAATGGCATTTTAGAAGTTTCTGTAAGATAAAACCTTACATAGGCAGGCAATGGCTTGTCCCTCACCTTCCCAGAGTGTCCTCAAAGCCTATAAACTTCAACCACTGGTCTGCTTGGGAGTGCTTGCTTTCAGAAAAGTTTGTCTGGGCGTATTACCTGAAATAGCCAACTTCCCAGAAACTGTATTTCTAGAGTCTGCATTTAAAGGAGATTTACTAACATAACCTGTAACACAACAGGTATTTTATACAACATTCAAAGTGGAAATATGGACATGTGTCTGTATGGAAGCTTCTGCCTTCCACGTGCCCTGCGGCTCTAGGAGCTCAGGGAGGACAAGCTTTCATGGGGTATTTATGGACCACAGCCGCAGTACCAGAAGGAAGAACTCTGTTCAAACACATTTTTCCACCTCCAGTATTATAGAGAAGCAATTTATCAGCCTTTTTGATTAGGATTTTACTATAATATGAAGAAGGATAATTTAAATAATCTCAAATACATGCATGCAGGAAGACAGGAGAGGCCAAAGCAACATTGTTATTTTGTGCCTGATGGGTATACAGAAAGCAGAACTATGCTCAGCCTGATCTGCTGGAATAACCATCTGAGTGACCCGGGTGAAGCAGTAATCTGCATTGAAATGAAAGGACTGCCTCTATCGAGATAGAAGACTTACATCACGTATCACTTCATAGAGTGCCTTGAATGTAGGCTGTTTGTCATCATGGTAGACACCTCTATTTCCATGCAGAATAGACACACCTTCTTCTTCTGCACCTTTACAGTTGCTTCCATACATACAGTGATCAGGCCGGTAGTTCCACTGACATGGAAACACATAGAGACACTCTGCCAACGAGGTCAGGGTAGATGNGGGGGGGGAGAAAAAAAAAGATACGTCAAACAACAGTTAAAACAAATTAAAGCATGTTTCTGTGAAAAAGCTGGGACTGACAATCAGAAAAAAATTCAGTTACTTCTTTTGCAAATATCCCAAGCAGCAGCTAGACATAGAAGCTTCCTTTCCTCAGGGCATGACTATACATATCTCAGCACTGTTAGACCTGAACTAACAGAAAGAGAGGGCAACGCAAAGACTGGGTGCAAACATAAACCAAGAGAGCGTTTTACAAAGCTAAAAGTGACAGAATCAAACCAAGAGAGTATGCACTAGGTGGCACTATCCAGGGTCCTCTGCCCTAGTAAGAAGTTTCCGGAGTCACGGAAATGATTAGGGAAGCACACATGGCAGTGAGGGCTATGCAAAACCCTGAATCCTTCTGGAGACAGCATGGGAAAGCTTGCAAAGTATACCCAATGTTGGCTGCTGAAGCTTTCATTGAGGCTATGCCAATTTGTTACACTGAGATACAGCAGAGCGTAAGAGGTAGTGTATTTTATGCACAGTCCTTCTAAAAGTTGTCATCCATAAATTTCACAGGTCCAGGTTATTTAAAGACGAGCCTAATTTCTCAAAGGAGTTTGTAACCTCCTTTCTCCTACTGATTCTTTTTTTTTTTTTTTTCAAAAAAAAACCTTTCTGTATGCATATACAGTATTTGCAATATGCTTATAATAAATCACACCAGTCCCTGTGACCTTTTTGCTTCAGAAATGGAGTACAATGAATCATTACGCTATGCCAGCAGGTCATGTCAGAAGCACCGAAGACTGAATTCTTCACTTGGCCTTTCTTAGCTTTCCAGGAAGCCTGCAGCTGGTCCTATGTCGTTCTTGAAGAAGCTAGAGAAAAAGTTTCTAAAACCTTTCTTCCCTCAAGTGCTCTCTAGCAGGAGACTTCTCAAGAAAGGGTAGACTTTTAGTGGTTTCCATTCAGTCTGACCTATCACACATTTGGAATTGCTCCCCAGTGTTGCTGAAAGGACAGGAAGAGCTGTAACATCTGATCCAAACCCTGTTATAGTTCACATGGATCCTTTTGGTAACCCTGAACACATGTTTGCAAGTAGAGCTCATCAGCAGGCCACTATGGGGAGAGGATGTTGTCAGGTGCTTATTAGCTTTCATACATGTCACTTGAGTATTCTTGATCTTCTCCTCACTGTGATGCTTTTGCGCGTTTTTTGCTGGCACAGCTGGACTCAAACTCTAGCTGCTCTGCGAGCCTTCCGATCCATTAATCATCAGAACGGCCTTCGAAAATGGGGAAAAGGGTGCATCTCCTCAGCCCCCAGTAACACAGTTCTGTGTATTTTTAAGTTAATGCACTGCATCTATAAAAAGCCACCTGCAGCAGTCTTGACTGATTCCTTCTCAGGCCAGTCTCAAAAATTCTGTAGTTTAAAACCTCAGGAAAGTCTAGTTTTCTGTTTTAATTGTATCCAGTTCCTTTGTTTTCTTTTCTTGTGCAGTCTGATGTTACGTAATTCATAAAAAATTATTTACCAGTTGCAAGGAAAAGACAGACTATGGTGGTGAAAAGAGTCTCAACATGTGGATTTGATAGAGAATGCTCTCACCACAAAATTAAAATATTTTTGCAATCTTTGTTTTTTTCCTCCACACTTAAGTTAGCAGCTTGAGTTTGACTTCACAACTAATCTGGCTTCATCTTTTGCTTCCTCCAGTAGACCCTATTCCCATAACATTCATTTCTTTTTGGAAATTATTTATGATTTCATAATGAAGATTTCTTCCACTTTATTTTTTCTCTAGGATTGAGGGTAATGCATGGTGTACCAGGGACACTGATGTTTGACATCTGTCTGCAGTAAACAGATGTTAGCTTATTGCTTTGCTTTTGCTCTCTCCTTTTATTTGCCTGGATTTGGGTATATCCAATTACCTACCCTATGACTCCTTAGAGAAAAAGAAAAGGGAACAAAACAAAATAAAGATAAATCCAAACTTATTCTGTTCTTAAGATCACTTGAGGGAATACACGGTTACATAGGAAACAAGGAAAAGCAAATAAGAATGGATACTCAGCATATTCAGAAGCATGAAATAAGGTTCTCAGCTGCTTTGGGAAGCACGTACTATGCTACAATTTTGAAATCCTTGCATTTCTTACATGTTACTGTTCCTGGAAGTGCCTGAAGTCATTTATGTGTAATCAGTGCAAAATACTTACAAGGGGCTGAATTTCCAGAAACTACCTCAGCACTTGTGGAAAAAGTCACCCTTTTAAAATAAAGATGCCTACATTTGCCAGTTCCTTGGAAATACCCACTCATAAGAATACGACTCCAAGAGGAACCGAAGGACAAACCAAAACTGTTACAAGTTGTTTATGGAGGCATTGCGCAAGAGTGACAGGCAGGAATCAGATATGACATTTTGCTGGGCTGACAAGTACATACATATTAGTCACGCTGGTCCGCACTAGGACAGGTGGGTTATGCCATCTGTTCTCTGAGAACAAGGTTTTGAGAGGCCTGAAGTCCTCCACAGCTCTTCATAGTCCCAGAGCAAGCAGAATACAGAAGAGTAGAAAATGCACAAATCTAAGCAGCAGAATATAGATGACACCGTCCTGGTGCCTGCTGAGGCCAGATCATGCAGCTGAGAGGCTGGAAGCATCTTTCTCAAAAAACAACTTCTAGTGAAGGAGTGAAAGTAGGGAGGGCAACAGTTTCAGAGGAGATATTTTAATGGCTGTGTCCATTTTCTGGTTGTATTAGCTTTGTTACTTGTTTGCATAAATATCAGAATGCAGCTGAGTTTCAGAAAAATAGAGCATAGCTTTGAAGAAAGTTTGGCAATTTCACATCCAGATAAACATCTGAAACTAAAATATTTTTCAGCTAGGCCCTGTTCCAGTGATGCTCTTAAGCACACATACAACTTGAATGTCATTCCTGCATTTCATCATTAATGTTATAACTCCTTATTTTCTCAGAATGTCCAGAAAAGAGATTTACATATTCAATGGAACCAAATCCAAGCCCCACTACCTGCACCACTTTCAGAAGTATTTTCATAGGTGGTAAATCCTAGGCACGCTTATGCATTAACTTCATGCCAGAGTATATTATGCATATCATAAATAACAAATAGCACTTTTAAAAAATATTTTCAAGTTCAAGAAATTTTCTTAACGCAGATAACCATGATTCTAAGAATCATTACTTACCTGGGTTAAAGTAAAAAATTATATTTAGTAAATCCTGATCTCCCCATGTAATGTAATTTTTGTACTTTTGGTATAACGGATATAACATTTCCTCCCAAGTCAAACCACTCGGTATCATGCTGTTCTGCGGGGCAGAAAAAACAGAAGCAACGGGTTAATACCGTGAACAGTGATGTGATACATGACTCAGAGCGTGGCACCCACATATTTGTAAGTCTGCTAAGCCATGTCAGATACCTAGATGAAAAATGAAGAACTGCCAGGAAATGTTAGACCTGGATAAGGTTGGAACAGCAGAGCTGACTGTGCTTTTGTTTATCTAAACAGGAAAGCAAGGTCTCCCGGGTCTAGCTGTGATGTCAGCTCCTGCTATTCACAATCTTCCTATTCTGCGCAACAGGAGGGAGAAAAAGTGGGAAAATGCAAAAATGCAGGGACAAGGTGAAAACTGAGGTATAAAAGTGAGGAAAAATGCAGACTAAAAATTATCTTCCCTGGGAATTATGATATTAAAAGCAAGGGCTTTTTTTACCCAGGCTGTTCCTGTAGTGGTATAGGAAACCCCTGGCTTTGACTGAGGACCAAGACTGCCTGGGGTAAATAAAGTTTTTGAAGAGGTTGGAGAATATGTGCTCAACTAAACAAATAGAGATTTTACAAGTCAGGCCTTTCACAAAAGAGGGGAGATGTCAGAGAAAATGTTCCCATGTCATTTATATCAAAATTCACGGAGTCACGAGTCCTGCTGCAGGATACAAAGTTCTATTTACAGCAGATGCAAACCATTACCAATTCCTCTGGATATTTACATCAAGCTTCCCAACTTTAAAAACAATACAGTGCCTGCACTTAACATCCTTGAGTTCATTCTTTCATGTTTCTTTCAAGGGAAAATGAAATGTTGAAGAAGCCATTTTTACTAACGCTAACAGGCTGCTTCATCTGCAAGTTCTCTGTGCTCCAACCTCTTGAGGAAGTTTCATTTGTTTCAATAATAATTTTCACTATAATTGCTTTTAGTATCCAAATAGATAGTCTATATTTTTCAGATTCCTTATATTACAAACTTTATATAATTTTATACTAAGTTTTACAAGATGTGAAAAATACATTAATCATTAGTTTCTGCAACAGCTGTATTTCTTCTCACCTTGAACTGAGTGTTGCGTATCCGTGTTAAATTCATTAGCATCACTCCAGAATTGACTCCAGTTGTCCCATAATAAGGGTGACGTGCAAATCGACTATACCAGCCAATCTTTGGTATTTCATGTTCTGGGGCCATAGCAGCAAGCTGTGTTGAGTTGAACTCTTTCAGGATGTGCCAGATGTCGTCGATGGGCCTCAGGAAGAGAACATCAGTGTCCACATAAAGGAGAGAGTCCACATCCTTTAAAATGACCTTTTAGGTTTGCAGAGCGAGGAGAGGAAGAGATGAAAAAGAAACCAAATAGACAACAAAAAGGAAGATTATGGGCAAAAGGTACTTTTATTTTAAACTGATAATTTGAAAGAGGTTATTGATTTATCAGCTAAATGTAATTACACACAGGAACAGCAGTTATCAGGTTGTTGTCTTGCTCTTTGTTGTTTGGTTTTGTTTTGTTGTTTTTTTTAAACTGCACAGCAAAATAGCTACCAGACCACAGAAGATGGATTCTAACCTTCATATGAAATCTACTAAGTAGTAATATAAAAAATCCACATAGCAATCCACCAAGCTCACAGAAAAAAAGAATCTGCAAGGCCTATTTAGTATCAGTTCTGAAATTAAATGCAAAGAAAAAATATTTACATAGCTTTGTTAGTTCTTTTAAAGATCTGTAAGTGGTATTGTTGTACAAAAAAATACATAACCATTTGCAGAAAACATGATTTTTGCATACTATATAGCAAGGATTCTGAAAGGTTTACTATTGAAAATGATACAGTATATAGTACCTTATGAATCTGCTACTCGCGTGTGTATGAGAGACGCTTTCTCAATCTGTCACAAAAGCTAATTTGGATCCTGATCCTGCAGTTGGATTGGCTAGCACATACCTTGATGAAATATATACCTTCCTCCATAGATAGAAAGGATAAGCTAGTATAACAGAAAACTTTTCATCTCCATTTGGTATCATGTTTCCTTATGCCTTTCTAATGACTGTTTTTCCTATTACAACCTTGTGCTCCTAGGGGACTTACACTCAGTATTAATATATACAAATGTTTCACATTAATTAAGAAAACCCTATCGATCACAAATCACAAAATACGTACATGCATCCTCCTGAAGAACAAAATTTGCTTGGTAAATAGAAACTTCATATTAAAACTTATCAGGTCAGATTCTGATCTCTGTTATCGGACTCTATATCAGGAATAACCGCAGTAAAATTAGTCAAGTCAGAAGGGTGTAACTGTAAATTAGATCCAGGATCTTTAATCTATTCTTGTTGACAATGTTCCCCCTTGTGGCTATCCAAATCCTTACATGCTCATTCATTAATTTTAGTAGGGCAAATTATATAGTGCTTCAACAGTCCAAGAAAACTCCCTCCATGTTTGCACCAGCTATTTGTAAGGTTGTTTGTTAGGTAATAAATTAGCATTAGCTAAAGTTGACCATCGGTTTCAACTGCATTTTTGTTGCTTTTCTTCATTATTTGCTAAAATTGTCCAAAAATTCCTGAAGGACTGAAATTTTCTTATTCTGGTCTCGGCCAAAAGCCCTATTTCTCTCTCTTTCTTTCTTTGAAAAACAAATCCAAAAGGCTTTTGGTTTTTACCACATTGTGGAACAGAACCATCACTCTCTCATCCAATTGCAATGATACTAATGACAAACTCTCCTATTTATGCAGATAACCTAATAAATTCTACTAAAGAAATTGAATTTTACATAAATTGAAATGTATTGTGACCGAAGATTACCTGTGAAAGAGTGTAAACAATGTTAAGATTTTGAACAAGTGGGGGGAAAAAATTACTTTTAAGCATGCTCGACAGGCATCCACTACGATGCCAAATCTGTGAGCACACACTTAAATGAGATTTTTCACCTGACTGAACGCTTTGGGATTCAGACTGACATTTAGCCAAGTTTAACAAATCCCTGACCTGTATTTCTGACATGATAACTACATGTTTTTCCTACGTAGCAGGACAGGCAGGAGAAGGCAAGTGTCTCTTCATTTTAAACAAAAGTTATGCTTACAAGAAACTTCATGTAGACAAGTCCAACACAATCCAGATCACCCTGCTGGGTGGACAAATAACAAATAGCACTTTTAAGACTTATTATAGCAATACACCATGAAGACTTATTTTTCCACAAAACATACAAAACAGCATGTGAAGGTATCAATGTTACACAAATAGTAATGTTACACAAATAGTTACACAAATAGTTCAATAAGACCCTAAAATCTCAGAGGTGAATATTTGCAAACATTAAGTATCCTGGAGTCCAATACTATAAAAAACCCCAAGTAAAAGAAGACAGCTACTTTAAGAGTAAATCAATAGAAGACAAACAGTATAAATGAAGAAAATGTTTTTCAGCCTAAGGACATCCTGGATATTGTAGATTTTCTGTGGCACCTAGAAGCCCTAATTCATAGGGACTTACTATATGAAATCAAATAAAATCAAAATATGAAAATAAAAAAAAAATTGCCACAAAATTTAGTCCGAGACAGGAGATAACACATGAATACAAACAGAGCAGAAGCTATTAGATTTTGCCTGAGGGATCCACGACACACTGTATACCATGTAAGATTTCTTCTAAGGGTGCCCTGCTAGAGAGACAAGTTCAGGCATTTTCCAGCAGAGGGTTAAGAGGGAAGTTTAACGGGTGCATACAGACACTCCTCCCAAGCATGAGTGACAGCCTGGGCACTGCTTCTTCCAGCAGAAAACTGTTCTTTCAGTATCCTTAAGCACACACATACGTTTCAGTCTGGGGAAGTCAATGGACTGTAATAATTTTCCTCCACATAAACAGATTCAAGCAGGTGTTGCAGTTCTTTGTGAAGTGGGTGCCTACCAGCATTTGACCCCACGCTATGCGCCTTGTATTCCTCCACTCATGATTCACAGGCTCTCCTTTCTGGTTTGCCAAAAGATTCTTCCCTCTCCTGGGTCCAAGGTGTTGTCCTGCAGTGACACCCAACAGGCTAAAAGAAAAGCTGTGCTACTTCCTTTAAGCCGTTCACAATTTTCTCTTTCACATGTGAAGTTTTAAGACTTATTTAAAACCTACGCATGTCAGTTTGAATTGATGACATCCTCTTCTGGCTGTGCATTTAACTTCACCTTGGGTAGGGGAATTTAATTTCAGGAATTGCGGTTGTAAGAGTTCCTTGCATAGCTCCTGAGATTTCAGTGGAGTTATATTGGGGAAAAACTTCATTTAAGTAACTCCATCATTCCCAATGTCCCAGAGCTTTCCGGTAGCTCTGTTCCCAAACTAAACAGCATTTGAAAAAAAAAATATTTTAGGCTTTACACAGCCCTTAAAACAATATTTAGCTTTTCCTTATTCAAAAGCATACAAGAGGAGACAATGTATTTTTGACTCTGGTGATTTTCAATGTCAAAAGCAGTTGAGTACCACAAGGCAAGCCTGTGGTACAAGAGACCTCGCTCCAGCTTGCTCTGCCTCAACCAGACGCTGCGGAGCTTGGGCTGGCAGCACGCCGAGCCTGCCAGGAGGGCTAACCGAAGGGACATGACTGCAGGTTAAAAATGACATGCATCTGACCTGCAGCATAAGCAATGCAAGACTGTGTCTGGTAGTCTGAGTTCACACTTGCTAGCGCAAACCATGTAGACATACCTGACAGACTGTGATTTTTGAAACGAATGGTCACGAATGTGGCTTGACTGTACTTATCTTCTTCCTTGCTCTGCAGGCACTTACAGCTTAAATGAAGTGTGATTTTTTTGCAGCTATGTAGTGTATTCTTAGGAAATCTGTCAAAAAGTTCTGCACAGAACTGGCTATATTTAGCCTGACACTTCACTTAAATACTCAATTATCTGTAATTTGATTTCACAACTTCTGTCTCCATAGATTCTCCCCGTGTTAGCAAGGCTGGCAAGTAATAACACGCTGATGTGTAAACACATATTGGTGTATTGTGAAGCTGCGTTACCTAACGGTTTGCAACGGCTAGCATGGCAGTTTATCAGAGCTTTATCCAAAATTAAGGACAAATCACAAATCTTGATGCTAATGTAGCAGTACCAAGAAGTTGAGTTACTAAACTTAATTGTAGTAAGCAATTAAATCCAATTACAACAGAGATGGAGACTTTTGAGAAGATAAGGTCCTGGCATCTATTCCCAGTGCTGCCTCTGATCCATTGGGTTGGATACTTCAGCGTACTCAAGAGGACAGCTATAGTACAGGGATATTGCTAATCCACCTTAAAAGCTCTTAAGTAAATTAAGTGTTTTGAGAAGGGTTCTAAATGTTAGTTACTATTAGAACTAAAGTAATCCAAAAATGCTTTAAGCATTTCACGATACTTTGGCTGATTGGTTTGGTAGCTCCAAAACAGCAATGTAGAGACAGCTGCAAGCCAGCTCTGTAGTATGCAACATTCGTGAGACCAGAAGACAGTTTTTCACCTGGTGTCTTAACATCCATGTTAGTATCACAAAACAGTTTCAAGTGATTGCTGAGAGCATTACCCTCCTAGTTTATTTTTAAAGTTTCGTTTTGTGCTCATTTTAAGATCCACATCTTCCTTATTCTGTCTTTGCAAATCCCATCGATGGTTTTATTGTAGTAGACTGCAGCAAGAGATTCAGACTTGTGAGATTACACGGAGGCTCAATCTACTTTCCCTGCATAAGTAGCAAACATGATCAGATGTCACAGAATGCCTCCACAAAATGCAGGATGCTGTATGATCTTCCTTAATATTTTAGCAACCCAAGTAGATTCCACAAGTTGGGAATGCGTACATCAACATCTTACCCACGACAAAATAGTTCATTACTACAAGCTGCAGCATCACATCCCAGAGCTCCAGTTCTATCAGTCAGTAAAACTATTGAAAGACTCTTACACAATTTTCCCTTAACACATTCCTCATGCCCTCCTGTCCACTTTCACATGCCTGCTGGTGCTGCAGAAGAGAGATTTCTCTGGCAGGAGAGGCACTTGTGAATCAAAGACTCACATTCCACTCGGGCTTAGCATTATCAGAAGCAAGACAATTTGCACAACTGAAAGCTAAACAGCTGATAAACACAACTACTGCTCTCCTGGGGTCCTCCCTAAATCCAGTCACATTTTATGCTGCTGCAGGGAAAAATGCTTTGCACAGGGAAGGATAAGAAAAAAAGGATACTGACATCCTGCTGGTATTTATTTAAAATAAAAGTCAAAATAGTTCTCTAAACAATAACACTAGAAACCCTCTGCTCCTGCTGTGTGCAGACTGGATTTCTACAGCAACGTCTCATTCAAGTGGGGTATCAAAACCTAGTTGTCAAGCACCGAAAAAAAATCGGTGGCTGAAATTACCCAGAAACAGCCCAAGGTTCTGTCAGTCTGCGAACTTGAGTACCAAGGTCCAACTGGACAGTTGCCACCTCAGCTATTACTACAACTTGTTTTCTTTACTACATCCACACCAACTTAGTGTCAGCTGCAACTACTCTCGGACAACCCTTCGTATTCAAAGCCATAAACCTCAGCCTGACCACACACAACATTTTGCAACTGCCCCAAGAGAAACAAACATTTACAGTTCAGGTTGCCTCCTAGTTTTGCTAAGACAACACGTAATAGTCTAATATTCCTTACAAGAAGTTACCGGAGAACTTCAGCAACATGTGAGTGACAAAAAAGGGAACCTAAAAGGCACTGCCCAACCTAAAGGAATAAGCATGAACACATAACCCTTTTCTGTCATCAGAAGGTTGAAGTGAAACTGTTTCTGTGATGACGGTCTACCAACATGACAAAAAATATCGCAGAAACAAGGAGAACAGAGAATTGTGTTTACTCAGTGAAAATAACCCCATC
Source organism: Anarhynchus alexandrinus (assembly GCA_008711295.1). Classification (NCBI taxonomy): domain Eukaryota; kingdom Metazoa; phylum Chordata; class Aves; order Charadriiformes; family Charadriidae; genus Anarhynchus; species Anarhynchus alexandrinus. The sequence continues at coordinate 968,291 of VUYV01000205.1, read as the reverse complement.
CTTATAAACAATCTGTATTGAACAAGCTAATGCTTAGGGATTATTTTCCAGGTGATATAAATATTTATTCAGGGAAGAGAGGATCCCTGCTGAAGTTGGAGTGACTTTCAGCCCATCTGGCCTTTGTGCATTTGATAGTCTACCTCTAAATGGCAGATAAACGTAACTGCTGACAGCACATACTTTCTCACATATGTATTCATAGTCTATGTATCTGGACATGCAGCTGTCTCCTGATTGTTTCCATCTGAGAAAGTAAAAATTTCTTTGTCTCCTTCATTTCTCATAAGACAGCAATGAAGAAATCTGGATCATGTGAATAGTGTGTCACTTTATTGGAGTCACCCCAATCAACAGCAATGCACAAGATATTTTCGATAGAAGTTCTCAATTCCACAGAAATCACTTTATGCAAAAGTTCTTTCAATTTCTGATATTTCTGCATATGCAAAATTGTTATCAACACCTTCCTTCTCTCCAGCAACCTTAAATATTTTCCAAGTTTATGACACTAAGTATTATACCGTAAAAAATAGCAATTTTCACTGAACCTGAAGATCCCAGGGTACACAGGGCTCTTGCATGAAATCTGACTTTGAGCACATTGGAATTAGTACCTTAAGGACAAATCTGACAGTCTTGGAAAAAGAAATAAAACTCAAGGAAAAGGGATTGGTGAAAGCATCAGTCTAAGGGCTAACATATGGAAAGGGAGATAGTGGGTAAAGAGGATATGATGACTGCACGCTGAAAAGAATGTTATTTATGGAAGGCATGCAGCATCTACCCTGAAAGCATCTGCCCTGAAAGAGCTCTCGCGCTGAGTCTTAAGAGTCCAAGAGGATAATGGAACTAGAGACAAATAAGAAACACACATCCTTTGTTAGCAGGAGGAAAAGCGAGGCTGGATTTCTGTTTTGGGTTGGTTTTTTTTTAAGTGGCTAAAGCACAGACTAAAATATCTTTAAGCAGATGTTTCAGCCTGAAAATGGTTTTAATATTACACCAGCAAAGCTTCCTTTCCGTGGAATTAACCTTTTCCTCAAGCAACCTCCTCAGAAATCCAGGTGCCTTACCGGAAGAAAAAGGCGCTGGGCAGCACATGGTTTGAATAACTTTTTCCATTCCTGAGCATTTCCTACTGAGAAGGTTATTGGGTAAATGTTGTAGTCAAACTTCTTTGTATATGAGGAAGGCCATTCCTTTAACTGAAAGACATGGGGGGAGGAATTAGATACTACATGTTATATAGCTTTTTAAAAAAAGTATGCATGCATAAGGAAATTATAAACAGCGTACAATAAAAAAAAAGTGCTTAGCTGCTACTTATTGATGTCAATTTAATTTTTCTCAGAGATTTGTGACTTATAACTAACTCATTAATTTATCTACCCAATGACTAAGAAACTCACCTTCTTCTCAAATTCAGGCTTAAGTGAATCCTCAGCAAAAATGTGAAAACAGAGCCTCCTGTTGCTAAAGAGAACTGCTGATTTCAGCATGATTAGTGTCTCTTCCAGCCGGTCCCCACATGCCACAACTGCCAGATGCATGCATGGCAACGATGAAGGCTCTTTTGAATGTTTCTGTTCTCCAGGCTTCCTGAAAATTCATAAATAGGCATATAAAAAATACTGAGGTAAACAGGAAGAGAATTCTGCATTAGCAGATATCAGGTTTTTTTTCTTCCTCTTCATTTTGTAAGGGATCAGGAGTGTTTTTCTAATTAGATATCCATAGAACATGCAAGTGGCATGCCAATTTTTGTCAGACTGTTAAAACTACAACACAAACAAATAGGCTATTTTCAGAAATTTTTTGGTTATTCCTACATTTCTGGATTTGCATAAATCACTGCACTACATACACAGATGAAACTAATTCAATAGCACCTCAAACCAGACAACAACTTGCTCTGTGCAAATGATAGCTTTTTTTCTCCAGCTTAGAAGTTATGAAGCCAGAATGGACTTATTACTACCCAGCCAACTTTCTAACACAATGCAGATCATGGAACTACATCCAGTAACTTCATTACCAGGCCCATAATGGCTAGACTGGAAGAAGACATCCATACTTTAAAAAAAAAAATCCACTCTATCCATATGTAAATTATCCTAACAGTTAATTAATTTTGCTGTTAAAAATGCATGCCTTAATCCTGGCCTGAAGGTACTGGCATAGTTTCAAAGGACTGCTCTCCATTTCACCCGATGGAATCCCTGAGATTTTGCTAAAATAGAGATTTTTAAAAACAAACATATTCATATGTCCCAGATGAATCAGACTATATTCCACAAGCAGTCAAGGGCCAAACGATGGGGTTTTCACTTAGCACCCACCTGTGCTGGCTTTAAATAAACTTCAGCTAGACTATAGGGGAATCTGTGTGTAAAATGCACATTGAAGCTACTTGCTAGCCGGAAAAATCAGGGTTCTTTGGGGGAGTTGAAGACATTTTCAAAATATGGCCTTTTGGTTTTGTATGTCCCACCCCCCATCAGTATGGAGGTAAAAATCACATCCTCCAGGAATGCTTCGTCTGTATTCTATTCACATTCCAACACAGATCGCATTTATACTCCATTACAGGGATGTGTGCTGACAAAGCAACTAAATCACAAGCCTCGTAATCATTATAGGAGAGTTCAAAAGGCTAATCATAGATCACTACCAGTTCTTGACATATCACTGAAGAGAGACATCAATCCCTGCCTCTTCCCAGCACACACAATTACATACATACAATTAATCAGTAAAGTTAATACTAGAAACAAAAGTTCTAAATAAAGAGAAAAATGACAGTTAATAAAGCTGTCATTATCTTTTTCCAGACATTAATATGCTGCTCTGTATAACAGCAGCGTTCTATACTACAAAGTAATCCACTTCTGTGTTAAGGAATACCAGCCAATGGTACTTTACTGACTATACAAAGCAACATGTTTCATTAAGGGTTTAAAGTCTTAGGCTTTAGTCTTAATTAAACCTCAATTTCATCAGTGTATAAATAATGGAATACTACATCTATGTGAAGTGGTATTTACTTTCCAACCTATTAGTGTAAAACCCGCTGAATTATTGAAGTGAATAATTAGCTGCTCACACAGATCCCCTTTTCCCCCCTTCTCCCTATCTGTTTAATGTTTCCTCTTAATTGAGTCTCTAAATCAAGCCATATGCAGGATGAGAACTGCTTTGATATAGCTTGTGGCAATGGAATTCACTGGGAGGGGGACTAAACTCTAAGCTTTTATTGCAACATTTCAAAATCCAACACCAAAGCACTAAGCTCTTCCTTGCAAATTTTAGCCACACTGAACTCTCCATTATGCAGCTATTTTGTAGTGAATAATCCAGTACATGTAGACAAGCACTTCCAACGAACAGACTCAGCAGAAGCAACCCTAGATGAAAGCAAAATACCCTATAAGCTCATGGGAGCTAAGGATGAACAAGAGACACTCTGCCTGCCGACACAGACACCCTCCTAGCCCCGGAGAGTGGAGGAGAAAGCTGAGCTGTGGAGATGAGGAATTATGAGTCACAAAGGCCTGGGCTGAAGGGATTCAGGAGCCTGCAATGGCCTAAGGAAGAATAAAAATCCCCAAGAAAAGGAGCACGAGGTAGTATTTGAACTACCTCAGTAGTAGCTCAGGACACTGAGAGCAACAGTTAGTGAGGAAAGTAGCAATGAGGTACAGAAGGACATTAGGACACCACATTTTGCATCTTTTTCATAAGTAGATATGGTAAACAAGAGGACTGTGAAAACAAAGGTGAGCTGGAAAGGGAGATAAAAAGTGCTATAGCAGGATACATTTAACAGCAATTTTAGTTTAGCCTTTACAAAATTACTATAATATTATCCAGAAGTCTGAAAACAGGCTGGTGTAAAGGCAAAGTCAAACTGCTGGGAAGGCAAACGAGCAGATTACAAAGAACATCGCAACTCCCCTTCCCTCCTCTGTATGTATGCACGTACATACAGTGCAAGGAGGAATGGAAGGGACAGGGAGAAATAACATCTGGATGAAAGGTTATTCCTTAAAGATCTGCGGGATACAGCCAATGTCTTCAAACCAAAACAGTTCCAATTTGACCAACATCATCTAGGATGCTTCTGCCTCGCACAGAATAAATGGCTATGCTGGCTTATCTGGATGCTCTCTTGAAGATAAGAGGGCCTCCGCCATGTGTTGCCAAAAGAGAAACTGGAGGTTAGAACTCTGCTCACACCTGTGGAGCAGCTACTTCATTTCTACTGGGGTAGGTTGAGCTGGGCACCACGAGACTTCTGGTTCAAACAGACTTACTGCTTAGTGAAAGGCCTTCTCTAAGCTGAGGTTTCACATAAGGTACACACTGAATCCTGATTTGATACATTGTATCTCCTCTAATTGCAGATGTTTATTTATCATGTAGTTACCAGTGGTGGTTGCAAACATACCAGGAAGCTAAGAGTTTTCTGAAATGATACCTGCTCAGATGTTCCTAGACAATGCAACAAATGGAATAGACAAAAGATGCATACTTTGTTTTAAAAGATGAAGTATGTTAATACAAAGGATAAAATGTGTTACATAGAATGAAAAAACACCTAGCAAGCAAGAAAGAATATATTGCTAGGTTATCAACCTAAGACATTAATAGGCTTTTGACATAGAGAAGTACTCAGGTAGTGGTTGAAGGGAAAGCAAGCATCATTTTTTGGCTTTATTTCAGTAAGTCAGTCCCTGCAAAGCTTTGGGTGAGCCATTAATTCTTTATGCTTTTGTTGTCCTACCTGTAAAATGGGAACAGCTGTTACAGTAGTAATAGTTACCTACCCCAGGAGACTTCCAAGCACATTAAAAAGCACATAGATCCACAGAGTACTACAATTATTATTATTAGCCAATTCTTCCTAACATTTATATGTGCGTTCATTCATTTATAGTCCAACTTATTGGTTATGGATAGTCTATAATTGGATTTTATGACCTAAATTAAATGTTTAAACGCAATACAGTGAACTGGGCCTTAAAGTTTAATGTGTTTGACAAGAACAAATAAATCATAAACACAAGGTCTTTATTGCCTTGATATCCTTCTTCTAATTTCAGTATATAAATGTAGCTTGTCGATATATTACAAATCTAACTAATATAACATTATGTTAAACTCCTTGCTCTGTTCCCTGTTTTACCCATCTGTTCAGAGAAAATTGCTTCCTGCTCTCCCTTTTCTCCCTTTCTCCTATTATAATATTACGTGGCTTTAAAATTAAGCAAAGTTGCCTAAGATTAAGCACTAGAGAAAGCATCACAAAATACTTGCAGAATACATCCCTCTGGAAAAGCTGAAGACAAACTTGATAAGCTGTAGCACGATAAAATGTTTATAGCAAAGGCCCTCCAACAATACAGACCAACTCCTATCCGTTTGCCCAATGGTATTTTATTTACTGCATACATTTTTTTCTGACAGGCATGGGTATTGACATCGCAGAAGAAGCCTGAGTGCTCAAGCACAATAGTGTACATTTCTACGTCTTAAAGTTTAGATTACATGCAATTTTCTTATTAGTCACAGCCAAAGTGTCTCAAACGTAATTAACCGAAAACCTGTCCAAGTCAATCCAGATCCATTCAAAATAATGCATTCCCATCTCATTAGAGCCTGCTAATCTATTCAAGCCTTCAAATTTATTCCTGAGAGAAAGATAATGCATGCAGATTCTTACAAAATGCAATATAGTTGTTAGTTTTTGAAACCTTCGTATTATGATCTCATTTACTCTTGCAGCATAAACAAGGTTAGATTTAGGCAATGTATCAAAACTGGTGATTCACTAAATAGCCTTTCCTGACAGTCAACACTGAGTCAATGTCCCAGCAGTGGCTCCATTATATGAAACATTCTCTCACACACTTTCAAAATATGAATTAGAAATGCTTTAAATGTTTTCAAATAAAGTTTTCTCACTTTGATGCAGTTGCACAAAACTGACTGTAGTTGCTGACAGTCAAAAAATTGTCAAAGTTTCAATCTCCTTCTACCACTCAGAGAAAAGAGAGAAAACCACTCAAAATCAGAATGGATGTTTATATCTTCTTCTTTTACCAAGTGGGTTCTTTGTTAAACAAGTATGAAGTATTTGGGCCTTCAGCACGTCATTATGGGCTATCAAACTCAAACCAAACTTGTATGTGTGTGCACACAGGCTGCAAAGAAAGAAAAAGTATCTTGACAGGTTGCCATATAAGAGATGTTTTGCTTTGGAAAAGTTACTTCCAGGGAACTAAATGTGCTGGCAGAGGTTCACTTCCTGAGCCTTGCCACACTGGTTTAATAGAAAGTGTGGTCACATCTGCCCTTCAAATGTAAAGTAACCCTTTTGCTTTTTGATACTTTGCACACATTGGTTTGGCACATACTTACATTTCTTCGTATGAAAAAAATCTTACTGAAGGCATAGGACTCGCTACTTCCAAGAGGAAGGATCAGTAAAACCACCGTCAAAAATCAGTTTGCAAAGCTAACCAGAAACTTAAATGCAATGCTCATCTAGATTTGCCAAAATTATCTAATGGCCAAAGCAGGACACATGAATGTATTTACTAACATTTGCTAGGTACCAGCCAGTGAATGATATGTGACTAAATCAAGCTTTTACCATGTGTGACTACTTACATTAGAAGAAACCTGCACTTCTTAAAACTTAAAAACTAATGTCTTCTATTATCACGTGACTACAGAAAGTGGTATTACAAAATCCCAGTTAAAATACAATTCACCTTGCCTGCAACATGACTGACTCTTACTAAGCAAATGCACATCCTAGATAACGCCTTTGATTATTTCCAAGTTCAGCCCAAAACCTGCATCCTTATGACGAAAACTACACAAATCAACATGGCAAAAAGGAATTAAAACAACTTTTTACATTCACATAGACAAAACCTCACTGAGGTTATTTGAATCAATTATGCAGTCTACATATAAGCACATACACCATGATCAGACCACAAGATCTTACACAGTCGTAATCAGATTTTTTTTATTATCCTGGAGGAATCAGTTAAACCATATATGATCTCTCACATCACATTTTAAAAAGTATCTCATAAGGAGTAACTAAAATAATAATTATTTATACTATAGGAATGAACAGGCAGCAACAACCCCTATTCAGCATGTTACATTGAATGTCATTATTCGTATACATTGGATCATTCAGGGAATGATCACTCCTGAAGTTAATAACTAGTTAAATCATTGTCTGTTTCTTCCACTCCAAATTCAAGCCCCCCTGGAAACAGCCTCCCACTGCTTTCAGCGTATCAGTCTCTTCAAGCCAAGCAGATCCCACCACCGGATGCCTCCACCATGTGCGCGTGGATGAGATTTGTTCCAGAATGGCACCCGTTGGTGGGTATTTCTGCCTTTCTGAGGCAGCAGGCATCTCCTCAACTTGGACCATGTTATGTCACCCCCCTAAAAAAATTCTTTTTTATGGACATCCTCACTTAAATAAATTTTATTTTAGTAGTAATGAACACAGCAAAGGATCTTTCAGCAAGGAACAGAACTGGACCCACAGAATTGTGCTTCTCAGTTACACAAACTCCTGCTGGTGTCAATGCTGCAGGATCATGCCCTGCCAGCAGATGTGAGGGAAAAAAAAAACCCAGCAACTAACCCTCAAACTAAACTAACAAACCCCTCAAAAAAAACAAACAAAAAAAATTTTGAAGAAAAGGCACGGCTTAAATACAGCATTCCTTTCTTTTTTTTTTTTGTTGTGTTGCAGACCTTGTAAAAAGTACTTGTGAAGTCAATAAATAATAGAAAAGTTAGATAATGTCAAATTTTTGAACATGAAGATGCTCACTGAAAAACTCATTGAAATGGAACAGTTGTTTACACTCTCTAGTGGTTTCATACTTTCTGGGTTCCTTCCTTCAGCGTTCTTGATTTCCATGATAATTGCAGAGATATGCCTTAAAGAAAAATGACTTCGGGAGGTACAGTTGCTAGTGGAAATAATTCTGGTTTAATACATGCATTTGAATTCTGTCCATGATCCATTCTCAGCCACAGTAAACATCTCTTGCATTCAGTAGGGTAACAATGCTTGTAAGAAACCAACTGCTTTAATAAGTTAAGGAGTAAGAGCTCAAGAAACAGGAATAGTCTTTCATTGAGAACATCTCTGTGAAATCATGAATCAAAGACACAAAGACATACCAAGTTAATTAGATATATGAGGTCACACTGACCATAATGTAGTTGGAATGCAAAGGGGAAAACAGTCCTCCACCCACTGAAAGCACGCTGCCTGTATCTTTTTCTGAAGTAATTAGTTTTTTAAAAAATAGTCGTCTGTAAGGTGCTGCAAGAGGGAACACAACACCCCATGATTTCAAACTCTTTTTTTAAAGTTCTGCTAAATCAATTTACATATAAAAAGCATTCAAGACAAAAAGCTCAACAGCTTAAAGTCCGTGGGTGCCTCGCAGTTTGGAACCCAATGGTACCACACAGAAATAGCCAGATGCCTTCCCTTTTCCCTACAGCATTAATGAAAAATTCGCAGAACCGTAGCTCCCGAGACTGACAGCAGCTCCTCACGGACTCCAGCCAGCGAGTACCACATTCCCCACGTCAGCCTTCAAAACAAGGCCAAAACTAATGGAAAAGCAGCTATTTCAGAGGCCGCTCTTGCCCAGGCACGCAGAGGAGGTATCGCCCCACTCGGACGCAGGGACCAGAGGCAGAGGTAACACCTCCACGCACTTTCGTGGCATCTCTGGCATCCACGCTCCCTCCGAGTGAACACACACACAGGAAAAAGTTTATACATCCACAGCCAGAGCTGTTCGCACAAGGGTTTCCAATCACCGGTCCCCCGCAGAGGCGAGGGGAAAAGGACCTGAGAAAGGGAAGCGCCCGAAGGGCCGGGCGGCAAAGCGACACCAGCGAGCGGCCACAGCAGAGGGGACCCACGGGGCAGGAGGGCGCGGACACGCGTGGGGCTGGGCACGCCTGACAGCGGGGGGGCTCCAGCGGCCGAAGCCGGGCAGGAGAGGGCCTGGCGGGGTCCCGCCGAGGGCTGGGACCGGGGGCGGTCGCGCGTGGGGGG
>VUYV01000205.1:831415-958857 GCA_008711295.1 Anarhynchus alexandrinus | reverse complement strand
CTAGCCGCCCCGTCCGCTCGTCGGCCCCCGGCGAGGGAGCCCCGGGGCGCGCTGGTCTCCGCAAGCACTCGCCCGCTCGCCACAAAGCCTCTAGGAGGTTTTGTAACGGGATGGCAGAGGCTTTGTAAAAATCATATTGTTTAATGAAGCAGTCATCAAGTAGCGTTTCCTCCTTCCATGAAGGAAGGCGGGGCAGGGCTCCGGGACCCCAGCGCCTGGCAGCTTGTGTTACTCAGAGGTACTTTTGGTGTCCAGGCGCCGCCAAGGGCTGTGCTGTGCGGGTGTGCAGTGCTGGGAGAGTGTGCACAGGGAGACGAGCAGGAGGAAAGGTGAGACCTCGAGGAAACCGGTCTGTGAGCCCGGTGCGGTCCGTCTGCCTGTGCTAACAGGCACACTGGTGCACACCTCCACCTCGCAGCCCCAGGCGATCACCTGCCTGCACACTGTTCTCGTCCCGCCTGCTCGGAAGGCAGGTTGTATCGGGATGCACTGCAGTAATGTAGAACAGTGAAGGAATATAAGCATTCACTTACTTTTGGCTGGCTTTGAACTTGTCCTTGTACAACTTGATCAAGTTATGAGCCAGTCTTCTATGCAACATCAGCAGACTGATCGCAACACTGTGAATTTCACAGAAATAAATCGTGCTTAAGTTCATAATCTGATTTATCACCTTTATATGTAGAGCATGACAGAAATACAAGTATTCTGGCTGCCCCGTGGAGCTGGAGTATAAGCTGTGCAAAGAATGGAGACACCAACCTTGGAAGGGGGAGAGCAAGGAAAGCAGAGCCTGGCATGTCCCTCACGGTGTTAGCGCTGGCAGTGAACCTGACTGCATGGCTGCCTTCAGCTCCAGGGACTGCTCTGCAGTACAGTGACCACATGCTGCAGAACTAAGCTGAGGAAGGGCCGTGGGGCTGATGCCCAGCACGGCTCTCATCATATCTCTCACCTCTGTGGAGGTGTGCTTTCCGTAGGGCTCTTTGATCTGTTAGTTTTCAAATAAATGCTCAGTGCCACAACTGTCCTGCCAAGACCACCACTGAAGTCGCCATGCTACCTGCAGGGAAGTGTGACCCTTCAGATGGGGAACTACGCAGGCGGCCAGGACAAAGTCTCTTCAACCTTGCAAATCAGGACTTTGCCAAGGTAAAGGCAAAGTAATTGTAATTACGTATTGTAAATGATGCATCTCGTGCAAAAGGGTGAACCTCCTGCTGCACAGCCCTACTCTGTAAAGTCAGGTTTACTGTTAGGCTAAATCTTCCAAGAGTTGGTCCTTCACTGCTTAAATGGCACTCACTTGGCAGTGAAGCTATGCAGCCTGGCCATTTTGTACTGCTGTCACAATGAGCCTTCACGAATGGTATCCCAAAACGTACTTTACCTTAGTACCAATGCAGATGCAATGAACAATTACTGTTTCAGAATTTCATCCAGCTCAGGTTCTAAACAGATGTAAAAATATAAATTACTTCACGCTAAGAGAAAATAGCAATACTAAATGAGAAACTACAGAAAAACCACAATGCATAAACACATGCTCTTTTCCGAAAATATACATACTACAATAAAACCCTACCAAACTTTATACATAATAAAAAAATGAGTAGCAACCCCCTGAAATCCTCAACCTGTACAAATGTGTGATTTTATACTGTCAATAAATTCTCTTTCATGTATAGGAGATGGGTCAGCAATGTCTGCATAAAAAATACCAAGGTAAACATTACGAAATCTGAAAAACATTCTAAGGGATTTTTAGAGACTTTTCCCCCTGTTTCTGTGACACACGGTAGTGTGTCACTAACCTGCCTACTTGCACCATTTTCTTTCAAATTGAGTTGTGCAAATATCAACTCTTCTGTGCCACCAGCATGCATGTTCAAACAATATCAGCTCCACTGCTGGACTGAACCAGTATTACATTGCACAGCTTCAGATCAGCGCTGCTGAATCCACTGCACTGTCCCAAGTGTTCAACTTTGGCAGCAAAGCAATGGACTGGCCGTGACGTGGAGTCTCGATACATGACAGTAGCTACTGAGATATTCAGTTGGACTGATGGCTTAGACCTAAAACAATAGTGAGAACCGGCTTAAGTAAAACTTTACATCTTTTAGACTTGAACAAATGTATTAATGCCAAGTGTGTTAGGCATATTTTGTATTGCAGACACAGTATCATGGCATCATCATATATAATGAGAGGCAAATCATTCAAAGACCTGTACTATAACGTAAGATTTTTAATGTTGATCTGTAAAGAACTAATATAAAGCGTAGTTATTTTTTGAGCAAATCTTAAAAAGATTCAAGCCACTCAATATGAGAGTAAATGACTGGGTTAAAAGAGCCAGGTTCCCAGGAACACAGCGGTAGCAGAAATACACCCTCTACAGATCAGGCATGGAAAGAAAATTGTACCACACATTATCTAGTGAGTAATAAATTTCAAAAATTCACTGCTCTACAACTGAGCCAAAAACCCAGACTAGCAAACAAAGGTGTTTCTATGCTATTGCTGGAGTATAAGTTGAACAACTCCAAGGGCTCCTAACACACAACAGACCACAACAGATCCCTGGGAAGCTGTTTAAAACCCTGAAAGTTGCTTCAGCACAAACCCCACAAATATGCGCCATACCCTGTGTGCCTGCCTCTGCACTGCTCCATGGGTTGTTGCATTAAGAACTCTCTTGGTTAGCAGTGGCAGCTTAGGCTCTCACAGCGGCTCCTTAGGGCTAAACTATAATTTCATCTCTCACATGCAAACTTTACATACACCAACTTCAAAGCAAGTCTGATATCTGTCCAGCAGGTAACACCACAAAATGTAACACCAAGAAACATATTTTATTCTTGTAAAGGCTATTGCAAGTTTGATCCTGAATTCATAATGACCACCATCCTGCCTCTATAGTCCCATGTTGTTATCCTTATCTGAAAAACCACAGAAGGTCTTTGTGATCCAGGATCCTTCCTTCCTCTGGAGAAATAAAATGAGAAGCTTCATTATATTTGGATAATGGAAACCGCAAGAGGAAAGAACAAAAACACAGCTATGAAGATATCATGGTATTATGAACACAGTAATTCCATAAGTGAAACTGTTAAGGATTATAAACTCCTGGAAAATCAGATCTACAGGGAAAGGAAACTCAGATTAAAATGCATTAGATTTGGGGGCATGCTTCAGGCCATTTAGAAAAAAGAAGTCGAAATATTTGTTTTTCACTTGTTTCCAAAGTTAAAGGGAAGAATAGTATGACATTTGCTCAAGTGTGCAATGATATCTTCTATTTCCACCTCAGGAAAAGCCCTCAATTATCATTTACATTGTTCATTTCCACTGAATTTTTCCAAAGTCTAAGCCTGACAATTACAGAACCACTTCTAGTTCTTTGTAAAAATTATAGCACTAATAATTTAGATAAATGGAATTAATTATGTATTATATTGTATTTCATAATGTATTTCATATAGAAATATGTTTCTGATTGAAACACATACCTACTTTATTTCCATTTGTTTTACTCCTCTTTTTACTTGTTAAACTAAATGCATATTTTATATCTGATTACCATTTTATGTACATGCCAATTATGTATCTTGAATATACGTATCATATCCATGGGATTATGCCAGATTTATTTGTTATTATTAGCCATGTAGAGTCAATTGTGCTCGTAAATTGCAAAGCTTCATGTTTCTATTTTTCAAAGGGACAGCAAGTTTTACTAATTACTTGTCCAAAACATTGTAGCTAATGCTTTTTCATTCTTCAGTGCTCCATTAAACAAATTGCAGCTAATTTAAGTTCTTCATCAGAAAGATGCACCAAAAGATGTAAAGTAGTCTTTCTACATTTCCAAATAAAACTTTTCATTACAGTTCTAAAAAACTCAGTGTGCTTTTTACAGAAGAAAGCAATACAAATTTCTTAGAGATGCTCCTTCATACTTTACTTGGATGGAAAAGCAGAATGGCTGATGCACCAGTTTCTTCATGAAATCAGCATATAAATATTTCTTTTACAAGGAAAGTATTACCAGACAAAAAAGGCTGGGAGTTCTTAGACTCTAAAAAAAATAATTCTGAGGCAGTCTTGGAAAGTGTCACTTACACAAGAATAAACTCTCTGATGAAACTTCTTCCTTATCTTTCATAGACTTGTCTTAGGCAAATTTGAACTTATCCAGAGAAGATGGCGCCTACTGGTTCATAATTCAGCTTCCTGTCCAACATTCTTACTATAGATTACATTGGTAAGGTCTAAAAGTTAATTAGGGCTGAAGTTCTTTGGAAATGCATCAAAAGTTTCTGAGGAACTGATTGAGGCCTTGGACCAAGTCAAATCAGCCTCTGAAATTAGATGTCATTAACTTCTTAATATAAAAAAATGCATTTCATATGCCATGCATCTTCAACTTCTGCATGTAAAAAACTGGGACACAAGAAAGTTTAGGCCAAATATTAAAACCATCCATCAATTTTAGATCAATAGGGAGAAAGGATCTATTTTGAAGCAAGTATTTATTTTTTGACCATATCAACAAAACACTTTGCATGGTATTTAAACTGCTGGTGAAGTTCTGTACAAGAGTGAAGATATTTTCTCATGAACAGATGTCATATTCAGTGGATATCCAGCAACAAAAATCAATTTTTATCAGCCTGGAAGATTGTTTATCTATTTTTTTTTTTTAAAAAAGACTTCATTAGCAGAAGTTACGTAATTGTTTTTTTCCCTCCAGGAAAAATGTTTGAATGCATTTCAGAAGGGGCAGGGAGAGGAAGAGAGTCAGGAGCATTTAAAAATGTAGAGAATTATCTGGAACCAGAATACCTTTCGTGGTCTACTGACAGAAAAATCAGATTAATTCTACATTAGGTGCTTTATTTAAAGACAGGTAAATTATGGCTTTTAAACCAACTTTTGTGCTTTTAGCAATTTTTTGAGCTTCTTGTTGCATTTTCTCCTTAATGCTGCATTTCTTTCGATTAATCAGGATCTGCCTCTATTCACATTGTCAATCTTGTTTGCACTTATCCGCTGTCTTAGAAGAGATTTATGTAACTGTGAATTCCTGTTCTGAGAGTGTTTCACTCTTCTGCTTAGTCTGTTTCTGCAGCCCTCTGCTTCGATGTATTTCAGTTCTTGAAATCATTTCATCCTTACCACCTCAATTTAAATTACATTAGGTCCAAACCTTCTATTCCTATTAACTCTGTTATTAACTTAATTCTTTCCACTCCAGAGGTATTTGTTCTCCCTGCACGCTTTACTTATACATGCAAGCATTCTTCATTCACTTACACATACAAGCATTTCTTCTACTTATTCATACAAGCATTACGAGCTGTGAGACATGTAATTTACTTTCAGTAGCCTGTTATGTTTAAGAAGCAGTACCTGACCATGTCAGTTGCCTACAGTTATAGGTATGGCTGCAGCTATCACAGAGGAAAGAGCTGAGGTTTTGCAGGCAATCTTCGCACTGCAGCACCCCACCTCCTGACGAGCATTTCGATAAATTTACCGGGATGACAGTTGTTGGGGGTTAGGATCTTATCAAACACTGCTTTCATCTCTCGAGATCGTTAGACCTCCCTTGAACCAGGACGCCTGGCCCACCACATCATCGCTTTTGTTAAAGATAAGGCCGGTGGGGGGAACCTGAGGGAAGGCCCTCCCCGCCGGCGGGGCCCGGCCTGTGAGGCACCGAGAGGGAAGGCCAGGCCCGAGGGGTGGTGGAGGCTCCCTCGGCCTCCCCCCGGGCCGCAGACCGCTCACTTCTCGGTACTACCCTCTCACGTCTCTTCCGTTTTTGTTCTCTCCGGTGCCGTTGGCTTCCGAAGGAGTGCAGCGGCCACAACACCGGCCCCTCAGGGAGGCAGACAGCCCGATACGGCTTCCCGCCGCGCCGGCGCTGCCTGCGCATGCGCGTCCCCGCCTCAGCGCCCGGCGCGCGCGGTGAGGGCGGGCGGCGGCGCGGTGAGTGGCGGTGGGGATCGGCCTGAGGGGAGCGGGGCTCGCTCCGCCGGCAGCCGCCTACTTCGGAGAGCTCGCTCCCTTCAGAGGCCTCGGGGAGGGTGGTGGTGGCGGTTCGCGGCCCGTGGCTGTCGTGCGGGTGTGCCGGTGGGAGCCCGGCTCGTCCCTTCCCCCAGCGCGGACTCAGCGGCCTGTCCCGCCGGCGTCGGGGGTCGGGCCGGCGGGTTTCCTTCATGTGTGCCCCTCCGGTACGGCTTGAAAGTCGGCCTTTGGCAAAGTCATCGCGTATTGACCCAGTTTAACAAGCAGCGGAGGGAAAGTACGTCTTACTGTACGTCTTGGAGCAAAGCAGAGCAAAGCGTTTGTCCCTTTTCCTGCCCGCGCCGTGCTGCAACAGAAACATTGTAGTTCTGCTGTTTTTTTTCTCCAGTGCAAGGCGGTCTTTTTAAAGAAAAGGCTGGGGAGTTTAACTACTCGGGATGCCTGATTTTAGGTTGGAACAAGCGCTGCTGGGGATTGAGTATTGCGTTGTTGTGGGATGGATCTCAGCGGTTCTGAGGCTGTGGCCTGCGAAATACCCGGGGCTTTTGTGGGAGCCTCCAGGTTAATGAGCTGGGGTCATTAATTTGTGTCAGGGACGCCAAAAGTGCAGCCGTGCTGAGAAGCTCAGAGCAGGAACTGCTGGGGCCTGGCTTTGGGGCTGCTGTTAAATGTTATAAACCTCTGGTTTGGGAAAATAAAAATGCAGACAGGCTGGCATATCATCCTTGAAGGGTCTAAACGAGCTAGTGGATTTTTATTACTTCTTGTCCCGTGCTGTTAGACAGCGTGTGGTGTTTAAATAGATAAAAAGAAGGTCAACAATACATCGGTTTGCAGGTGTTCTGCAAGCAGGGTATTTCCTTTCTAGTTACAACGTGATAAGCACCCTGCAGCTTCTCAGCCTGGAAGGGGTGGAAATGTTGCCCTGGAATCAAGTGATACGGTGAAATGGGGAGTTTTATTTTTTTCGTAGCTGTCAAATGAGGTAGTTGACCCATAAGAAAAAAAGGGTAATCCGTTAATTTAGTCCTATTAATGGTTAATGCTCCATGTTTGCTCATGAAATTGTCAGAATGGGGATGTTTAATAAAGATAACTGTGAAAGTCAGTGAAAAGTAGCTATTTCCCAGATAATAGTTTTGCATTTTTTTTTTGGTAAAAATATTTTTATCTTAAAAATTTTCAGAAGTGTGTGATCTTTCGTAAACCTCCCCCCATTAAAACTGGATTCTATGTTAAACCTGAGGAATTATCTTGCATTTCAAAGCTATTGAAGAGTCGGACAAGTTGTGTATCAGGTGAATGGCACTATGTAAATTTGTTTTCTCATGCTAAATATATATGCATGCTCGTGTACATACATACAAATGGTTTTGATGGATGTTGACCTAAAATGTCCTTAAATATCCTTGGTAAAGGAGATCCCAGGTATCCTCTAGATAATTTAATTAAGTTACAACTATTGTATTGTTTATGGGTTTTTTTGACTGAATCTTCAGAAGGAATGTGAGGTTTTTAGGATGCTTCATCAAGATTTGTGAAAACCCTGCAAACTGATCAAAATAGGTGTCAACGGCTCATGTTTAAACTGTTCAGGCAGCTCTTGTGTCATGAGCCCACTGTAATGGAGCATCTTTGACTACTGTGCATGTAGTGTCCCAGTGGCTCATGAATTAAATTAGACATGAAGAGCAGTATCCTTAGTGTGTATACTCAGAAAATCTGTTCGGGGTGTACTGAATCTATTGCTTGTGTTCTGGCTAATGTGTGCATGGATTATAAAATACAGTTCTAAGTTTTTGAAAGTATTACTGTTTTTCAGTATTTTCTAATAACAGTTTGTGATCAGTTCCCTAATGAACTGTACAGATCGAACATTTGCTATGTGTGAAATTATAAACAGGTTACAAAAATCTGCCAAGTTCTAGGACTGAACTTGGTGTGCTTTTTATGCTGAATATAGTGGGTTCTTTCCTGTGCTCCAGATGTTTATGTTCATTTGCGTTCAATTGTTTCATTAAAGTGCAGAGAGATGGTACCTTCAAATTATTGATAATGTGCTTTTTTTATTGTTGTCATGAGTACGTGGAAGATAATTCTGAGAATCTGAAATGGTCGTCCTGTAGAATTTTGAAGAGACACTACTTGCTGTCATAATTTGGAAATTACAATAATCTTTTCTTGTTTTCCTGTTTTGATAGGGCCACAGAGCTGGTGGTTGCTTTTCCTGTAAGATTCATCATGATAACTCCAGCTTTTGAGCTGACCCAGGATCCAGATTTTCTTACAATAATAATCAAAGTACCTTATGCCAGAGCTTCAGAGTTCGACGTGTATTTTGAAGGGGAAGATTTTAAATTTTATGCTAAGCCGTACTTTCTCAGGCAAGTAGTGGAAGGATTTTAAAAAATGGAACTTAATAAAAGAAATAAAAGTCAGTAGAGAATGAACTTCATTTTCTCCCCTTCAGAACACTCCTCATCTGCAGCTTTTATACTGTAGACTGCAGACAACCCATTTTGTGCAAGGAATTGTTTTTATGGATCTGGTCTCTTTGTTTCTAGGCATTAAAGGGAATTTAAAGAAATCCTTTTCTAAATTTACTTTACAATAGATTTTTAATTGTAAAATGGTGAGACAATTCTCTGGATGTATGTAAGTTGTGTAGAATAAGTGTGTCTTTTCCCTTTTGAGAGCCAGATACAGTATATTTGGTGAAGAATGGATTTTGGTGCACTCCTAATAACATAAGGGGAGAAAAGTCATGTGAGTGGAAGTGAGGTTCCAGGCTGTATCTTTTCTCTAGATAGCAAGTTCCCCACTATGCTACAGGAAAGGAACAAGAGGCAATCTCAGTATCAAAGTGTTAAGAAAACTTTGGCATGTAAGAGCTGACAAGCTGTTAACCTTCCTTATTTTCTGTTTCCTCTGTTCTTGGATGTGCTTCCCCTATATACATTAATCGACTACAGGGGATTTTAGTGGACTGGTAGAATGCAGTGAATTAGTTATTCTGAGTAAGCAGTACAAGAACTCTGGATGGGTTCTCATATCCTGTCACTGTGTGTTATCTTTGAGTTTTTAAATTGAAGAATCTTAGAAGTGTTCTACATTGTGCCAAGGGTGGCTGTAGCCTCATACAAGCTGGGAAAGCAGGAGTCACAAATTTTTTCTATCTCAGGTGCTGATCTCTTGTACCAATAGCTAGGGAAAAAGATTTTGAAGTATATGGGGATTTAACTCCATGACTTCCCTTATCATAGAATCATAGAACAGTTTAGGCTGGAAGGGACCTTAAAGCCCATCTAGTTCCAACCCCCCTGCCATGAGCAGGGACACCTCCCACCAGCCCAGGTTGCTTCAAGCTCGGTCCAACCTGGCCTTGAACACCTCTGGGGATGGGGCAGCCACAGCTTCTCAGGGCAACTTGGGCCAGTGTCTCACCACCCTCAGAGTAAACAGGAGTGTAAACATTAGTGTCAACAGGAGTCATGTAGTTAAGTCCTTTGTACTGCTTTTGGAAAGTGCCTTACATTTTTATAGGCTGAGACTTTAAGTTGCAGAATTAGTAAAGCATTCAATGAGGCATCTCATTTTTTGCCCGCAGATTGACACTTCCTGGAAGAATTGTAGAAGATGGCAGAGAAAAAGCATCTTACAATACAGACAAAGGTATTAGTTAATGTTCTTAGTATATGTGTCATTAAAAATGCTACTAACTCTCCAATAATTTATGCTTTGCTGCACTGGAATTGCATAGAACTTTATTGAAGTATACGAATCTGTAAATTAATGTAAAGTTTCTCATATGTAGTATAAAAAAATCTTGCTCAGGATTTATTGTACTTATTTAGGCCATCCTTAAGCACAAAGGATGTGTTCAGAACTGTCCTCTTAATGAAAAAAATATGTACATGTTCATATGTATGCCTTGTGAGGGCTGTTCATATGTCTAGCCCTGTGAGGGCTAGACATGTCATTGTACCAAGATCATTAATCTAGTAAATCTGCAAAGAAGTCAGGTAAGGCTGAGTAGAAATGAGATAATCCTGAGGCAGTCTTAAGAAAGAAGACATTAACCTTTCTCCACACCTTAAGGTGTAAGGTATTTCTGGGATAAAATATGTACCTTATGGAATTAATGTATTCATTAAAAAACAGGAATAAAACCTATAATTTGCTGCTTGCAAGGCCTTTATTATGTGCTGGAGTTAAGATGAAGATCAGATCGCTGAATGTAGTTTCCTATGATCTGTTGATTGCTTGATTGGTGGAAGGATTCAAAATAAAATAAAGCTTGTATTCTGTTGGTTTGTGTTTATACAATGTGAGTCAAGAGACCACAACTGGTTAAATATTCTGTTCCATGCTTTATCATTAAAATCTTTTTTTTTTGTGAAACTTGTGAAGTAAGTTTAAAAACACACACAGAGATTGATGCATAATAAAATGTGATCTGCATATCTCCCAGTTTCTTTGAACCTTTTTCATTAGAGGAAAAATGCACCTTTTTGTTTGTCTCGGATATTTTAATGCAATAACTGTATTCTGACTTCCCTTTAAGGAACTTTTACAATTCGGTTACCTAAGGAGATTCCTGGCCAATATTTTGAGGGACTGGACATGCTGACATCTCTTTTAGCACCAAAGAAATCAAGATCAGGAAAACCTTTAGTAGAAGAGATAGGTATGAAAAAAAATCCTATTTATAGTAGTGATACATGTACGTAATGAAATAGTTATAGATCTATGTAGTCATATATGTAGAAAAAGAAAGTATTTTCTATTATTGTCTAGTCCAAGGTACAAGAAGGGTGTGAATGAATCTGAAAGTACGGCTAAGTATAAAAATAAATGTATTTTAGGTGATATGCACGTCATCTTTATAGGTTTAGTTATGTTTATGTTTTTCCAAAATGTGCTTAACATATGCTAATCCTCTGTAGATCTTTGTACCCCTCTAGTGGCTGTACAATACACACACAGTTGAGTCTTCTGCTTTCTTCACGCTGGCACAACCGGACTTTTAGCTCAAATGGCAGAAGCTAATTAACACCACAGGTTATAGAGGATGACTTGCTTAACATCAGTATTTAACAGACGAGAAGGTTTGACTATCTGTGTTTAATTTTTTAATATTTGTCTTAAATTATTGATAACATCACTCTGCTCCTGTCATGGTTCTCTTAGCATCAAATTCTGATCTTGTTGCAATCAGTAGAACAATTATTTCAGTCTTTGAGTGAGTATACTTAAAAACTTTAGTGTTCCTGGTCTTTATTTTTGAAAGTTGAAGAATTTGGAGCAGGACCTATGGATTACTGGTGTAAGCATCTGCCTGTATGACCCAGTGTCGTATAAGATTTCTTAAAAGATGTAGTAAAATGAGAGAGGCTTATTGTGTTATCAGTGTTTGCCTTTCTATGAAATCATATATATTTTCTATGTAATGATTTTCTTTCTCTGACCATGCATATATACAGCTGCCTCTGCTGAGTTGGAGGAGGAGGAGGAAGAAGAATTTGACTGGGAAATAGAGCAGACCCCTTATGAAGAAAGTGCAGAAAGCACGCTACCACTACAGTACCGTTACGGATTTGGGAATTTGCGGTCAGGGGTGTTCCAGCGGCTGCAGGTAGATTCATTTTTGTCTTTTTGTATTGTAAAAGTTCTGGGTAACTTTCATGTTGGGTAGGCTTCCTGGCTTATTCCATAGTCAGGAGGGGATCATTAGATAACTGTTCTTCTCCATTATCCCATTCTGTGACTGAGAATGATCTGCTTTTGCATGTAGTAGCACAGACAAATCCTTGTTCCTGCAGAAATAGGGGGTGGTCGAGACGGAGTTAATTTTGTAGCAGAGTCAACAGGCTGGTCTGTTTCTGCTGTAGTTTCAGTGTTAAAGGAAAGGGCTGAATGGGGTCCTTGGTTAAAATGGCCTCTGGAAGTGGGCTGCTGTCACCAGCACGGTTCAGCTCGCCTGTGAAGGCACAGAGGAAAAGGCCTGTCTGAAGCAGGCCACGTGCCAGGTGAATAGCTCTGGCAAGCTGCAAACTGTCTACAGGCTGTTAACAGTTTGTTGTTAACACTTTTGCTTTTATATTTAGTATTGTCTTCTATTCTGACTTCAAACATATTTAGCATCTATGTACAGTATCTTTCAGATGCCATGAATTTTAATTTATTTTTAAATAAAAATGAAATTACTCAATTAAAAAAAGAATACAAAATAAAGCTGGGTCCTGTTACAGTTGTTGCATTAAAATTTTTTTAATTGTGAAATTCACAGTAATTTTCTCTTTGTACTTTTTGTTTTAGAATTGATTTTCTCACAAGAAAAAAACTTTTGAAGTGTGCACTCTTCAAGGTGTCTGCCCACCTGGTGTCTGTGGGATTTGCTAGGCTTATGCTGATGCACTGAAATTTGCTTTTGTGGATTAATTGGTAGGACAGGAGCTTTAAAATGCAGTTAAAATGCAGTTACTTTGCTCTTGTGCATTCAGTTGTTTCTTTAATTCGTGAATGGATTGAAGCTAATCTACAACCTGTAGCATGCTAGGTAGTATAATAATATTTGTAGTATATAGAGCTTTTATTAAAATAGTAGATGATAACTTAATTTTTGTAACGTACTTACTTTAAGCAATTTAAGTTGTAGCTGTTTAAAGCAACTTAATTATGTAATTCTAACTCATTATTGCATGAATTGTAGTATTTTCAGGGTTTGGAGCAGAAGGATTGCTATTTATGGAGAAAGTATTTACATTCTGTTAGGATATATACACTGGTTCATTACCATGAAATTAATGAAGAAGTACATTTCCCATCAGCATTAATGTACCACTACTTAATTATGCTTAAAAGGGCACTGCAATTGCCCATTAATTAATGTATAGCCACTTCAGAGTGTGAGAGTAATCTCAAAAGTCACAAGAACAGTATCTATGGTTTTTATCTTGTCTTTGTTGTGGTTGTGTGCTTTTGTTAAACATTGCAAATTTTATCGTGATGCAAAATAACCTGCCTGCCGTATGATAAACAGCCTGAATAGATTTCATAGTATCATGAATTCTAAGGAGCTTCAAATAATTGATTTTCCTTGGAATTTTGATGTTTTTTGAGCACATTGGAGCCTTAATTTGGAAGACTTGAAAGGGAAGTTGAAGAGCAACTAGAGTTTTCAGTGTGATGCTGATAAGCATCCTTTCTAAACTCTTACTGAATAAATCTTGTATGTCATACCTGTGACGTACATATATGCTTGGTCATATGACTTTTGTTCCATTTCCAGGATGAACTCAGTGATGTTATTGACATTAAGGATCCAGACCAAACTCCTGTAGATGAACGTAGGAGGAAACGCCTGGCAGCTGAGGCCGCCAAGTTTGAGCCTGATCATTACCTGTGAGTATTGATTTCCTTCACCTGGTCAAGTAAAAGTACCTCAGGTGAAATATATTCACTTTTTCTTTTTATAAATTATTGATTTTGAGATAATTTTTGGAAATAATAGCTTTACTTTTTATTTGTCTGTTTCTTTGTCTCATCACAGCAGGCCTTAGAGGGTATTCGTAAGTGTGACACTGACACAAGATGTTGCTTATCTGTTTTGGGGTTACTCTTCTGTTTAAGTACTGCTTAAGTCTGCATTCAAGCAGGGGCTGCTGTGAACTGTTGCAGAACGTTGTTTCATAGTTAACCTCTTCAGCAGCTGAGTAGCCAGACCCTGCCAGCATTTTGGGTTGTAGATGTCAGAACTTTGTTTTCCACTTGTGACACAAGGATTACTGAACCATCCTGGTCTATGAGGAAGTAAATCTGATGTTGAAGTTATGAAGATTTTGTCTACGCCACTTTTGCCTTCATCACATGAAATGTTTTTTGCAGCAGAATGAGGAAAAGTTCCAAGCCAAGACTCTGTGTTTCTTTGTGCTTCGTCCCATGTAATGAAGGTGGAGATGATTCTTTATGCCTTTCAAGTTGGAGTATTTCAGGTCAAGTTAGGTTCAGAAACTTCCAGATAAGTAAACTAAATTGAAGCCATGAGATCTATTAATATAGTGATTCCTGCAAGATTGATTTGGTGGGAGAATAGTGTAGTCCCTAGTAGGGAGAATTAGTGCTTGTGGTGTGTTTTGTTGGGGAGAGGTAGGCTTAACCCATTTTGAGTTGTTTCAGGAGTCATTTTTGCAAACTTGGAATTTTTCCTTAGTCAGGTGTTTCAGAGGCACCTGCATGTCTTTCTGTAGTACACAGAAATTAGAAAATCTTTCTTGAAATGTCACATGGAAGTACATTTCAGGAGAACTGAAGTAGTTCCTAACCTATAATGTGATGCAAATTACAGTAATTGTAAGTTTCCATCTTGGACCCCGTCTTCTAGCCTGGTAGATGAGCTACGACTGTTTAGTTTAATGGCTGTATTTTGGATGCTTCAGAACAGATCATATTAACATTTCTTCAACAAAAATTGTTCTCCTGTGTACCCTGATGAGAAGGACAGCTCTGGGAGAAATGGTGGCAAAAAGAAGTGTTCTGTTGCCTTTGAGGAAAATGTACACTGACTGATATCTTTAAGTTACTTAAAGACACTGAAGGAAGGCAACAAAAAATCTGTCAGTGTTCGAGTAAAGCAAATTACATTCTGTGTTCAGTAGACTGGGCAGGTTTTGTATAATGATTAAGAAGGTATTAAGAAATTTCCTGCATTTTTTTTTAGTTCTTAGTATTTATACTATTGTTTGGCTTGAAGAAAAAGCTAAAAATGGTAAGAGGAGGCTTAGAACTTGAATCCGTTAGTATAAATCCTTCCAGAATTACTATATTGAGTTTTTTTACTACAATGGCTTTGTTCTGAGATGGAGGTAATCTCTCTTCTAGTATTCATGTACAATTCTTCTTTTTCACCTACAGCACGCCCTTGTTTACCTAGAAGTCCGTCCCCATCCCTACTTTATCTGTGCCCTTCAGCTGCATACCCTTCGTCCCTAAAGTATATGCAGCTTTAAAGTGGGAGAGTTTAGCGGTAAAATCAAGTTTGCTGCCAGTGACGTAGTCTGAGAAGTCTTCTCTTTGCAATGTTTTGCTTTTGATATATCCGGAACAAATCAAGTTTGTTCACCTTCACATCATGCTGCAAGCTCATCAATTTCCTAGGCTTCTGTGTGGCTCAGGAAGTAAGGAAGGGGTAGTGTAAGATAAGAGAATGTTGTTTATGCTTTTAATAGTCATAGAATCATAGAATTGTCCAGGTTGGAAGGGATCTTTAAGATCACTGAGTCCAACCATCAACCTAACACTGCCAAACCCACCACAAAACCATGTCCCTCAGCACCACATCTAACCATCTTTTAAATACCTCCAGGGATGGTGATTCAACCACTTCCCTGGGCAGCCTGTTCCAATGTTGGACAACCCTTTCAGTGAAGAAATTTTTCCAAATATCCAATCTAAACCTCCCCTGGTGCAAGTTGAGGCCATTTCCTCATGTCCTATCAATTCTTACTTGGGAGAAGAGACCGACCCCCCACCTCGCTACACCCTCCTTTCAGGTAGTTGTAGAGAGCGATGAGGTCTCCCCTCAGTCTCCTTTTCTCCAGGCTGAACACTCCCAGTTCCCTTAGCTGCTCCTCATAAGACTTGTGCTCCAGACCCCTAGATTCTAGATTATGGAGATACCTTCACAACAGGTATGTTTACAGATACAGTATTATTTTCTGATTTTAAGTCAAAGAACATGTTTCTAATGTATGGAAAATAGCCTGGAGCCAAGTCAGGTGTATTCTAAGTGTGCATTAAAATATACCAACGTACACTATAAAATGAAATAAATAGCATATGACTGTTTTCTTTCTAGAGCTGATTTTTTTGAAGATGAAGCTATTCAGCATGTCTTAAAGTACAAACCATGGTGGGTTGATGCTCATAAAAAAATGACGGCCTTTAAGGGAGAAAGTCATCAGGACCATGACACGCATACATTTGGTGAGAACATATATATATACACACACCTATTGCTTGAATGATAATTGCTGTGATGCCATGTATTGTTCTAGGTTATTGTTCTTAAAGGAAAAAGTATGGTTTTATCCTACAGTTTTCAGTCTTAACTGTTGTTCATAGAGCAGTATTCTGTTAATTCTCCTCTCCTCCAAGAAAATTTTTTTCTCTGAGGGACAGTTGTATGCTGAAGTCTTTGAGACATTTGCGTGTGGAGCAGTTGATAGTATATTATAAAGTGGTCACTTCGTCTTAACCATTTATCTGTTAGTTATGTAGTGTAGGCTGTGATCTCCTTTTTTGTCTGCATAATAAATTTTGGAGTACACTTCATAAAGGCCATTCTAGAATTTCAGGTATCTGTGAAGAAAAAGTTCCTTTTAGGGGTATGCTGCAATCTTTAAGATTTTATAGGAGCTGCTAATGTCAGTAAGTCATAGCGTCTGAAGTCAAATCAAACCTGTCTTTGTGTAGCGATTGTTGTAGCTAGAAAATGGGTCCTTTGTTGCTGGTACTTACTTCTTTTTTTTCAGATTTTTTTGAGTAACTGTTCTCCCTTTCCTAGTTGTATTTTCAATGGAAAAAAGTAGTCAAAACTGGGTTTTGTGCCCACTTCCAAATATAGTGCAGACACTTCACAGCAAGTTTTCCAAGAATCAGCTGTGGAAGATTGTACCAGTATCAGCCCTGTTCGATGAGCATGTCTTCTGTAGGCTGTTTTATTTTATTTAGACAGTAGCACAAAAGTTCGTGGCATTTATTAATCTACTGTTATTTTTATGGGTCTTGGAGACTTTTTCAAAGGAAAAATTTTTGTGTCCTTTTAGAAACTAAAAAGGATGGTTTCAGGTTTAGTAGATGACCTTGTAACAGTACTGTTAACAGATAACTGAGATTACCTTTCTGTACACAGTGATTGCAGAGAGCTTTACAAGCTGCTATTATGTATATTCTTTTATTGTCCTTTATTCATTTCCTATGTAGTATGAAAATCCGATATTACTAAAGTAGATAATGATAATCCCTTCACCAGAGGTTCTTAACAAATATTAGTGCACTAATAATACCTGTATTTTCACATTTTCTACTAGAGAAGAACAGCGGAATTTGGGTAAATGTTGTGTATTTTACTGTGAATGTAATCTGATCTTCATTACTGGTCTCTTTTCAGCCTCTGAAGGCAGAAATTATTAATTATATTCATCATAAGCATTTGATTTAAAAAGCATTCGACAAAGGTACAAGAGGCTTGAAAATAGAATGTGAGGGGTTCTTTTGTTTGTTTTTACCCGCTCACTCCTTAGTAAATGAAACACTACTAATGTTTGCCTGTGTTAAGGAACATAATGAAAATGAAGAGCTGCTGGATGATTTTATTGATAAAGAATATTTTTACTCCGAATTGAGATTCCGAAGAAAACCACATACGTGTGTGGCTGGGTTTTAGGGGCAACAACAACAGACAGACTACTCGAAAGCCACGCGAGCCTGCTAATGGAAGTTAGTGAGAAAATGGGGCTAGAAAAAGGGTCATCTTTTCTCTAAACCATTTGTTAGAACAGATATATATTTAATAAGGATGATCAAAAAAATTTAGTTTGACCTTTGTGTGGCTGAGTGAAGAGGCACTTGTAGTCTTGTGGATCTTGAGGTAACATAAGTAACATAAGAGGTTATCTGGTGTTTGGTTTATGGTAATGACAACATTCCACCCTTTCCCTTAGAAAGACCTCAGTTTTGATAACTTTGTTACTGCTTTTGAATGGCAGCAGGGCTGGGAAAGGCAAGCAGCTGAATGAGGATCTGAAACCATTGGAGGTTCCTGAACTGGAGTGGGTTGTGGTGAAAGAAACCACCATGAGAGGGAGTACAGGTTCCACTTGAAGGTCTCTTATGAATGGAAATACAAAAGGGCAGGAGGTGGATCCAGGCTTTTGGACTTGAAATCTGATCATCAATAGGATGAGTTTTATATTGCTTTTATGGTTTATCCAATCAAAGGGACGGTCTGGCTAATCCGAGTTACAGATTCAGGAATTCTGACAAGCTGAATGCAATTTAACTGCATATCTGCATTAATATGTATTCCAGTATGTGTGGAAGTGGAAGTGACATAGAAAAGGCACATAAAAGAAACAAGGACTGTGCTAAGCGAAGGACCTTCTTTACTACTTCAAAAATTTTATGTTATTTCCACTAGAACTGGGGAGAAGTCTGAATGCATTAGGCCAAGGTGTGCTGTACAGCTAGAAGGATAAGGAGGCTATCAGTGGTATTAGAGTACGCTTGTAGTAAGAAGCCTTTGAATGCTATGGCTTAGCTGTAAATAGCCAAAGGGTACTCGAGCACGGAAGCTCTAGGGGCACAAACGTTATACATATTGCAGTATGTTTCAAGATGTTCTGCGAAGTGATGTGGGGTAATTCTCTGAGCCTGTGTATGCATGTATACCCCTGCAGGTAGGTGTGAGGTCAAACCTTTTTTGTTATAAAAATCAGATACAAATATTTCCTGTTTACTTTTGAACCTTTTTAAGGGCATAAAGGAGCAGGGATTGAAACCTTCATGCAGTTTCTTTTTATTGCTTATGGAAAAGAGGCATAAAGTGAAGAGTACCCAGATTTCTTGCTCTTCCTGAGTTCCAAATTCATGTCTTCTATTAAGGAAAGCATCTAAAATAAGGTAATTTCCATCGTCTTCCGTGATGAGGACTTCCAAACGTACAGCTTTAAAGAGAATTCAAATATTGGGGTGTTTAAAATGTCTACAACTCATGGTAGGTGTACTGCCATGGCCAGCTTGCAGAAACATTTGTCTGTCCTACGTGAAGGAAGGTTATGTTCCTGATTAAACATGTGCTGTCCAAAGCCATTACCCAAGAACATGGAAACGGAGAGGTATGATGGAAATCATGTGCTGTTGGATGTGCAGCATCTCATACTGGGGAAGTCCCCTACCCTCAAACATGAAATGTATCTTTTTAGAGGGTTGTTCATTTAAGGTAAATGACTGTTTAGTAAGACAAGAAAGTAGGAATGGTAGCGTTAAAACTGATGGTAGATTACAGTACGCGCTGCCACAATATCGAGGTATTGGCACTAGAATTTGACACCTGGTACCTTTTAGGGTTCCTGTATTTTGTGCTGTTACTGCTGCCATTAGGACAGTTCCCACCTACGCAGTGTCTGTGGAATCATGAATGTCACTGGGAACCGACTCCTCAAGTTACTCCATGGAAGAGTGAGTTTAGTGTGGGAAAGCAACGTAAAAATTAGCAGGTTCTTTAAAAGTATATTTTCTTATTCAGAAACACTGAACCAAGAGAATTATTTTTTTATTTCTTCCTTTTGCTGACTTATATTGATGGCCTTTTGTTTTTTATCTTCATTGGTTTCTTGGAACCAAAAACTTGTTTACTTTTGTCTTTATAATGTCTTTGGCTACAAGGAGTAATTAGAAGAAATACAGATTGCTGGTTAGTTTTTTTTTTTTCTTTTTGCATGGCATTACAATTAACTGAAAATTTTGTTTGGTTGATTACTGCTCTTACTTTCATCCCTGGCTATTCTCTCTTCTGTTTTTACATCATCAGGTTTTTTTAATGTCTCATTACCAGATTTTTTTCTTGTTGGATCAGCTTTTCTCATTAGCATTTAAAGTCTTCAGCTCTCTTCTGTCCTTACCTTGAATCTATTTTTAGTTGACCTTTTTATTTTTTCTCTAGCCTGTGTGTATGGTGTGTGTATTTTGTCTTTTTTAAATTTCTTTGTCTTTTCTTTCTCTTGTCCTACTCTACATTTTACTGTGTATTGCAATGATTCTTTTCTTGCCCTTTGTAGGTTTTTATTTGTTTATTTTCCCCATAGGCTTGTTAGCCACCAGGCAGCTAAGTTCATTGCCTTTGCAGTATGGCTGAGGAACCAGAAGAAGTACTAGAGAGCAGGTTTCACCATCATGTTTGTAGCAAAATATCATTTTTGGAGTGGACATTTTCTAAAGCTGAAAGGCCCATATTTTGTTTGCGTTTACAATGTCTAATGCAAGTCCGTACTCCGTAAAGCCTAACCGATTACACAGCCTTTCCCATGAAGGAATAAAACTTTTGTAAAGCTTGTTTTCTGCTGCTGCTGAAGTTTACATTACAGTCTTGCTTCTACAGATTCCAGATGAAAGTGTTTGTATTTTGTAACAATCACATTCAACTTAGTTAAAAATTCATTTTTATTCTACTTCAAATTGCACAACTGTAAAAACTCCTTTTTAGGCAACACAATAATCTTCAAAGGCTCAGGCTGACATATGTATTTAATATAACATTTGTATGCTCCAGGGATAATTTATTTTGTTTACAGTGACCTATCATGCTTACCAGTGACCATTCTCTCCTTCTGATCTCTTTATAAAATGAGAAGCAATTTCTTTTTAAAGATCCACCTTTCAGTAGGGCACTGCTCAAATATATACCATTGCTGATAGATTCATAAGTTTAAGATGAATCACTTTTCTATATTATCAGATTTCTGCAGTTGTTCTGTCTACCTGTTTCACTCTGCATATGTACCTTCCTGGCACTGTTCTGCTGCAGAGCAAATGTTTTTCATGTGAGGAAAGATCGCTGTTTATTCATGCATAATTCTTGGCTTATAAATGATAGGTGTCTATTGTAAAGTATCTCAGATTCTAAAAGGCAAGAACAGTAAGACATGGAAGAAAGAATGATATAGTTTATAGGAACTGCACATTTGTTAAAGAATAATGACAAAAATTAGTATAAAGGAAATTACGAGATCCAAGAAAGACTGTCCAAGTACGTGACTATGGGGAATGCCTGGAAGAAGAAGGTCAGAAGTGATATGGAGGAAATGTGCTGTAAAAGTTGATTTGAGAATTAGAGAAGTGTGGAAGCTTTACATGGAAGAAAAGCTATTTGTGAAGAAGCTAAAATTTGAATGGAAGAATTGTAAAGAAAGGGGAGGGATGAACAAACCAGACTTGACTGATCATAGTTTAGAGTGAATGTAGGTATGCAGAGGAAGACAGCTTTGTGGTTTTAGGACTTTCGGTTCACTTACTGAAGAACTGAGGTTCGTCTGATCGCACTCTCCTTCCCAGACCTTTAGGGGGTCTCAAAGATGGCCACTTCCTACAAGTTCTGCAGAAATGACCCTGTGTACAGGGGAGAGAGTGCTTTATTGAATCTTCGGTGCCATCTTTTTAGATATGGTGGAGTCCATACAGGAAAGGGATGTTATCAGCGTGTCAGCACTGTGGAAAGTTTCAGTAACCTGTCATACCTTATCAGATAGCAACAAATTCAAGCACAAGAGACAAATCAATAGAAAATCGGCTTCATTAGTTCAGCTACTTGTTTAAGTTTACAGTGTTATTATCAAGTATTTTTAAGGCAGTATTCAGCACTGGGGAAAATGCAGATCCTGAGCACAGCCTTTGGGCATCTTTCTAGTCATAGTGGTGCTGCCTTTCCTCTTGTCATGTCTTAGGAAGAGCTTGAAAAGAAGAGACTTGTTTGCTACTGGTTAAAATCAATAGCTAACTTTATTCCTGACAAATTTGCTCTCTGCTGACTAATCTCCTTTATCTGGTGTTGCTAATTCCTTAACTAAAAGGTATAGAAGTACACATTAAAAAAAACTTAATATTGTAGCATGTTATTTTAGTCATTAAAAAAAAAAAAGAGGGGGAGATCAGTTCTGCTCATTTATTTTCTTTCAAGATAGCTGTGGAATTCAAGACTTGGCTTGACAAGACCATAAGGCAAGGCTCTGCTTTCACCAGCTGATTATCAGAGGTCCTTCCTGACCTGTATTTCTCTGTGATTCTCTGAGTCTGACCATTGAGTTGCCTATCTGTCTGGGTAGCACATTTTATCTTACTACCCCTAACACATTTAGAACAATAAGTGTCACAGTAGTCTTGAGATACAGATCTTACACTGGCTTAATTTAAGCGATGTGATCGGCAGCATAAAATATCAGTAAGACTGCAACAAAACACCCTCTGGCTGTCAGATCTCATCCTCCTCTCTAAACTGTACTTTATTGACAGTTGGGTACTGAAGAGCAATTTGAAATATGTTTATTTTAACATGAGGAATATCTAGTTTAAAATAAGTAAAGGAGATGATTAAGAACAATCTCTGTAGTATTGTCTAACAGTATCTTTGTATGTGAGATTGACTTGTCTGATTCCTTTAGACATGCCTATATTTATACACAGTTATACTGTAGCTATAAGAAGCATGATTTTGGCACTGACAAATGTACAAAACTTTTTAAAATCAAACTTAAGGAAAACTTGCAAATTTAGTTCTTGGTAAGTAGCAACAGATGCATTAAATTAATATTATTTGTTGTACAGGTATTGTTAGATAAAACATCGGTAACACAAGTGTACAAAATACAGGCTTAATATAGCAGAAAATGTAATTACAATTTTACTTGTTCTGTTAATCTTATACTAGGAACTTGTATTTTTGAATTAGGAAAACAAAGTAGGTGGTGGTTTTGATGTGTTCATAATGAGTTTCAGGCCTGAATAATTTATTTTTCAAATACTTTAAGGAATGGATAGATATTTGTTTGTAAAATTGAAGTATTTTCTCCAGAGAGAGAAATTTTATTTAGAACACCTGGCACTTTGCAGTGGGTTAAGGAACATCTTGTAACATTTACCTTTGGGAATTGTCTAGTAGACTTGTATTTTCTGTGTTTATGGTCCAGTTGTATATGTTATGATGCTTCAGGGAGTTTGCATTTTAGAGGAAAACTTTATCTGCTATGTTTCATGAACTTCACTAGGTGTTTCTTTGCTTTCTACTTAGAAGGAAAGTATGATTCACATTTATGTGTTTCTCTAGAATGTGGATTTTAGGGAATCTAACAGATGCTTGTTAGTACAACTTGAAAAAGTCAATTTTTTTTCTCAGAGTGTTGGATTGTTTCTTATCTCTGATGATAAGAAAAGTTAATTTTGATCAGCTGTGAGACAAAACCAAACCTCAGCTTGTAGTTGCTGATTAAGAAGAGTGGATTCTCAGTAGTGGATCCAGTACTGCATGTACTGAGTTTCTGAAGAACAGTTGCATTCCTGATATGTGTTCATCTTGACTGCTAACTGTAGCAAGCACATTCAAGTCAGCCTAGAAATATGAGAGTGCTGGCATAACTGTTTTGCATCCATCAGAACAGGTATTCTGTCTGTGATAAATTCCCAGATGATTTGAAGGAATTATTTAGCTTCTTTGTAACAAAATTCTTTATTACTGTAGTCATCAAAAGTGATTTCAAGCTTTATTAATCTGATCTGCTGTAGTAGTCTTTGCTAGCAAACTTTTGGCTGCATGCTTTTAAGGATTTCCTTTTCTTCTTTAGCTTCAGTTTTACCTCTCCTCTTTTGTGCTTCTCTTCAGGGTGAAAGTGCCACTTGCATATGATTTTATAATAAATTGTGTTGTACACCGTGAGAAGGTTTTCTAGTGAAAGCTAGCTGAAATTGGAATGCCTTTTTTTTTCTTCCAATTGGACCTTCTTTTAACTGTAAACACCCTGTTGTGATATCTCGTTAAACCCACCCTTCTGTAACAACTTACTAAGTGGTTTTATGTTATGTTTTTCAGAAACTAATTTTTTTCAAATGTGCTACAACATTGCACATATGGTTTTATAGATAATTTTAATATGAATGATAGCGGTGACTCACTGAAGAATCAATGCAATTTAAGAACTTATAAAGAAATTTGCTGATAGAATATAGATACATCATCTATATTTGTGATTTAAGAAGTAATACTGAACTGCATTGCATTAACAGAAAAACAGAGAACTGCCATAGTCTTGCTAAATTGTCACTTTGTGCTAAATCATAGGAAGTGGAAGTGATTGGCTTTCTGAAGATGATATAAAAGCTGGAATTCCTTTTTGTGGGAGCTTGTAAATAAATGGAGACTGGCTTGACTCCAGAGAAATGTTTAGCTCATCAAGAAGTTTCCATGGGAATTTAAATTGAGTATTTCATGGTTATGAAACTGATAGAAACATTAAAAAAGTTCATAAAGAAGAAACATTCAAAAATGTTTTTCCTCATTTGTAATTTTATGTCTCAAGATGAGGTGTGTACATATGTACGTGCCTTTGGCATCACAAACATTTGTTTCAAAACATGTAATAAAAAAAGAAAGCTTGTAGAAACCTCCTGGCATAAAGAAGACCACATGTCTTATAGGTGGATTGTATCCCTGAGAATGTGGATTGTGTAAAATGATGATGAGCAGTGTTTGAGGAGGAACATCTATAAGCACGTTTGCAATCATCATCCTTATGATACAAAAATGGGCAAGGGGTGTAAAAAGGAACTTGGTTTACTCGGAGTTGTAACCTTTTCTTTCTGTAGCCTATGCTGTATGCTCCCTCCAGGGATTTAGCTGCTTGTGTCACAGGGGTCCAGGGCTCAGGATTGTGGATTATGCCCAGCTACATAATCTTGGCTCGTGCTGCTGAGGAAGAACTGTGAGAAAGTCTGCAGACAAATAAGAACAGTAAAATTGCAAGTAGGATTGTTGAGACAGGATCATTAGTAGCTCGAGGATTCCAGAGGTTAATACAATGTGTAAGATACAAAATTCTAAACTGGAAAAACAGGGAATCAAGTTGGGGCAGGAGTTGTTGGGTTATCAGGTGAAGTCTTTAGTGCTGATGAAGCTGGTGGAAGGTGGCAGCTCAGCAATATTCAAGGATCTGTCTCAGGGAACCACAAAGGCTGACCGTTCCCAGATGCCTGTCTCAACTCAGTGTGGTAATCATTAATTGTTTCACGCTCTTAAGTTTGTACATCTTGCCTACAGCTTTTCTCTGCCCCCAGCTAAGTATGCCAGAACATAGTGACTCAAAAAAAGAGGTGGTAAAAGAATAATTGAAGAGACATTTTGATATTAATTGTTCCCGCTCCCTGAATAAATAATTACAATTCAGTGAGTTAAGGGGTACTTCATGTATCTACCCCTGGCACTTAGGGCTTGTTTTGAAAGTGTAACAAGAGTGCTGCATTAGGATTGTTCCTGTCCTCAGAGAAATCTCCTTGAATGAGTGGTATTTTAAACTTAGGCTGGTTCCAGTGTTACTGCTGCTTGAACAAATCACAGAGTGGGACTTCCTCAATGCAACAAAGCATCCGCTGTCAAGCTAGTGACACTGCTTTCTCCCGTCAAGTCACCTTGTGCCTGCAACTTTCTTCTGTGGTGTGACCAAAATGTGCTTACTACATCTATCCTATTCAGTAAATCTGTTGACATGGAATGACTGCGCTCTGTGCAGCCTAGATGAAAATCTCTTAACTCGGGCTTCTGGCTGTTTTAATTGTACTAAATGGCTTCTTGATTTACTTTTGAGTTTGTGCAGTGATGGCTTCTAGTCAGTTATCTACTTCATCTCCACTATTAATTCAATGCAAATCTGCCATCTTTTCTGAAGTGTTTTAAGTACTCTTCAGATGGGTTACCATTCAATATTCAATCTTAGCTATACCCATGTCTATACCACTGTTTCCTAAAAAAATACTTTGATGCATTGTCACACCATGCCTGCTATGTCGTTGTTGTCATCTTCTTTATGCATCCCGAAGAGAAGGTACTGGGTCAGAAGATTCTTTTGGTTGGCTCAGTTCTTAACTAAATGAGGTGCACTGAAGATAAGTGAAATATGATGGTCATAAATGGTGGATAGCATAATTCTTTGGAAGGAAATGCAGCTTTCATCAGTGGGGATGGGATTTTGATCTTTCTTCGATCTTCCTCACACGCTGGAAGGATGTTATCAGACAGCATAAACAAAGATCCTAAATCATGCCTAGGTCCTGAGTCGAAATTGATGAGGCTTGGAAATACAGAATTGTACCTTTCCTTTTTTTTTCCTTCCCTATTTCTTTAGTTCTTACCCTTTTCTACATTTGGTTTTATTATCCTGTTTTCATATTTTTATCCCATACAATGTGGACTTAAGAAACTTCAATTTACTAGGATCCTGATCGTGCATTTATCTCTGTATAAGATATCCAGGCATCCACAGAAATACTTGGCACTTTCAGAGGGATTCCAAATTGCCAGTGTGTACATGCAGTACATTGCAGGGCTGGAACTTGACTTTGAAAGGAATATATCAGAGTTTAATAAAAGTTGAAAATGAAAGTAAGAATGATTTAGGCTTCTTCTTGAGTCATGAGTGACTTGTGATTAGTTACACACTTCTTTTTAAAGAGACTGTTGAAGTAGTATTACCACCTATTAAAGTGAATGTGCCAGCTTTAAATTCATAATCAATTATCCTTTTACTTTTTATAGTTGTCTTCTCTGAGGAAGAGAAAGAGCAGCTGAGAAAGTTCACAAATAAATCTTATCTTCTGGATAAACGAAGCCGTCATCATGTATATCTTGGTTTAATTGATATCCTTCTGGCGTATTGCTATGAAATCTGTGTCAACGAAGGAGACAAGAATGTAAGTTAAAAAAAGTAAAAAAATAAAAATTTAATATGTTTTCGGAACCTAGTGCTGGACCCTGTACTGTCATTTAGGAAACTCACCTTTTAAAGTGAACTTACTTCCAAGCATTAAAAATACATAATTGAGGAAGTTAAAATGAAAGACTTTATATCTCTGGATTGAGCTGTGGGATGCATGTGCAGATTAGGATGATTTCTAAATACTTCGGTTCTTCTGGAGCAGCATTTCAGATGTAGGAGAGAAGTGGAGTTGCAGGAGAGTCCAGACAATTCTGTTTGTTTCCATTTTGTTCTGTATTGTCATGTGTCTTGATTTATGTAAATGCAGATTTCACAAAATAATTGGGGTATTTATATTGATGCTTCTTCTGGCTTTTTGGACAGTACTATAATAGGTATATTTGTCTGTAGTAACACTACTACCTATTTGGATTCTGAAAAAACATGGGAAATCATTAAGTCTTTAGGACCGAGACTGTGTGTTTAGTGTTTTATATAGGCTACCATTATGTGCCTTTAACAAAACTGATTTTTTTTTTTAGTTTTTTTTTTTGTGGTTTTGTGTTGTTTTTTTTTAGTTTTTTAAATCTGAATATGGAAGGTGTTTCCTGAGGCATTCTGGAAACTAGAGTGAGGCATTTAAAATTTTTAAAATTGACACACATTTAAAAAATAAAAAAATCCTAATGCAGAGTTTTCTTTTTCTAGTATTCAAACACTGGAGGGAAGTAGAAAGGCATGTTTCCATTTTCAGGATTCTGGTGTTTGCCCATCTCTTACCCAAGCAGCAGCCAGCTTTATTTTGTGTTCTGTATCTTAGGCTTTTTACAGTATATAAAGAATTAAGGAAATAGCAGAAGTTTAGAATGGATTCCATGCTGTTCTGTGGATAGCTTGCCTTTTTGAAATGGACTTTCTTCCCAGATACAACTTTGTGCCTAGTATCTCCTCTGCTGGTATTAACCAATGAGATGTTTTCTTAAAGCTTTTAGTCAAAATATTGGCACATGTAATCAAAACCATTCTATCTTAATTAGACTGAATTGCAGGGCACGGATTTTAAAACGGCAGGCAGAAATGTCCAGACCTGCTTATTCAACGGGATAATCTAGGACGGTTGTTGTATTGCTTGTTAGTGTTGCACAAAATTGCAAATATGCAAGGATCACAACTGTACAATTCTTTATTGATCTTTGCAATAACCGTATGGTATACGTGGAAAACACACTGGTAAGGTTTTTTTCTTTTTCTTTTTCTTTTTTTTTCCCTTTTCAATAGGAAAACCAAGACATTCAGGCCACACGAATCTTTACTAGAGCCAGGACTATAGATCAAGGTTTCCTGGCTTTTTGCCCTAATCATCCCACTAGACCAAACTACCACACAAATACTATGAATCTGTCACATTTTAATAATAATGACATTTTACATGTACTGCTGGCTTTAGGACCCTCTCTGAAAGCCAAAAGTCTTGAGCTGTTTTCACGAAACAAAGCATTTTAGCTTTAGCTTTGTTGATACAAGTTTCTGTTGCTTGGTGAAAGGGACAGAATTCCACTAAAATACCATTTTTCTGCGATTGCTGTTATATTTTAAAGGCTTTGTGCATAGGCTAGATATTCCCAATATGGAAACCAATTCAGTTATTTAACATCTGCATTGCAATATAATTTTTAATGCTGTCCTGTGGCTATTTCAATGCACATAATATAATTACTGCTTCATATTCACAAAGGTTCTTAAATTGCTGCCAGAATGTTATCTTAAATACTTTGCCAGCAGTCTTGAATGCTGAATTAGATAATACTTGTTTTACGGTCTCCTATTAAAATCAGGTTGAATCATCTTGGAACGTCAGGAAACTAAGTGCAACATTGTGCTGGCTGGAGGTAAGTTAAAACTTAAGTTTTGCATTATGTGTTAGCTGTATTACTTGGTTTTGGTATCATCTGTTGCTTTTGTGGAAAGCTTACTCCTTCAGTATTGAAGATTAATGAAGTGTATGTTCTCTTTTTAATAAACGTTATAAGAAATTGATCGTGACTTCTGGGCTCCCAGCTACTAGTAGCCTCAAGAGGCTGGAGTATGACCTTTCATCTGTCTGAGTGCTGGGCCACCTTCTGGCTCATTCTGGAAAAGCTAAGGATAGGTACTATGAAAAAGCTGCTCATCTACATGCTGTCCCTAGCTCCTGGGCTTGATTCACAAGTCCTGACCTTTATTTAGGAAGTAACTGTAATAATTCCTCACGTATGTCCACAGCATGTGTGTGCAACTCCATGCTTAGGGCAAGAAAATATAGCCTTCTTGCTCCTTGATCAGAAGTCATAGGTATCTTCCCATTTAACTGGCTAAAGCATGTTAAAATAGAATGGGTATAAAGGGCATAAAAAGTAGGGAATGTGATTTCTTAGTGTTCTTCTGTCCTTTAAGTCATACCTCAGATATATATTTTAATAACTTTTGAAGATGGCAGGCCTTAATAACGCAGCTTATTGTTCACTTCTGAGGGTTTTGACTGCAGAGTTCTGCTTCAGCCTTCCTAGTTCATCATTCTGCACTTCTAGCTTGCTCTTTTTTTTTGGCTGTAAATCAGGTGGCTTCTGGCTTCTCCTCCGTTCTGCTGTGTGGCTTCAGAGTATGTTGGAGAGTGGAACTGAGAAGCCCAGAAGTAAATGCAAACCCAATGATAGGAAAAGCTCTTAGAACTCAATCAAAAGGTGTTGGGTGGTTGGGTTTTTTTCACCTATCATGGAGAAGCTGGATTCCATATTCTTGTTGCAAAAAGACCTCAGTTCTGTAGCTGTAGAACTGTTGTCTCCTTAAGGCTTTATGGATTGTGTGATCTTTCAGACACGCACTGAATATTTTTCTTTCAGATTTCTTGCAGAGTTAGTTAACGGACAAGTGTTGCTTTACCTGCCTCCTTCTTTGCAGCTTTCTTGCTGCATCCCTATTTATTTAGTTGCTGCTAGCCCTTTGAAACCAACAAAGATTAGAGGAAACAAACCAAATTCTATTCTTTGCACTTTCAGATTGTTTACTGAAAGCACACAGGGCTGTGTAATTAAGTTGTTACAGAGCTGGAAGTGGTGGAGACTTAACCTGGCCTGTAATCCATTATTTCTTATGATGGCAGCAAGCTAGAAAGCACTGTCCTGTCCTCATTCCTGAAATTGCTGAGCCAAGTCTCAGTTAGCAGGATCAAAAAAGAAATTTGACAGGATTTTTGGGTTCAGTCCTTCGAATGTTTCTACTAGTGGCAAAAGTTATATTCAAACATAACTTGTTCTATGACGTCTGGTTTTCTAGATCTGTTAGTTTTAATTTGTTTCCAATTGAATCATCTGCAGTAGCAAGTCACAAAGGAGTGCAGTTAAAATGCAGTGATTGCTTTAACTCTTGATTATTTTTTTTTCAGATCCATATACTAACATAGTGAAGGAGTTTTCTGCGTGTGCTTATCCTATAATGTAGCAGTTCTTGGCGCAGCCTGTGCCAACAGTATATTTCACACCCAGAAAATTCAGTCTCCTGGCACCAAGCTGTTAATAACTATATCTGTTATACAAACCATGTAGAGGCGGGTGTTTTCATCAATCTGTAAACAAAATTGCCTCAGCTATGGTTTGTTTGAACTGACTGCCATTTTACTGTGCATGACATATACACACCTTAGACTCTAAATATTAAATAACAAAACATAAATTATTTAAATGCTTACCAGCGACCCATTAAGATGAAAAATGGGTTGAGGTAGTCATATAATGCAAAAAAGTGCTGGCTGTCAGCAAAGCATTTTTATTAATTTTAATTAATTGAGAGTTCAAGATGAAATAGGTATTTTTACTTGAATTCATAAATGGAATATTTTGTCTTGAAAAGTGAAAGCTGGAAAGGAAATCACTCTCTTAAGAAAGTCTTTAATAACTCATTAATGCCTCTGGCCTGAGTAAATTAGAGGTCTTCCTCACTCATAAAGGAGGACAATGAACTGCTTTCCCTAGGCAGATATATTTATCCCTGTCTTGAATATCTATAATTTTCATGAAAGGCAGATTCATGTATCATTTTTAAAGATCTTACATGTACACATGTATTTTGTTAATATCATGTGGTTTTAATTTTTCTTTATTCTTAAAAGGCTTTTTATAGCTTCCCCTTAATATATATAATAATGTGGGACAGATGTAATTTATTGCTTTAATCTAAAGAATGGCAAAGTCTTGAGCTAGATGTTTTATTCTAATGTTCTCTACATTCTTTTTTTAATTCAAAACCACTAAAACCTATAGGACTTCTGTTATCCTGCCATGCAAACTAAATGTGCAGTGTCTTGTTTCTATTTAACATGTTGGTTTCCATATCTATTAAAATACAGATTTTTAGATGCATAATATATAAAAATGTGCTTTTTTTCTATTCTGCTATGATTTTTTTTTCCTTAAAGGAAAACAAACAAACACAACCCTAATTCCTTGTATTAAAAAGCACACAGACTAATTCAGATTTTTCACTCCTACACACAGAGTTTCACTAGCATTCATGATGTCCTGGTATCTTTTGGAAGAAGAGTGCTATGCTATCCCCTACATAGACATTTTGGATTAGTGACACGTGCCTTCAATGATACAATCATGATACTGCAACTAGGTAAGTTTTTTAGTGATTGGAAGTGATCCCTTTATAGCCACGTTGTTTGTATGTCTGTTTTTTTTTAATAACTTTTGAATCCTTTCGCCAGTTTTACTTAAGCTTCATAGATATTGATGTTTCTGGACATCTTGGTTTTTTTGTAAAAATGGGGCTGGGGAGAGAAGAGAACAAAATTAGTGTCTTTACCAGGAAAAAGCCCCTGAAGCAACTAATTTATTAGCCAGCGGATAATACATGTGGTTGTGGTGTAAATTTAGCTGTATGATTCTCACCAGAAAACCTACACAGAAGAAATATTATGAATGTCTCATCTTTAGAAAAATCTTTGATCAGATCTTGTGATTTCATAAATCAGGATAGTCCAACCATGATTTGCAAAGCTTTAGGGAAAAGGTTTTTAAAGTTTTTTCCTCTATACTGTATTTCTCTGTAAAAAGATTTTTCTGTTGGAAAGGAACATTTTAATGAAGCTTTTGTTATGGTAGGTTAGATACTATAATTTTTTTAGACTCTATTCCAAAAGTGTCCAAGTTTTTATTTCAATGCAGGATCACTTATTGTTACAAATATTGCAGCAGCCCTGTTGTCTTCTGTTGTTCTTTGTGTTCTTTAATTACCTGACTGAAACTCTGTTAAAATAGTCTGGGTTTCTGAAATTTCCATGATTTGTCCCTGTCTAAGGGAAGTTTTTAAAGCATCATCGTCTTCAGTTGTTCTGTTTGGTTAAGTTCTGTTCAACATGGTTTTGCAGTTGCAAATCTGCGAAGTTTCCCTTCCTGATTTACTGTTTGGAAGAACTGTTCTTTTAATTTAACCCTTGTCAGTGATGTTAGGATTTTGACTGAAAGGAAGCGTACCCTAATGTTGAATTCCTGCTTTCCTTGCCAGTTTCTTTTTCTAGAATTAGATCTTACATTGTTTTGTGTTGGTTTTTTGTTTAGGTTTTTTTTTTTAACTGAACCAGTCCATTAATTATTTTCTTTTTTCCTGTTCCAAATAACTATCTTTGACATCGAGCCATCTTTATTCCTAAGCTGTTCCATTGTGTGTGCCAGTTTAGTATTAATATACAGAATCATGCATTGGAGTGCAAGGGGTAGTTTTGTGGTTCATATTCAGTGTTACAGTTCTTTGTAGGATTAAGGCAAAATGGTTGAGATGACTCTGTGGTAAGTCCTGGGGTAGTCTGGGAAGAACAGAAATCCTGAATTTGTATCAGCATCAAAACTCTTTTTGTATCACTGTTCTTTTAGTACTTGCTATTTCATTTTTCTCTCTTAGGAGCAGAGGCCAAAATCTCTGACTTGGGTATGTTATCTTAGTTCTCTGCTTGTTATTAGGAAAATAAGACAGTTCTAAATAACAGCCAAGTAGAGCTGTTCATAAAAAAACAAGCAGTGAATACCATGAAAACTATTCTGTTGAAAAAGAAATAATAATTTTAAAAAAAAATCATTTAAAACTGAAGACTAAAAAACTGACTACACACTACATATTTGTAGCTTTGTTTTGTTTCATTTTCAGGAGTGGAGCTGTCATCATCTTAATGACTGCAAATTATTCTTTCAGCAGTGACATATATTTCCTGTTTATCCCAGACAGCTTTCATGTAACAGTGCAAATTTTCAAACCTATGGTTATTCCAGCTTCAGTTGTGCAGTTGTACACAATCATGTTTATATCTTGGGTTGTTAAAGTTACTCAGAACTTTTCTATTTATTGTGAGTTACTACTTTCAAAAAAAAGCATTGTGTTTAGGTTTTTTTTTTTTTAAAGAAGAATCACTGAGAAGCAGCACTTCGGTGGTTTATTTTCAGTGCTTGTGAGTTGCAAGATTAAAAAAAACCCTGCAAATGACAATACTAATCTCTACTACTGCCATAAACTATTGATGATTCAAAATACCATTTACATTATAACAGTTGGGTAGTAAAGTTTTAAGGGGAAGATATGTGCTGTCCCTCTTCACTTGTTTCCACTGGCTTTTGCTGCTGTTCATAAGTGTAACAAAATAAAATTCTGGTAACAAAACTGAAATCATACAGCGCTGCCAACCTTTAGATTTTTTTTTTTTTCTTAAAGAGTACATGAGAGGTAAGCTATTTTCTTTTCTTTTAATGATATGATGGAAAATGGTATTGGAGTGAACATCCAACGATCCAACAAAATATTCCTAGTAGTTTGATAAGAGAGGTGGCATCTACAATACCTGTGTCAGGTTTCCTGCTCCATCCTCCTACGCTGGTCATGTGGCTGCTGCTGTCTCTGTACCCTCTGCTTCCAAACCACAGTGGCCCCAGTAGTGCTTATTGTCATGGTCTCCTTGTGTTGCCCATGATGGTCTTGCTCCAACAGTGGAGTCCCCATCTTCTCTGGACGAGTAGTTTGGGTATGCTAACTCATTCTCTATGGTATGGGAGAGAGGCTAGCCTTGTTTTTTCTGACCTCGGTGACTTGCATAAAAATTACTGCCAGAAGCTTTAAAAGAAATTCAACTTACTTAGTTGATGGCTAGAATGGTTTAGAAGCAGTGGGAGAAGTTACGAAACGCAGCAGGTTTGGCTTCATTCTGTGCATGTCTGTGCTGTGCTGGTTGCCTGGGAAACGGTGCAGGATGGGGCAACTGGCTGCCTCCGCAGAGCCAGCCGTGGATCTTCAGGGTGCTGAAAAGGCACGTGCAAGCTTCAAGAAAAGAGAATGTCTGCTCATTTCAACTGGAGTTGTTGTTAATAGAGAGGAGGACACTATCTTGAGTGTGAGCCGTGATAATCTGCAGGTGGTATCTGGGATGCAGACACACACATATTACTTCCTTCATGTGGACATAAATCTATTGGGAGGGGCATTAGCAAGTCAGCAGTGTAATGATAAAAGTAATGGTGATTAATGTTAACTTCTGAAAGTTCCAGGGTTCGTCTTTCAAATTACTTTTTACTATTATGGTGTCTATGTAGTGTGAAAAGTTTTTTAAATAGCCAACTACCAAAGAATTGGGAAAGACATAAAATTGATGTATTGCCTGTCTATAATCAGAAGCTGGGGGAAGGAAAAAAAGTGTCTGTCTATGTATTCTTAAAAGAAATGGATTTTTAGATCATGCTTGTACTGCCAAGGCACATTTGTTCAGTCAAAATGTTTCCTCCTTCAAACTTCAGTGGAAGTTGAGCCATGCTTTTGAGAAATTTCTGTCTTACAAAATACTTAGCACACTATGCAATGTGCAAAGCATAGTAGTTAATAGGTAACATTAAATACTCTGTTACCCTCTTTGCTTACTGGACACGATGAATTACCAGTTTGGCACAGTATTGCAGTACACGTGTGATGAACATAGGTAAAAATGACTGTCAAGTAATAGATAATGAATTCAATTAAATAGTACCACAAAACTATTGCTTTTCATCTAGATGCAAGAGGACTGGTGTTTAACTTAAAGAAAGAATTGGTTTGAGTTGATTTCATCCTGACGAGGTTTCTTTCAGGATGCTGGTAATGGAAGCTGGGACACAGTATAGTACAATGTTTCGATAATAATAATAAGCACAGTAAAATAATTTATTTAAAATTAGTGAAGAATTTTGATGGGACTGAATTGTTATGCCTCAAGTTATGTGACTTGACTTTAAATAATATTAGTGCTATGTTGGTGGATCACTCCCAAGGTACAGGATAGTGCATTTTTAAGCTATTAAGGATCCTTGTGTGTGGTTGAAACACTTCTTATTTTGAATTAAGGCTTCCTGCCAAAATGTTGCTTGTAAGACAAATGCATTAAGCTGATTAACGTTGAGGTCCTCGGCAGATTTTTTTCAGATGCTGTTTTAGTGATATATAATACTTAAAATACTTCAGTAAAACTGTTCAGTACTCAGTGTAGTTATCTGGGGGATCTACTGTATTTATCTGTTCT
The DNA here is from genome assembly GCA_008711295.1 of Anarhynchus alexandrinus. Lineage (NCBI taxonomy): Eukaryota > Metazoa > Chordata > Aves > Charadriiformes > Charadriidae > Anarhynchus > Anarhynchus alexandrinus. Next base: position 923,742 of record VUYV01000205.1, on the reverse strand, counting down.
TTGGACAGGATTAAAAAAGGGAATGAAATGCAATGGTACATCCAGCTACAATACTATTTCCAGCAATATATATATACTGCATTTGACAGTTGACTAACAAAAATTTATCAGGTGTGTTTTTAATGTAAATACATGGAGCCCTTTTTCTTTTTAGTAGATCTGTAATAAGTGGTGTGGGCTGGTTCTGTCAGTATTTACTGACACTGTGTTACCATTGTGTAATACTGATTTGGAAGTTATCATCTATGAGCTAATAATAAAGAGAAAACTCATTTGTGCTCTTTTCTGCGACATAAAATATGCTTTGCTTCTTTCCATACAGCAGTTAACACTAATAGATTTAGGATGATATCATTATCCATTAAAAACAGATAGTACTGTCGCCTAGCTGGGTAAGTTATCACCAGGATGTTTTCATTTAAAAGTCCATAAGAGTTCTTTCCTTGTTTTTACGAGTGCTGTTCTTCTCACTTTTTAACAAGACAGTAAACTTCAGTTTAGCTTTTTAGGTGAGTGCTCCTCCTTCTTCAAAATGTGGAAAAACATAAAGAAGTATGCAGGAAAAATAACTGAATGTAAAATAGAATAATGGGACTACTGATTTCTTTTGCTTCCAAATATTCAGTATGAAAGCTGGTAGAATTTCATGAGGGTGTAAAATCAGTAGGTTGTTATGTCGAATGGCAGATACAGAGCTGGGGTCAAATTGTATTCCTTTTGAACTAATCTGTTGAAAGAGGACTGGATGCCTGAAACTGTAGAATTAGAGTTGTGGGCTGTCATCTACCAGCTTTCATAGCAATGAACTCCAGAAGAATCCAGTGATCTGCAGACATATGCTCTGACTTTTATGATTTTTGCCTTGTCTGTTCAGCCACTCTGCTGCTTTTCCTGCGAAGTTGCAACTCATCCTTTCCCCAACAGCAGTGTAATGACTTTTAGAGTCTGTCTTGAATAATATATTTTTAAGTTCTACATCTTAAATATTAATAGCTTAGAAGATCAAATATTTTTGATTCTATTACAGATGTTGGAATCTTGTACTTTTAAATATAACTAGTTGGTTTTTTTAATAATCAGGAAATAGTATCTGCGCATAAAGCATTGTATTTATTGATCAGTATAATGCAGGGCTGTAACTTTACACAGAAGATATGTAAAAACTGACTTAAAAATAAGTCATTCATATTTTCCTGAGGTTATTATCTAAGTTTCTTGTGCCTGATCTTAAACATTTAATGCTCTTTTTCTAAATAGACAATTTTTCTTCTTCACCCTTGAACTTAAAAGAGCTTGCCTCTTTAAGCTGTGTGAAGAAAACGAAATTGGTTATCCTTGGCATGTCTTCATCTTCTGTTCTGTGGCTTTCTTAACTCCAGTATACAGTGACAATAAATAAACAACAATTCTAGGGCTACAAAAGAAGTAGGACTTTTAAAACTAGCACATTTTAGGTTTGCTCTGACTCACATTTCAGTGAGGTTTGCTTTTGACTCACTTTTCAGTGAGGTGGACTGACACAGCTGCCAAAAAAAATCCCCTAGCCTGTTCATCTTTTGGTTTCATCAGTTCTCTGATCCAGTTCACTATATGGTTTCACAAATGCTTGATATGGTTTCACAAATACTTGCACTGGCACATCACAAAGAGCTGTGGAAAAGAGGGAGGCAAAGGAGTGCAACAAAGAGTACTTAAGCCGGTGGAAGTAATAATACTATGGAAAACAAAGCCCCAGCCTGAAAGTTAAGACCAGATGCCTACTGAAGACTGAAGTAGATATCCAAAGACATAACCTACGGTGTGGAATTTCACAGCAATAGGCCAAGAATCATCTGTGTGCTATGGAATATCCTACATTAAGGCTTAAATAGCATTTGCTCTTCAGCTCTTTTTTTAAATTTCTGTGGTAAAGAGTTAAATGCAGTTCTGTATAAGGACTTCTTGTTTATAAGGTGCATGTATAAGGCGCATATTCTGAAAGCAGAAGTTTGGTAGTTTGCCGTGCTCTGTGTGTTTGCCTGTATGTAGGATTGCCTATTTTATTTAGTCAGGCTAGATTTGCAGCCTGTCTGATTAGAGGCCCATTAAGCTACTATAATCCAAAACTTTATGAAGAAAGACTACTTTTTATTGAGAATTAGTGTTATAGTCACTAATTTACATGGTTACTTGGCAGATGAGTAACAGCAGTAGATGTTGTAAATGGTTCAGGCTGGCAGCTTGACAGCTAGAACCTTAGAAATTAGCTAAATTTTAATTCCACATATCATTTCTTTTTAAAGGAGCACACTTTTTAGTCAAAATAGTTAAGTTTGACAAGCTTGGCTTGACAAGCATTGATGATGATACAATCTAAAAGTTCATTAGTTATATTAGGGATTTTATGTTTTCTTTCTGACTTTTCTTCAATTGGTCTCTTCCAAACCGGTGGGCTTTTTCAGTTCTGTTTGCCATGGGTTTTTACTCTCCACATTTTTTCTCCTTACTGCCATCTTCCACATCCTTTAACTTCCATTCTCTGTCTATATTTTTTCCAGCAGGAATTACTTAAAAACAAACAAACAAATTTTGTGCTTGAACAGCAGGGGGAGTTCTGATCTTTTTTTTTTTTTTTTTTAATCTGTAAAATGTAATTTCATCCATGTTCAGGTTTCATAGCCTAGGAGGAGCCAGCCTCTTGGGAGAGGGTTATTAGACTCCATTTGCAGTAGTGGCTGTTTTCATTTGAATGTGGGGTTTGTTTTTTTTTTCCCCATTAAACAGTGAAAATATTTTTTCTTTTTTTTTAGTGTTCCAGCACTTAACCCTTTAGCAACTTCCATCAGAAAACTAAGGGAGGAGATTCCAGCTAATTGGAGGTTACATTAATCAGTTCTCTTCTTCATAAATGATGGTTGCATATGAAGAAACTGGCTACAGAAAGATTGTTGGTTATAGAATGAGAAAACAGTCAAGCTTTTAATCTTCTACTGTATTTATCAACTATATGTCAAATGGCACCTTCTTGAGCCTGAAGTGAGTTTTTCTTTCTCAGGGCTCAATTTGCCAAATGATTCGGTAACTAACAGAAGTAGGAAACGTTCTGCTCAATTTAAGGCAATGGTTAGATGTTAGGCGATGGCATCGCTTACATTGGCTTACACAATCACTGTGGCTCCTGCGTGCTTGACCCTGCTGTGGGCTGTGTGTTCCCAACCCTGTTATTTTCCAACACAGGTATTTGTGTAGGCATACAGGGAAATAGGTTTTCTCTTTCTTCAGATAAATGATGGGGCATAACTTTTTGTTATGAGTTACTTTTGAGCTTGCCTTTNTAATATGGTGCACTGTATGACTCTGCTAAAGTTTGGGCCACAGCTCAGAGAAGTGGAAAAGCTGGGGGAGGGGGCTTCTTCAGCTGTAGAGAATTACACGCATGACTGTGCCTTGAGGCTTGAGTCTTGCAGAGAGATTCCTGCTGAATTCAGAGGCTCCACATCAATGTGGCTACTGAAGGGCATAGTCATATTACTGCTGTTCTGAGACTGTGAATCAACTTAAAGTTACAAGATGGTTGTAGATAGCATGGTTATTAAAGCCTCAAAGGTGAGAAGATGGTAAAGATTATCTATTATGATTTCTAGTGAATTACAGAAATAAAAATCTGTTTCTAGGAAAAGCTGCAGTTTTGAAGTGCCTGCTGGACATTCACAAGATTTTTATGGAGAATGACCCTGCCTACATCCTTAATGACCTCTTCATTACAGACTATTGCATCTGGATTCAAAAAATCAAGTAAGTTCTTAAGTAGTTATTGCTGTGAGGAAATGTTTTTAGCATACTACATCTATGGACAAGCATCAGTACAATCAAAAGAAATGCTGTCTCCTCTAAAGAGAAATGTGATCAGTCTTTTTCATTTAGTAACCTTGGCTATCCAGCTATTCTATTGCTATCTTTCTTAGGAAGAAAAATGTTTATATAGAACTTACGTAACATTAGGAAAAAGTTTGGAAACAACTCCTAGTTCAGGATTGAATTTATAACTTCCAATAGAATTGACAACTTCCAATTCTGGTCAGATGCACATTTACATCTTTATGAAACAGTTGGATTTATGGACTGGAGCAGTTGTACCAGTTGCTTATTAACACCAAAATAAGTGTCACAAATCTCTCTGTGCTGTGTACTCTTGCCCCTCTAGTTGCTTGCCAGCTCACTCACCCTGGCAGTACGTTTTGGCTTCCACTTCACTTGAGAGGAAATGGTGACTCTGCCGCTTCCAGACAAAGTCCCAACATGTCAGCGCTTCCCTGTCTCACCTGTGTTCATTCAGTGGAGTCAGAGTGGCTTTACTTATTTCCAGAGTCTTGGGAACTTTGCAACCAGACTGGTTAGAAGTCATGCTTTAATGGTTTAAAACCAAAAGTATTGGTAGGAAGACAGTGAGAAATGGATTACATGAACAAAGCAAGCTGCATGTTCAAATCTTACTAAGCTTTATATTGTTCTTGTCAGATTTATTCTGTTTTTCATACAGCTTTTGTTTTTTTCTCTCTCACTTTTTATGTCTTCACAGCCTTCTCTGAAGGCCCACAAAAGTACGTGTATGAGTTGCAAGGAATGTTTCTCTGAAAAGGAGGGTCTTACTAGTATAAACACAAAAAATGCCATTGTCATATTTGTTACGATAGCAACATATAGACTCGTAAAACAATGGTTAAAAACAGTCTTTGCATTCCAGTTCACAATCTAACGAAAGACTGTGGGAGAAAAAATAACTTCTTAAGTGCACAAGATACAAGAAGCAGTAGAGGGAACTCAGTAATAATCATGATCAGAAAGGGGAATATGAAAGAATTGAGCCAGCTGGCATAGGCTGTATATCTAGGTGTAACCTTACTGGTACGTCTTAGAGAATTAAAGTCCGTAGTTCATACCTGCGTATTCCATGTTATAGATATTGTTGATTCTTAGTCTTGTCTGTATGCTTTCAATGCCAATATCACTACAGGAAAACAGTGCACAAAATATTCTAAAGCAACTACAGGTATTTCCAAACATTTTGATTCATCAAACCTGATTAGTTACAGGAACAGCCACTTCGGTTTACATTGTCATTTTTGAGGAGGCCTTTTTCGGCCACACCTTAAATACAAGTATGGGAAAATTCATATTCAGGTTGAAGTTGAGTTGAAAAAGTGCAGTAAATGAAGGAGGAAAAAGTTATTTCATGCATCTTTCATGAAGAAATGAGTCATAAGACAGTAATATCACTGCTGCCCATATCAATGAATATAACATCTAGCAAGTCAGTCATAAAAAACAAGGCTTTCTTTAAATACAGCACAGGCAAATGTATGGTAGATATAAGCGACTGATATATTAACACGTTTACTCCCAGACGCATACATTATGTACCAGTTAAGCAGAACTGACAGCTTCTGGAAAGAGGGCAATTAAGCTATCTTATTGTCATAATGACATGGCACAATAGTTGTCTGTCATTAGAGAACAAGAGAAAGAGGAACTGCAGAAACCATTTCTATCTTTAGGGTCTGAATCAGGAGAGCATTTAAGCATTGCTTAAGTCATTCCTGTTCAGTTCAGCAAGTGAAGCATGTGCTTGAAGTTAAGCATGTGCGAAGTGAACAGCAACACTTTGTTTTTTCCTTTATGTCCAAGGGAACAACACAGTTCACTTGTCATTCAGAAAATACCTTGACAGATACAGAAATGGGCAGTGACTTGTCTGCTAAGGACAAGGGTTCCCAGCTCCCCAGAGGCGAGCGAGGCATTTGGAGAGCAGGGTGGTACATCTTCCATTCCAGGGGAAGAAGGTAATTGCCTTTGTGGTGAAAACGCTTCAGGAGGGAAAGGTATTTACAGGTATTTTTGTTGTGGGCTCTCAATGAAGTTATTTGCAAGTCTGATCAGTCTGCATACTTTCTCTGTGTTGTTTCTTAGCTATTCTTTGCTCCATGCAAGCTTCATTAACTGTGTCTCCATTTTCTCCTGTCTTTTCATAGCTGTAGACCCAGGGTGCTCTCAAAATCTGTGGAGGGTTTTTCTTTTCTCTCTTTCCCTGGTATGTAACCAAGCCCTAGTGGAGGTTGGGGCCTCTTTGTTTACACAGTTAAAACAGACTGTAGGTTCTTTTTAGTGAAGAATCTGGGCACTTTAAGAACAGCTGGAAACAAACTTTTTTAGCTTACCTGTACCGGCAGAGAAAAGCCTGGGAGCTGTAGGTTTAGAAAAAAAGTTTGGGACAGGCAAAAATATAAGTGGTAGTAAGTGGTAGTAAGCATACAGCCCTATTCCAGATTAAGCCGCCAGGAGAGGAACACCACTGGTAGGTACTAGGTTTGAAATATTCAATGTGGAAACAAAAACATTCTAGCCAACAGTGTGTCAATAACTGATTACAAATTTGGTTTGAGATCATAGTTTGGCTGTGGCTAAATTAGATGAGTAAGTGAATGTGTCACTGGGCTGGCAAAAGATGTTTTATTTTAAGCACAGTGTATCTGGAATTGGAAATTACTAAGCTGCTGAATAAAACACATGCAGGTGGCTAGTAGTCAGTGGATATGGTGAGTACAAGCCAGTTCTTTAATACTAAGGATTCTTTTTTTTTTCCTCAGAAAAATTATTTCATTCAGGTACCTGTTACTAAGAGAAAAGTAGATTCCTAGAGGTCTTAGACAATGCAAGGTATTAGCAAGTGTAGCTAAAATTTCATCTTCCTGTTTGCAATCTTAAAGTTAGTTTTGCCTGCTTTCTAGGTTTCTAATATCTCTCTCTCAGCTGCTTGTGAAGTTACTTTTATTGATTTGATCTATTGTATAAATTGGTATGTAAAATCCTTTTAACTGGGTTTTGAAGAAAGGGAGCATGTTAGTCAGCAAAACTTACCAGAAATGAGGGAAAAGTAAATGTTACCCCAGGTAACAAAAGCTAAACAAAGACCTATGGAGGCAGCTTGTAGTAAATCTCGGCAGGTGGTGTCAACATTTATGTTGAAAAGCCAGATGCAGCCAGATGGAAAATTGCATCTTTAACCCCTGAGGTCATAATGACATGTCATCACTTCATTTGATCCCCCTGCTAAGTGAGCTTATCATCCACCCTGCTGTCACTTCTGTTATTACTTTCATTTCCATAATAAAATTAAATTTAATTTGTCTGGTTTGCATGCTTTTTTTTCTTTAGGTCAGAGCTTTTACAAACAGCTATGATACATATGGCAGCCTCTCCAAGGTGAAGTTAGAACTGAATTTGTATTGTAAGTCTGAGCTCTTCTCCATCTTTCACGCCTTACTCTGAGCAGGAGGAGATGAGGGAGAGGAGAAGGAGTTTTGGGGAAACCACTGGTAATTTAATAGCTGGAATATGGGCTGCTAAGACCAGAGGAACGTAGATATGGGTTTGTTGCAGGAGAGCTCTTTCCCTTCTGCCGGAGGGGAGCTATATGTCTGTGACCCCATAGGAGTTGTGTCCTTTATAAAAGTCAGAGTAGTTTACCCACGAACTCTTGCTGTGCTGGGGTTTCTTTGTGTAGCCTGATGTCTTTCTCCAGTGTTTTGTATTCCCTTTTGTCCCAGTCTCTATTCATGTTGCTTTTTGTTGTCCACTGTTGTACTTGAGTGCCCTCTGGTAGCTCAGATGCCTGCTGGCCATAACATGAGTGGTGAGGTGGAGGGCTGAACCCCTTCCTAGGAGCCCGTGCCCAGGCAGGCAGTTAAGTGCATACTGCATCCCTGCATATGAGAACAATTGAGCCCATGCCGATTTAAAATATTTTTATCTGACATTTAAATACATGTTTCATTTTAAACATGTACCACTTTAGTATCAGTAAATGTGTATTTTCTGTGTTCCTGAGTTGGAGGTGAAGCTGTTAGTGTCCCTGGCAGTTTTCCAGGGGTTCATACTCTTACTTAGGCACAGTTGCATAGTGATATACTTCTCAGAGTTTTATGGGTATGAGGAATGCAGGAGAACAAGGTGTTTGATCCCATGTAATTTGTATTATATTTTTCATTATCACTATTTTTCTACTTTTTAACTTAAGATCTCACCTTTTATTCATGATCTGTTCTATTACAAAAAATTACACAATCGTTATTTGTGTTGTGTATTGTAGTAGCTTCAACTTGTGCAGTTAAGGAGATCTGTCTGTTAAGACAGATGAGCTGTTAAATTGCCTGGGTGTGTCCTGTAGAACTGTGTCTGCAGCTTGATTTTTTTATAGCAGTATATAGGCTGCTTTAATGTATGCATGCTCTGTAGTTGCACCTTCATGTATAAGTATAGACGAATGTAATCTTGCTAATTTTGGTGACTGTAGGTGTAACGTGCCAGTTCAAGCATGGACTCTTTGCTTTAAAGTAAAAACCAGTCTCTGTAGAAGCTGCTGTCTTTACCGGAACTAACTAAATTAAAGCTAAGTCAGATATTCCTAAGCATGTTACATTTGCTTCTCTTGGTTTGCAGGTGAGGCATACACTGAAACATAGGGTAGCTTCATAGGTCTGTTTTCCTTTTCATCTCGTTGTTATAATCGAAACCTACTCCTTGTTACAACATAATTACCTAGTCTGAAGCCAGCAGGGAGTTGCTGCTTTATGTGTAGGGTGTGAAGTTCTCTAAATAAATGTAGGATTAATTACATTCACAGCATGTCATTGAGGTGATGAGATTGACTGTGATTGTTCAGCCCTCCTTTTCTTTTCCCCAGGTTTTCTGAATTACTGTTTTAATCAATATAGTGTAATGTGGCCCTGAAGTGTTAAGGCCTGATGTTGCAAAGGCATTAGGGAGCCCAAGTCTCTCAGAAAAAAAATAAGATCTGTGACATTTAGGATTTTTACTGCCTGTGTAACATCGGATCGTAAAGTGCACAAGAGAGCAAGGAACTCAACCTTCAGCATCATAGTTTCAGTCCATCGCATTGGTTAAAGTTTGGTAGAGGGAAGATTTCTTTATGTTCATTCTGACCTCTTTCTTGGCTTTAACTGACTTCAAAAATTTATTTTACAAGTTATTATCTCTTTACATGTGCAAAAAAGACCATGTTTAAATGTATAAGAAAGCCTACTAACACTTTTTCAAAGCATACATTCGATAATCAGTGTCGTGCTGATAGTTTGACTGCTGTCGTGCCCATTTAAACACACTGTACCACACTGAATCTTCAAAACCCTCTCTTCACTTCATATAAGTATTTGCATAGCTGTATAGGTGTGTTGTCAATTAACATTGTTCTCTCCTCTATAGAGCATCTTATTTATTTTCCTTGTATCTTGTTACATCTACCATCTCACCCTTTGCTTGTAGAGCAAAAAGCATTTGAGAACAGGTCATGTCTTACAGCCTTCCTGAAAGAATTACCTTAAGATTTTGCTAGATTTGGGAAAATATTTTGTAACATATAACAGCTTTAAGCTTCTGTAGTCAAATATCATCATCTTTGGATGACTGTAAACAGAATTTTAACATCTATTCCAATTGTATGTTAAAATTATTTGTGAAACTGATCTGCAAACTTGGGAAATTTGAGATGGTAATTATTTGCTAAGATCTGGAAAACTTTGAAAAGTGTTTCAAAGTGTTAGAAACTATTTTGATTGTGCCATTTTTGCAGCTGTTTCTTCTTGGCATTTTTGTTTTCTTTGGTGGTTTAGGGTTTTGTAAAGCTCAAAATACTTGAATAGAGGAAAAAGATCCTTTTAAAAATCTTTTGGTCTTTGCTTTTTTGCTGCTTGTAGGGTTGATATTCATGAAGTCCTAGTCACTGTGTGTGGCATTGCCATGTTCCTAGGAATGACTCAACTGTAACATCTGAAACTCAGAACTGTACTTCTAAATGAGGGGTGAATAGAGTAAAGGGTAACTCTTGTTGACTGTGCACCTCTACTATGAAAGTATTAACAGGAGGATTCAGGAACAAAACAATCCTAAAAGGTTTTCAAATGGTGTACTACTAACATGTTAGTTTATTAAATTTTTGATCTGTAATGGGGGGAGGAGGGAATGCATTACCAGATAAGAAAAAGCGATCAATGCTTTAAAGCATTCTCAAATGTTAGAGGAATACGCTACTTTTCAGCTGTTAACCTCTTGGATTCANACATGAATAGGTATAAGGAATACAAAATAAAAACAAGCATTTGTAAAGAGAAAACGAGCCACAGGAGGAGAAATCCCCTGTGTAACTCCCAGCGCTGTAATAAATATTCTTTGCTCCACCGAATTTGCCCCGGACTAAAATTAATACGTTGAGCGTGTTTCTCACACGCTACTTTTCAGCTGTTAACCTCTTGGATTCAGTAGCCATGATTCAGAAGAATGAAGGCATAAGCAGTAATATATTCTGGATGAAAATCCTGCTTCTCGGCTCTGTGGGATTAAACTGATTTGTACAGCATGTCTAAAGCACTTCATACAGTTAAGACCTTAGGAAGAATACACCTCATAGTATTGTATTTTATGTACATTACAGTTTCATGGTCAACTGTACTCTGCTTTGGTTGTAGTTTAGATTTTACTTGACCTTCATTGCTGCCCAAGTTAACTGTAGTTTAGTGAAGGCTGTGGTAATTTCAGGTTTCATAAAAACTCCAGTATTCAAAGTAGATGGTGCAGAGAAAAGCCAAATTGCTTTCATGTTGCTGCTTTGAAAACAGACTTGCTATTAGCATATGCTTTTAGCGTATGTTCTGATGTAGCCAGTGATGTTATTTATCAGATAGTGTAACAAACCCATTGCCACCATCGCAAAATCCCTTATTTTGATCTATCGTGTAGTTAGAGGTTTATATTTTTCACTATACTTCTTTACTGGCATTGTCATTGTGGATACACTGAAGCCACTTAATTCTGTGCCTCCGCATCTGCTGTAAAACAAAATCAACTTGTTGGATTTTTGAGATTTTCAATTTGAAGGCTATTAATTAGGGATAAACCAAAAAATCTTGGTGCTGCTTATGATCACACCTTGTCCACGAAGACAGTAAGAAAGCTGTGTTTTATCTGGTTACAGAGGCTTCACCCTTACTGTCCTGCGATGACTTCCTATAGTAGCTCATGACTACAATCCCCAATTATTATAATTCCTTCTTAGCAGGCTTTACAAGCTGGCATTACTATTGCTGGCAGCTAGTTCAGCATGCAGCGCTACATTTGCTTATTGTTTTGAGTAATCATGCTGCATTAGGTTTGCTTTTCATTCACTTCTTTAGTGGCCTGTAGTGGGGTATTAACTTTCAGGTGTCCCAGCTGGTTTTCAAGTTTAACCAAGAATGGGAGTGGCCGCTTCAAATGGTCTCTTTGCAGGCTCTTTGAGGTTCATTTTATGCATATTTCAGTTTACATACCACCAACTGTAGGAGTTACTAATGTGTCAGTGTTCTAGGAAATACTGGAAAATGGAGGAAAAAAAACCCCAAACAACTCTGGGGAAAAAAAAAGATAGGTTTTTGTTGCCTTATAAAGTTAAGGACATCTGTTGTTTTCACAGTTTTTGTCTGAGTACTGTCCAGTATTTGTCTTTTTAGATAAAATATTTGGTGACATTAAATGTTATTTATTTAAAGGTAGAAAATGAATTGCACAGGCTGACCCAGATTGGCAATATGTGTGTATCTGAACAACATGCATTTAAATATAATCAAGTATAAGATGGCACATTCACAATAAAAGATTGTAGTTCGTAGTTGTGGATTGGAGAATATAAGACAGTTGAGGGCAGCAGCTCCAGAAAAGTAGGTTGGGTCGTGCTTGTGAACAGTTTGAACCTGAGCACCTATTTGTCTCAGAGGAGGTAAGAGGGTGAGTACAATGTTCATCTGAAGAAGCAGAGTAGTATCATTTAGGAGAAGGAAGTGGCATGATAGTAAATTATCTATGACCCAGCAATGTGCCCTTGTTGCCAAAAAGGCCAATGGAATCCTGGGCTGCATAGGGAAGAATGTGGCCAGCAGGTCGAGGGAGGTCATTCTCCCCCTCTACTCGGCACTGGTGAGGCCACAACTGGAATACTGTGTCCAGTTTTGGGCTCCCCAGTTCAAGAGGGACAGGGAACTGCTGGAGAGAGTTCAGCGTAGGGCAACTAAGATGATTGAGGGATTGGAGCATCTCCCTTATGAGGAAAGGCTGAGACTCTTTAGCCCGGAGGAGAGAAGGCTGAGGGGAGACCTTATTATGACATACAAGTATCTAAAGGGTGGGTTGAAGGAGGATGAAGCCAGACTCTTTTCAGTGGTTCCCAGTGACAGGACGAGGGGCAGTGGGCACAAGTTGGAACATAGGAAGTTCCGTTCCAACACACGGAAAAACTTCTTTACGGTTACGGTGACAGAGCACTGGCACAGACTGCCCGGGGAGGTTGTGGAGTCCCCTTCTCTGGAGATTTTCAAGACCTGCCTGGATGCAGTCCTGAGTAATGTGCTCTGGGCAATCCTGCTTTGGCAGGGGAGTTGGACTAGATGATCTCTAGAGGTCCCTTCCAACTCTCAAGATTCCGTGATTCTGTGACCTTAGAATGCATTGTTTGTGAGACTGTGCTGAAACACAGACTAATTTTAGTGACTATTCAAAAAGATGTTGAAAAATTGAGAGAATTAGGGGAAAAAGGGTTCCATGAACATACGTGTCTGAATGACCTATGTTAGGGCGAGGGACTGAATAAACTCGGTAGTTCATTGGTAAGAATGTTAAAGGTTGATTTGGACTTGTCTGCAAGTATGATGGGACAGAGATTTTGGGTTTTAGCCATTGCGTCGTATAACAAAAAAAAATTACAAATAAAATCCATCTTGTTGAACAGGAAACAGGAAAAAATCAGACAGCAATAAGTTTTCACTTTTTTCTAGTGAAAAGTGATTATGAGTTGGCTCATTCTCCCCAGGTTTTTAGGTAATCCTCTACTGTCTTATTTGTTTCCATCAAGATAGCACAGCTCAAAAAAATACCTTGTGGTTCAAACACTAGCTATGGGTCTGATGCAGAAAGTGTCTGAGATTCTTTGCAATTTATTATGCTGCTAGAACAGCCTTTTCTAGTCTTACAAGAGGAAATGCTATCGTTTTCCTTAGAACTTAGATAAGGGTTTACCAATTTATCAAAGAGTACGTTGGCTGTTGGTGCCCGAATTCGGTAGAGAACCCAGATCTGGTTCCTTAGATCCTCTTAATCCTTAGATCACAGTTCTTTGATTTAAAAATAGTAACTAATAATTTGCAAGCACATTATTTATATATTTCTCCTCTTTCACTGTTTTGATGTGTGTTTTTAATACAGTTTCTTTTTGTTTACTGTCATCTTGAGCTGCCATGCCTCTCATTAAATGTTGCATCTTATTTAAGGCCTGAGCTGTCACTTCAGTCATCTGTGGAGCAGTAGGTGCACATAGAGCACTTTGTAAATAACAATACCCAAGTAATGTAATATACTGACTTAAGAGGCTTAAAGCAAAACATTGTTTGCCCTGAAGGCTGAAAAAGTTGATAGACAGGTGGATATAATACCAGAAATTCCCCTTTATATATGGTTTAGCAAGCCCTGTAAAACATGGATTTTTAACAAGGGATTTAATCTCTCCTCCCAGCTGCTAGCTGCAGTTTCCTTTGATGTTTTTCCTCTCCTTTCCTCTGTTGTTTTTTTCTATTTATTCCATCGCTTTTCTATAGCTCGTACTCCTTCAGGCTGTGTCTGAATGCACCTTGCTGTGGGTAGGGAAGGCAAAGAAGAAAGCCATTTTTTTTCCCCCTCAGGCTACTGCTTTGATTTTCCAAAGTTGTTGGGAGGCAGTTCCTATCTGCCTACAGAAGGGTCAGTGATCTGTGTCATGTCTTTTCAGTCAGCACATCTCAGCTGACTCTCCTTCTGTTTTGACTAGGGGAAGGATGAGCTTGTGTAGCTGTTGCCTTCCTAAGCAGGTGGAGTGTGCAGCTGTGATCAAAGTGGGAAGCCGATCTGCAGGCTGATAATGTTTTCCTGTTTTGTTTCCTACCTTGACAGTAGCTAGCTTGGTCTCTTCCACCTGCCCCCGCCCCTTGCAGTGATTGCCCCGTAAATCTCAAGGCAGAACAGAGGTAGAATGAGAGAGAGAGAAAAAATTCTGAATGAGATGATAATTTTAGTCTGTGGCCTAACGCCCACTCCCCACTATTCCCTGGGAACTCTTCCTGTGAGAACTGGGCGGTGTGGGTCAGCTATGTGATGCTGCGTGCATGGCCTCCAAGTTTCCTTGTCATGGTCCGGAAGCCAGATCTGCAGCCAATTCAGTGGGGTGTGGTGGTATTATTATAATTAATTATTATTATTCACAAGAGGCATGATCGTGCGCTAGAGCATCTGATACGCAGTGCCCTACAAACACACCAGGGTGGGGTGGGGGGGTAGATGGGAGCAGGCTGTTCAGTTTAGGCTCTTGGAAAAATCTGCTTTCCTGCCAGGAATTTGCAAGATGCTCAGATTTGGTGTCTTTTTATGTTTAGATTGTGTGAGTTGAGAATGGACTGTGAGTGGGAAGGCTACAGGTGGTGTTTTCCCTTCAAGTGTTATGGGTGTCAGTTGGAAGGAACTGAGTAGTGTCAGAGTTAAAACTCTGATTGACCTCACTAGGACTTCCATTTGGTGGATAAATTTCATTGTAGAGGGCTGGATCATGTTGGAGTAATGAGTTTGCAATTGTGCCTTTAAGCCTGTCTGTTGTCATTGTTGTTATTTTTGTAATAAGTGACTTTACTAGCACTAAAATTCAAATCTTCTGCACTGCTTTGTGTGAGTACCTTTCATTCCCATATTGCAATACAAATCATATAATTTACAGTGTTAGCAGGGGTATCTCCTAGATCACCTGTGGTGATGGTGAAGAACAAATTCTAGGTAATGGCAGTTAAGAAATTTGAGGGAGATGGGGCTAATGTAGAACAATTGTCAGCACTCCATTTCTGTAATGCATCCAGTACTTAACTATCACATTATAAAATCTGTTCCTTTCTCTGTATCTGTTTTGTGGTGAGTTATCTAGTCATCTTTCATTATTTGTATTTATCATATGTAACTTTGGAAGCTGTGCCATTGTTAGATGTTTGGACTGGCTGCAACTTACTGAAGCTATTCTGGCAACACTGAGCTGCTTCTAAGTTCAGTTAAAGTATTCTTAAAACATATAAATACTGTTCATTTTATTTTTGTAGTCCAATATTAATTCTGTTATCTCTTATGAATATTTTCATAGTATCATCTACATAAGTAAGCTGTACTTGATTTCTTTTATAATCCATGATATGTTTGGTTTCAACTTATCAAAAAGACCAAGTAATGAAAGTAAGATGTTATATTGGAAAGCTTCATCTTTTTTTAAAATATTTATAAATGTGAAGTTCAGTTCATGCAGTATTTAGATTCATTATGAAAGCAGCACTGTGGAATTCCAGAATAAATATGGAGGAAAAGTCACTTGAAATATTCAGACTTATTAACATAAAAGCAGTCACTTAAATTGAAATGATGGTGCTGTGCTTTATATTTGATTTATGGTTAACAAACTGTAATACTTTAAGCTATGTAGATAGCAGTTCATGTTTACAAGACTGCAAGTTGGATTGCAGTGTAAGTACATTTTAGTTTCTCTTAGTTCTGAAACTCTCTTAGTTACAGAATTCATGTCATGCCCTTTAAAAGCCGGAATTTCAAGATGAAAGCATTTTATGTTCCCCTTAAACCCACTGGATTCTTCCACATCAGCCATTGTTTTATGGTGCAGGACTGCTTTCTGTCACCTGAAGATAAGTGGTGGGTTTCTCTTGTCAAAAGTGTTCTCTTTATGCTGGATTTCTGCTCTTCTAATCCTGTCAGTTTAAAGTGGTGGCATCTTGCTTATGGTGAGATGTATTTTCCAGACTACTTTTTGAACCCAGTGCTCCCTTTTTATAGTGTGGTTTTCCTATATTTAAGATAAAGATTTGGTGAACGGTGAACACTTTTCCAGTCTCCACTTTGTCTGATGTCTACAAGGGAGGCAGGAAAAAAGAGATTCTGTAAACTTCCTACAAACCCAAGCCTTGCGCCCTAAACTCTTCACCACATCCTTTGACACCTCCACCAGGCAAGAAGGAGCATGTGATATGGTGGTTGGGATATGCATGCCGTGGTCTCCTACCAAGCAAATACACCGTAGTAGTGTTCTGCCGGCCTCTTCCCATGAGGGTCATTATTTTTTTATCTACGTCTGCTTATTTTCATGAAATATTTAGGAATTTAAAGATCTTTTTTAACCTCTAGTAGCTTTTAAATTTGATTGTAGTTGCCTGGTATTTCCAGGAGTTGTTAGGAAATAATTAACAGTAAGTATAGACATGGACAGTATAGCTGTGTAAACCTAAGTTATTTAGGCTAAAAATCAGAATCCATTCTCCTGAGAAATGAAAAGAATGAATTCATACCTGCAGTTGCATAAAATATCTTGACTAGACTGAGCACATTTTATTTTAGCAGCTGGCTTTTCATAAGGAAGTGTAGCAATTAAGCAGTCTTTAGTGCTGTGTTGTGGAGATGGTTTGTTTCTTTCCTGTGAAGCCAGTGGTTAATCTAGTACTAAATCATGTGAACAAATGTTGCATTATTTCTGTTGTGTTTATACTCATCTGTCTTTCTTTTGCTGTGGATAACGCAGAAGATTAGTTAAAGTTTAAGTCAATTTTTACCTGAGTCCTGAAGAAAATGGTCCTGTTTCTTCTTCACTAACAAATTAAACTCAGCTTTGTTCTTATATTATCTTCCGTACTCATTGATCAGAGCTAATGAGATTTTAATGGAGTTATTTGTTCTGCCTCTTACTATAAAAATGTATAATAAACTAAGCACATGAAACTGTTGAATGGTTCTGTTTGTGTTTGTCTCACTGGGTGTTAATTGTACTACCTATTCTGTGATTCTTTCAGGTCTCTTAAGCCAGGTAGGGTTATGATGAGCTAACCAGCTAATAAAGGCTGGAAAGTGATATAGTAAATGTTGCATATTCATCTTTCTGTTTAACTGATACAATAGGGAATTGTGTGGATAGAGGTGCCATTTTTGAAAAGGGATGCAAAATAGCTTTTGGACTTTTCTGTTCATTAGGAACCTATGGTATTTTCTGTGTGTCGTGCAAGTGTAAAAGAATATTATCTATGTTCTTCTGAATGAGGGCCTTTTGTCTCCATGAAAGGGTTGCCCTGTGGTTCAGGTACTGTGTGTATTTTCTTTTTCACTTCATGCCTTAAACTTCACGGTAGTATTTGTTAAGTTTTAGCCATGTTTCACTGTAGAGAATAGTTGTGTTCCCAGAGCTGGATGAAATAAAATCTGTGTAGTTTCCCCAAGCTTGTGCAAAATTGCGGTACAGGTGTGTGTATAAGGTACTTTGCAATAAAACCACTGTAAATTAGGTTCGTTGTCATAGTCTGTAAAAAAAAAATAGTGTGTACAGATAGGCAAAGTGGTTGTCGCTATCTGTTAACATTTACCAACACTATGGGCTTTCTGCTATGAATTTCTTTCAGAACTTAATTTGAAGTAGTTTTGTTCACTGATTCTGAGCTTGCTTTTTCAAAACTATTTCACTATGGTTGAAGGTCATTGTCGACTATATAACTTGAAGCACTCATTAGGAATAACCTTGAAAGTGAAATAAAAAATGGTGAAATATGGCATCTCATATAAAACACATGCTAAAAGGTGTAATTGAGTCTCAGTCTCTTATCTCCAGGCAGATTCTGAGGCTCATGTTCTTTTGTAACCTGTGACTTTTAAAAGGGTAGTTTTGGCAAGTGGATGGTGCATTTAGTGTGATGAGTTTCTTATTATTGCAGCTAAATGTCAATTTTTAAGGATTCTTTTCCTAAAGTGGAGGAATTTTTGTTATCTAATCTCGTTGTTTGACCATTTGTGCTTTTTTGTGCATGTTGACTTTAAAGGTTTCTACATTAATGAAGCCTGTTTTTTCATTCAGTGCCATCATCATTATTGCTTCTATGTTTTACCAGTCTGGGTTGATCAAACCTAGGCTCTTTTGTCTTGAATATTTTATTAAAAACAAATTGTCTTTCAATTCTATGTCATAAGAATTAAATCATTCTGTTATTTTTTTTCTTTCTAGCTGTTTGAGATTGTATGTCAAGTGTGGAGGGATGTTTGACTTTTAGTTGCCTTTCTGAAAGAAGCATGCTACTGTTGGTCTAAAGCCCTGGAATTTAAGATATGTTAGTGTAGTCCAAGAGTATGTGGTCTCTCTGGCACTTTATCCTCCATCCCTGGGTGTCAGAATATGCCGTTGCAGTGGAACACCGCCAGTGTCCAGGGTGAGCTCAATTATCAGCTTTAAGAGACTTTCGTCAAAGATCACCAGTTTGGTTGCTCAAGCAGGACTAGATAGAAGCTGACATCTGAATTTTAGATTGAAGAACCATTTATTTTCTTCTCAAGTATATATAATAATAGTTGGATGCTTTGTCAGCTGTGTCATTCTTGTATGAGCTTACTTTCTTATCTTTTGATATCATGTTTGACTGAAACTTGTCGAGCCTTCTGCTTCAAGGGAGCTTAAGCAGTAGACTTACTGCCATAGGGATATTAATTTTCATCAAGATCATGACAGAGCTCCTGTGGGAAGTTAATGGTGGCATTATCAAGGGACTGAACGTTGAACAATGTCTCTTCATACTCCTTTGTTCTGGACAGATAAGGCTTGGGCTGGAAGACAGTGATGGATGAAGTCCAGCAAGAACCACTCTGGGCAGGGGAACAATAAGATGATCTGAAGGGTCTGAAGAGTCTGGCTCTTTTGCAGGTGCCCTTTTGTTCACCAGTGACAGTCCATGCAGAAATGTCAGTTATGTCCTATTGCAGCCTGTCCTCAACCAGTCTTGTGGCAAGGCAGAAGATTTCATTATCCCGAACAGTTTAACTGACGTTTCAATGTCTTGCAGATACTAAATTTACACATCCTCTATACCTGAACTGCTGAGGCCCTACTTTGGGATAATATCTGGTGATCTCTGAGATAATATTAACTCTAGAATTGTCTTAATATTTACGATGCCTCTGGCTAAAAGAATAATTGTGGGAAATTGTAAGCAATGCTGCCAGGTATGTAATTTGGAACACGTTTAAAGTGGTTATACTCTTGGCTGGTTGTATTGCTTGTTATCTTATCTCTTTTATCTAAGAAAGAGGGTGTCTCTGAAACTTTCTCTCATGAGTTTGAGTTTTGCCAGGCCTTGTTGAGAAAGGTAGTTTAAATATAGACTGACACTTTCTCCTTAAACTTGGTAGCTTCTCATACAGTCAATGTATAAAATTAAGGCAGTTGGGAATACCTTGTGATCCAGCAGACAGAAAGCCTTTTGCTTAATGCAGCGGCTTTACTGTTAGATGGATCCTGTGTGTCCAGAGCTCCTGTTGAGTGGAGATAAGTTAAATAGCTGCCCTTTTTATTTTTGTCAGCCCTGCTGCCTGGCACAGCATGCTGTTAGTTTGTATTTGAATGCATCTCAAGGAATTGCAGGCCTACCAGGGGATGGCTGCTTGGCAATGAGACAAGCCCATTTTCAGATTTGGTGGAACCTATGACACTGAAAAGACACGTCTGCACTTGAAGTATCTCCTGTTTCTTTGAGACTTGTTTATCTTGCCTGTAAGGCTTAAAGATAATTAATGTAAAGTGTTTCACATTTAAAATAGGGCTTGTCTGCCCTGTACAGCCAAGTTAGGGCATTGCTAGCACGGAGGACTGATTCCTGTTGTAACACAGTGAATAGGCCTTAACCACATTCAAACAGCATAATATAACAAGAGTTTAGTTGGTTCCAAGATGAGTTAGTTTCCAGCTTAGTTCCAAGACCAGTTACGTCACATTCAAACACCAGGCTGGTAACCAAAGCTGTTGTCGATGTTTTTGATATATGGGTTCCCATGCGTTGTTGCTTCTGTGTTGTGCTTGGGCAAGAATAGCTCAATCTGCCTTGACAGCACTTGTGCACTGTACAGTGACTTGATTGTGATTGAGCAGGAGTAGATAATAAGAACATTCTGTTGCCTTATAGTTGTGTTTTGCCACATCTTACACCTAGTTTATGCTATGTACTTCAGAAAATTACGTTTGTATACATCTGTGAAATGTAAAACCAAATTTATGAGGCAGTAGAAATAATCCTCCTATTGTTTACAAAAACAAAAGCAAGCTAGAGCTTGTGCCTGTACACGAAAAGTCCCTTTCCATTCCGCAGCGAAATGTTACTGACTCCTGCTCTGAAAGGCCAGTGTGACTATTTGTTCCCATGTTTGCAAATACTCTGGACAGTAACTCCTGTGCCATGATAGAGTATGCGGTGCTGCCCATCATTCAGAATGAGGAGCAGAATGCTGATTTTCATATTTTCAAGTTCTCTGAGTCATTTGTTTGTTTGTGGTTTTGTGTTTTGGGTTTTTTTTTGTTTTTGTTTTAACATAACTGCTAAAGCAAGAGAATTGGATATAAGGCAAGTACCAGGCAGATGGAAAGATCTGGCCCATTAACACTTTTTCTTTAAACCTTTTTCCTTTTGTAGAGCTATTTCTGACTAATGGACATTTTATAGAATCATAGAATGATTTAGCTTGGAAGGTGCCTTAAAGATCATCCAGTTCCAGCCCCCCTGCCGTGGGCAGGGACACCTTCCACCAGACCAGGTTGTTCCAAGCCCTGTCCAACCTGGCCTTGAACACCTCCAGGGATGGGGCAGCCACAGCTTCTCTGGGCAACCTGGTCCAGTGTCTCACCACCTTCAGAGTGAAGAATATCTTCCTGATATCTATTCTAAATCTTCCCTCTTCCAGTTTGAAGTCATTCCCCCTTGTCCTATCACTACATGCCCTTGTAAAAAGCCCTTCCCCAGCTTTCCTGTAGGCGCCCTTTAGGTACTGGAAGGAGCTCTAAGGTCTCCCTGGAGTCTTCTCTTCTCCAGGCTGAACAACCCCAACTCCTTTAGCCTGTCTTCATAGGAGAGGTGCTCCAGCCCTCTGATCGTCTTTGTGGCCCTCCTTTGGACTCACAAAAATTATACCAAAAAAAATCCCAACCCAACAACGAAGCATAATTACATATTTTTGTTTTAACATTTGGGAAAAATTAGAGGATTTTGTGGCTGGATGTATCCCCCAAGTCCTGCATTTATTTTTTTTACTTTCTGTGGCTAGGTTGACTTCTCTCTTTCCTTCCAGCTTCTGTTAAATCTTCCTTGGAAACAATCAAATCCCTAATGTATGTCTTCTATGAGACCTTTTTCTAGTAGCTTCGTGTTCTGGAGCTAACAGCTATCTTGATTCATCAGATTCTATTGCCCTTTTTACTCCTTGGAACAGAAGGTAAAACTGGGGCTCAGAGGAGCATTACTCTTTAACTGGAGTTGTGTCCTGCTTCCCTCTCACCCTGGCTGCTGCTTGTGTCTCAGCACTGCAGTCGATCACCATCACCATCGCTTCTTGTCATGCTGCCACAGGTGGGCTTTGCTGTAAACCTGTACTGATTCCCTTTCCTGTTGCCATAATCCTTTTTTTCCCCTCATTTTATCCATCTCTGTTTATTTGCGAAATCTCCTTTGATTCTTTGTTATTTTCACCCCAGTTTTACTCTCTTATAATCTAAGACCAGTGGAAAAAGATTTTTTTTTCTTCTTCTAGAGCATGGAGAAGCTCTCCTGCTGCCTAGACAAGGATTACAGTAGTTCTGTCTTGAAATTTTAATTCCAGACTGCATGGACAAGACCTGAGATGCTTCTGTTGTTATCTGTTCCTCAAAGCTATACATTAAACAAAACATGCATCTGATCAGTTTAACCTGTAATTAAACATTTTCCTTAAACAACTGACATCTTGATAACTAATAATTATCATGTGTAGCACCTTTAAAGCCTATTATGCATGTTTATGTAAGAACACTATTACCATAATAATAAGATATCATTACCGCAAATGTGCATACTGAATGAGCATGTCTTAAAGTAATCATGCGATTCCATTAATCATACTTGAAAAATTAAATTATTTGCTGTCTAATCTCTAAAACACTACTCAAGATTCTGGAAACAGCAGGACCTGTTTACTACAAGTCTCTAATACGTGATATCTCATTTCTGGTGTCTCAGTTTTGTTTCCTGAATTGTTGCTTATCTTTCAGCTAGGGAAATCATTAGCTCAGAGACCCACAGTCTCCCATTGAAAGCATTTCCATGCTCTGATTTTTATGCTGTTTGGCTTGTTTTTTGTCCAGGGAGCGCTGCCACCTTTTCTTAAGGCTGATGTGAAATGCACTCCTGAAACTCAGGTCTCCTTGAAATTAGATAATTGCCTTAAACAAGATGGACTGATAGCTAATTGTAATTCTGTTAGTGCCTTACACAGGGGGAGGAAAAAACCAAACCAGCTGTTCTTCAAGTGTTCCTTTTTTTTTTTTTTGACTTTTAATAGAAGATTGGAAAGTTGGGGAGTGGAGTTTTCTGCTTTTACGTATAAATTTGTCAAGAGTGTGACAGTTTGAATTTGTTTCTCATATTGAAATGTCAAGCTCTGTAGACTGTAGACTTTTTTTTTTTTTCTGGAGGAGACTTGGTGGCCAGAGTGAAAGCTGTGAGGAAACACTTAGCCTACTAAGAAATCTGAGTAACTGAAAAGAGACTTTTTCATGCTGTTTAAATCAAACACCTGATCTGCTAACAGCTGAAAAAAAAAAGGTAAAATAGTCTTCTAGGTTTTTTTAATGATTTATTAGAAGATTCCTATTGTGGTTGGCCTAACATGATCTTTGGGGCATTGATGGTGCAAAGAGGAAGGTTGTGCAGGTCTGCACGAAGTCCACACCCCTTTGCCTTTCCTGAAATGTGCTGGTTGGTAGTTCATGGCCTGTGTCCTTGTGCATGGTGTTGGCAATCACACTGCTCCATGGGACCACTACGTGAGAGCACTGAAGGAAGGCAGTTGTGGAGGTTAAGAGGATAGATAGATCTGTTGGCCTTTTGCAGGCATTTACTCATCCAAGCAGAGTATCCATTTGTGCTGTTATTGTTAGAGGGGAAGAGCAGGCTGTTTAATCAACAGCTTTTTTTCCTGTAATCCTTTATAAAGATAAAAAGCGTGTCCTCTCTTGGTAGTTATATGAAACCTTTTGGGGAAAAAGGACTAAATGTGAAACTTAAAGCCACAGTTGTTTTTATGAAATCAGGTATTGTCATTATTTTGTAGTTTGTTTTGATCACTTGGAATTAACCCAAGGTTTTCAGACTAAGAATGCTACAGTTGTCCAGTAGGACAGAGTGTTTATCTGTAGTTGTCGGGCACCAGCCTTTTCATTCGTTCTCTTTGAACTCATTGATAAGAATGTATTTGTGTATAGAGTGACCAAGCATTTGCTGCTTTAGAGAGGCCATTCTTTTATCTGTCAGTAGTACCACATCTAATTCAGTAACAATGTGTGTTGAGTCACATTAGTGTATCACTGTGTTATTTCTTCCTTAACACTTGGCATTAAGTAATCTGGAGCGTAGGGAAGTGTTTATTAATGCCACAAAGTACATGGTGCCATACATCTCCTTAATATTTGATTCAGTTATTTGACATGTTTCTGTATCTGAGGTGTTAACTGCATTATAAGAGAGCAGTAAAAGTGGAGGAAAGGAAGCAAACTTCCAGCTCTTCCAGGAGTTAGTCGATAGGATCCCCTGGGAAATTGCCCTCAGGGACAAGAGAACAGAACAGAGCTGGCAGATCTTTAAGGATGCTTTCCATA
Organism: Anarhynchus alexandrinus; assembly: GCA_008711295.1. Lineage (NCBI taxonomy): Eukaryota > Metazoa > Chordata > Aves > Charadriiformes > Charadriidae > Anarhynchus > Anarhynchus alexandrinus. The sequence goes on along the minus strand of VUYV01000205.1, from coordinate 899,954 downwards.
AAGGGCAAGGGCTTGCCATCCCCCAGGTGTGAGAAATCAGGAAAGGAAGGCAAGACACTGGCATGGATGAGTCGAGACCTGCTGGTCAAACTAAAGGGCAAGAAGGAAATGCACAGACAGTGGAAGCAGGGACAGGTATCCTGGGAAGAGTATAGGGACAGTGACTGGTTGTGTAGGGACGGGGTCAGGAAGCCCAAGGCACGTCTGGACCTGACCTTGGCAAGGGACACACAGAATAATAAGGGCTTCTATAGATATGTCAGCCAGAAAAGGAAGGTCAAAGAAAGTGTACTCCCCTGGTGAGCAAGACTGGCAAACTAGTAACAACGGATGAGGAGAAGGCTTAGGTACTCAACAACTTTTTTGCCTCAGTCTTACAGTGAGGGTTTTACAATGAGGGTGGTGAAACACTGGCCTGGGTTGCCCAGAGAATCTGTGGATGCCCCATCCCTGAAAACATCCAAGGTCAGGTTGGATGGGGCTTTGAGCGACCTGATTTAGTTGAAGGTGTCCCTGCTCATGGCAGGGGACTTGGACTAGATGGCCTTTAAAGTTTCCTTCCAACCCAAACCAATCTATGATTTTAAGGGAGTGATTTCAAAGACTGAGAGTATCTAGCAGAAAAATATGTATGAAAAATTAGAACAGCAGAAATAGGGAAAAGGCAAAAAATACCTATAGGATTGGGAAACAAAGTGACAGACATGATGGAAGAGTTGTGAGGACAAACAGGACTTTCAAAATTGATTTTCTATCTATAAGGGCATTAGTGAAATGGGTAGTTGAGACTGAGGCAACTGGAGCTGAAGATGTATCACCAGAGGAAACTGTTGTGCTTACAGTTAGTTGCTTATGGCTGTCAATGAAATGAAAAGGAACTACGTATCACATGGGTACAAAACACTGTTCTCTGTCACAATGCACACTTACCTGTTGGAGCTGGTTGTATTCTTGTGGACAGTCAGTCAATAGGACAGGAAAAAGGATTGTACCTTCATATTACGAACAACTCTTAAAGGGGAAGGGGGCACATGCACACACGTACATGCTTATAGTTAGCAGGAAGGAAAGAGACTGTTTCAAAAGCAAAGCAAAATGCTTTCTGAAAGGGATATAAACTCTTGCGACTCGGGGTATAAACTAGCTTCTCACCAGTGTGTTCAGGAAACAGATGCCCCTGCAAGGCAGTTATTCTGTTACCACCTACCTGCAAGGCTTCATGAACCTTTCTGTGTATCACTTGGCTTCTTTTTCTTACTTTTTACCTATGGAGCAGGGAGAATGCTTTCTTTGTTCCCAATTAGGTTGTCAATTTCTTAAATCCTCCATAACTTTTCAAGAAAAAGTCAAGTTCTTGACAAAAATAAAATGGAAATACATCACAAAAAGAAAAAAATAGAGTAGTGTAAAGTAAGCAGCTTTTTAAAATTTGGTACTCGAGTTTATATTGGAGACCTCTAGGATAATGTTGTGATTTAATTCTTAGGTTTAGATTTAAAAATCCTAGAAATACAAATTATTCCCTGTTGCTTCAGTTACTTCTGGGAAACACTTCTTAGTTCTCTAGTCTATGGGTTGAACTAAGGAAGTTTAATGTGTTTTATTCCAAGTTCAGCTTTTAAATGTTGCACTGTCTCTGTAAAATGTGTAAGAAGCTGCATTGAATTTCCCTTCCCCCACTTTTAAATACAATTCCTTTAGGAGCAAAAAAAAATTGAAGCGTCTATGTTATACTGAGTAATTATGCCCCCTGGGAAATAGAATATAAAGATCTTTAAAATCATTCAACTGAGAGAACAAGCACTTTAACTTTTGCCTCGCAGGAGTCATGTATTACATTATCAGCTACTTGCTCCAGTGTCAGTGTGTCATGCCTTGCAGGTTAGCAGGTTTGGCAGAGGAAATGAAACCCAGTCAGTTACTGCAGGATTTATAGTAGACCTGCTGTTGCAGGAAGCGGTGAAAAGTTGATTGATAGTCTGAGGCAAAACTCTACAACAAGAAACAGGATGTATGTTTGTTATTTTATACCCAGTTTCCCCTCTGCTCCCCCCCCCGCCCTTCCATTTCAAGGCACTCTTTTACTTTTTGTTCTCTCTGTTTATAAATCCATGATGCACTTTTCTGGTAAAGCATATGCTGACTTCAAAACAGTTGAGGGAATGGATATGGCTGTACCAAAGTTTTGAAGCTGATGTAGCATGCCTGCTTTATTAGAGGCTTTTTAAATGTCGCACTGTCTCTGTAAAATGTGTAAGAAGCTGCATTGAATTTCCCTTCCCACACTTTTAAATACAATTGCTTTAGAAGCAAAAAAAAAAAATTGAGTCTATGGTAATGACATGTCTAATGTTAATTGAAGCGTCTAAAAGGTCCTGATATTTTTGTTGAATTATATTTCGGCAGAGTTATAAGTGAAAGGTAAAGCTCATCTACAGACAAAGTATTGAACATCTCCTGCTGTCATGGGTGCATAAAGCTATGAGCTGTGAAAGAAGGAGATATATCACTGAGATGGACCTGATCAGCTATGCTCTATCGGTTCATCTGCATTTAACAGACACATCTGGAAGGGTAGTAAAACAAAATTATTTTGCTGCATATGAACTTAATCCAGGAAGCCACATACTGCAGAGCTCGCTACTAGAGCCAGCAATCCTGAAAAGGTTTGTTCTGAAATCCATTTTCCCTTACTGGGCACTGCTGAAACATCAAAGTAGCAGTGTCTTTTCTGAAAGTGTCACCGAAGATTTTCAGTGAGATATTGTCTAACCTTGTGGGAAAAGTTACCCAAAACAATTGTAATTATGAATACTTTTGATTATTTTTTTTTTCCTCAGCATCTACTTTTACAGTTATTATTGAAGAAGAAAGTTGTTTGCAAACCAGGCGAATAGTAGAAATGTTTAAGATTTGTGTTCTCGTTATCAAATGGGAAAGTTCTGTTTGTAAAGTTAAATAATACAACTTGTTCTTTGTTAAAGGTCAAAAAAGTTGGCTGCACTCTCTGAATCCTTGCAGAAAACCACGCTCACGAAGTCCCACATAGGATTTGAACTAGAAGAGCTGGAAGCAGCAGCAGTGCTGGTACAAGAGGAAGAGCGCATGTTAAATGCTGCTGGCACAGTTTCCAAGCAACAGCTGCCTTCCTCTGAGTCGGAGACAAGTGAGTCTGAAGAATCAAGCAGTACTTCATCATCTGAGACAGAAGGCTCTGATTCAGATGAGCGAGAGTCCTCAACCAGTGAAGATGGGAAAATAAATTCTTTACAAGGCACGCTTCAAGAGGAGAGGACAGCTCCACTTATTGACTGTAATGGATTAAGGCAGGGCATAAACACTTCGACGTTTGAGGTTAGTGATGAAAAAACAAAGGTTTCTTTGCAATCTACATCTGTTCCTGGAAAATTGATAGAAGAATTAGAAAAGCAAATGCACACCGCAATTAGACTTTCAGAACAGCCTGAAGGATTGGCTACTGCAAGCTGCGTTTTACAGGAGCAAGAGGAAAACCGCGTATCTGAACCTGACAGATTTTCAAAAGATACTACTGGGAAGGGAAATTTCTTGGAGGTGTCTTCAAAGACAAACCCATTGCTTTTTATTTGCAGCACAAATGAAGATGAAGACTAAAGGACCGTGTTAGAACACAGTGTGACCCACTAGCAACCCAGCTCATTGCTGTAATGAGGTGTTCCCATGGCTATCCTGAGCTGCAGAAAGAAGTTGATATTTTTCTTCTTTGTTGTGTTGACAGTTTGGAGGACAAGACAGCTTTGAAAAGAATTGATAGGACTGTATGATAGATACCCTCGTAGTTAGATTTTTATTTTTCTTCTCTGATTCAACAGTCTCAGATTTGATCTCTCCATGTGGGAATGTGTAAGCTTATGCGGTAGCAGAATGATGTCCTAATCAAATACAACTGAAATGAGTTGTAGCATCATTTTAGTTATCTTTAGCTGTTGGGATTCACTTGAAAAATAGCCTCATTATGTTTGTATAAACTTGTTTATGAGAATGTGCTGCATTTTTTTCAGTTTTAAAATGCTTTATAGCTAACAACTTCAAAAATAATGTTTATAACTTTAGTAGTCTAAATAGTGATGACAAATTATTTTAAAATATATAAATATTTTATATTTTTGTACAAAATAAAGGAAATGTCATTATTATTGATGCAAGATAGAAGGGTTATAGCTTATATTTCTGCAGTTCTTAGGTAAGTTATTTCAACAGTTTTTCCATGTATTTATTCTTTTTTGCTGTTTTTGAAATGTTTCCACATGTGAACACTGCTGTTGCTTTATAAAGGACAGAAATCCTAATTATTTCTTATTTCTTTCTGTATATGCTCCTAATATCACCACAGTAATGTTAACCAAAATGAAGAAATAACATGGTACAACGGTCTGGAGTATAGGACTGACAGCAAACCTGTGCTGTCTTGACCTGGCTTTGTTGTTAGTCATCATGTAGCTTTGGCCAACTCGTTTTCTCCTTTTTGTCTTTATAACATTAAAATAATCCAATCAGTCAATATATTTTGTGCTAATTTCTGTTAACTGTAGATAGGTTCTTGAAATCAGGAGGCTACTGCAAATTATATGCTGCCCTTCAGTCTCCACAAAAGGATTTGGGAGGGAGGCAGGATGCGGCATGGACCACCAGGTTTGATTCAGTCTGATGAAACAGGGGTGCCTCATTCATGCCTCTGGTGGAGCAAGCCGTGATTGCTTTTCAACCTTTCTACTATTAAAAAGTGTACAAAAATCCTAAGCTTAAAGACTTATTCTTCACCAATGCTACACCCTGCTGGAAAGCAGCAGGCTGGCTCTGTTCCTGTGCTGACTCCTGTTCAGTAAGAACTGCAGCCCTGATCTGCCAAGATTTTTTATGTTCTTAAATACCTACCGGTCGCTTAATCAGTCTCTGTGTTCGGTTCCCCAGGGGAGGAACCTTTCCCATCTTGCATGTCAGTGAGCACTTACTCTTCTAAATGCTAGCAATAAAATCTACACTGTAGCTGCAATTATGCAGCATATGTCTGAGAGAGGGAAAAAACGCGCTTAAGGAGGAAAAAAAAAGTAACCCTCCTCCCACTCTCCCCAAATTACAGGTATGAACTCTGAAACTTCCTTCAGTTGAACATGGGCTGGAGAAAGCTAAATTAGTGCGAGTTAGGAAATACACATTGTGAAAATTGATAGGTATTTGTAATATCCTATGTCTTCAGCTCGCTCTCTTGTTTTCCTTTTTTTTTTCCTTTTTTTTCTTTCTTCTCCATTCTCCCATTTTGTGGCAGACTGTTGAGGAGAATGTTCCTCTTCCAATAAACCTGCTTACTTTCAGGGGCTGGCTGCCTCTTCTGGAGTGAGGATAACATCTTTGGTTGATCTCTTTATTCTTTCCTCTGCATGCCTAAAAGCATAATTTATTTATGCCATTTGTGAGCCTTTTGCATCATGTCTGTTTGAATCCAGTTTGGGTGTCAATATCTGTAGTGTCCATACGATGTGATGCCACAGTAAATGCCAGGTGAGAACGTGCCATGCATACAGATGTTAACTCTCAGATAACTTGGGTGTCATTGATGTCCTCGCCTTTGAGACACTGCATAGTTGAGCTCTGTTTCTGCCTCTGAAAACATACCAGTGCCTGCTCGCGTCGTGCAGGTCTGCACCGTGCTGTCTTTCCTTCTGCGTCTGCCCTGCTGTTCCTCTGCGCCTGGGGAAATGCGCTGTGCTGGGGGGTACCCCGAGGCCCATTCCCGGGTTTCTTCCCCTTTTTGTCCGATGTTGATGTTCACCATTGCCTTTTTGCAAGACTCAACACAGAGTGGTTGTGGAGCTGATAATGAATGTTGATTTATATATTGATTGAGAGCAATTTTACGTGACCTTTGTAGTGGTGGGAGGTTTTTCCATATTGGGTGATAAGAATTTCACGTGTGGGTGCATTATCCGGCCCACCCAGAGTGCTCAGGTTGAGCAGCATCTGTATGAAAGAGAAGCCTTGCTTCTTTAAAAAGAACATATAAAGACATTTATAAAAGAAAAGTGGAGCTAAAGGAAAAGCGGAACCTTGTTTAGCTGAAACTGAGGCTTGCCGAATCCACGAACCACAAACATTTGGGAAACACAAAAAAGCCCCGACCCCTCAATCCCTTAGGTTGCTGCGGGTTCTGAAAGAAGTGAGTGAACTCCAATAAGAAGCCAAATTTATGTAGAGGAGCTATTTGGATGAATCCATAGGACTTGTTCTTATGCGGGTTTTCCAGGCTGGAAATTGGTTGATGCAGGAGGAACTCCATACATTTGTAGTGTACTCTGCTGGTTTTAAAATTCGCCTTCTTTCCAGAGCTCCTCCCCACTCCATTCACCCAAGTGTGTTTGTAGCACAGCCAATACTTTATTTTAAAGCATTTGTTGCTCATTGTTGTAATCAGTCTGAAGAGAACAGAATTGCAGTGTCTGGACAAAATTCCTACTGAAAATAAGTTTGAGTGTGAGCTGAGGTGGAGAGGGGAAAAGCTGTGGGATTTTGCTGGAGGAGGGGAAAGGGGGTTATTGTGAGGTGTACGGAGTGCTCTGGGGGAGAGATTAAACAAAGTTGGAAATACAATTTGTTTAATGTCTTGTTATTAATCAGTTAACTTTTTATATTAGAGATTTAGGCTAAATAGAGCATTTGGTCCCAGCCTTATATGTTGTGGCAGTGGTGCAGAGCTCCCCTGATGCTGACTGAGGTGCCCGTGGGAAGATGGCTCCAGTTAATGTCCTGACACTTCTCCTCCACAGCAGACTGTTGTTGAGATAGCACCGACCTCTGTTCTCACCCAGACCCAAGCGAAGGCAAGGTCTGCTTCCCAGCCCTGCTTCTTGGCAGAGGTGTTTGCGAGCTGTCCTTACAGAAAGCTGATCTCCCTGGGTAAGTGAATGGCAGCAGCCTGGATTCGTGCCTGGGGCCCCGGGGGAGTCTGTTCTCCATCCTCGCTGCTGCCTGGAGTGCGGTTCCTGCCAAGGAGAGCGGGAGAGGGATCTGCTGGCCCTCCCTGTTTGTGCTCTCAGTGGCGTATGTGCCAGCCCTGCTGTCTTGAGCTGCCCAAGTGTTAACAGAGCCCTGGTAAATGCGAACGAAGGCAAATGCGGTGCTCTCAAGCCTTGGCTCTGCTGCGTGGCAGGACTGAGAGGGCAACACGGTGTGCGTGTTTGTGTGGAGGGAGGGAGTCCCTCTCATCCAGGAGCTGGCTCTGAAAGAATGGAGATGCTCTTAGGTTAGACAGGGAGACGCTTGTTCATGAAGTGCTTCAAGAATAAGGTGTTAAAAGCAGCAAGTGCAATACTGGAAACAATCAGAAGTAGCGCAACAAAACTTTTTTTTTTTTCATCCATTTTTCGATGGGGACAGTGTAACCCACAGCATGTTGCCACCTTTTCATTTCTTTCCCCAAAGCAAAAATTAGTGCTGAATTAAATAATTTTTTTTTTCCCCACAGCTTTTCTTAATCCCAGCCAGCTTTCCAAAAACTATGTAAAGGCTTTGCTCTGTATCAAAAGAAGAAAGCATCGATTAGACTTGATTTACTACAGTAAGTGATAAATACGGCAAAGAAATTGATTCATAGCAGTGGAGTGAAGGGGCCAGGCAACCCTCTGCCAGTTGACACAGCTGAATATTGTCAAAGCCTGCGCCGACTGTCTCAAGGCTGGAGAAAACAAACAGGGAAACACATGTCAAACAGATAAATAGCTCTGCTGTTTAGAGCTCTCCGTGGAGGCCATTTGTCTCCAAGATAAGGAAGAATGCACTCCAAAGCTGGGGGAAGATAAGCTGGGAGAACTAAATGCATGTGGAATTGCTGTGGTGCTACTTGGGCGTTTGCACAGGGGGCAAACATGGTACCCCCACCCCGGAGTCTCTCCAGGGAGAAGGGTGCAGCATCCGGGGAAATGTCTCATGGGAACTTGCAAACTTAAATATTTCAGTAGCAGATAATATTCACACCTTTGCAGCATACAGACAAATGGCACTAGTGTCAGTTGTCTTAGCAAGTCACTGATTTTCAAGTGTTTTCTGAGCCTCTCATGGACCTGTTTCTCTCCTTTTTAGTGGTAAGTGGGCTGCAGCCTGTGGTTATGTGGGCATGTGTGAGGCATGATTTTGCATTGACACAATAAACTTGGGTTTGTAGTGTTGTGGTACCCGTAAATCATACTATCTTTATATTCTTAGGTTTTGGAGAAGTGACAGTACCATTTCCACAAATGCTGCATTTGGAGACCTGACTTAGATGGTATTTGAAATGCCTTTGGTCGTGTTGGTTTGCATTTCTTTAAATGTTTTCTCATATTCAAAAGCTGCAATACCATTGAGCACAGTTGGCATCTTGGAGGATGCTGGAGGACAAGTTCAAAAGCTGTGTCCCTTCGGTGAGGGCTAAGATGTTGGCAGAGCCCCGTGAAGGAGGACAGCTCTGGCCCAACCGCTGGTCATTTCTGTGGGAGAAGCTTCCTTTAGTGGGGTAGTACTGGTTAGTGATTAGCATGGAAAAGATCAGAGTTTCAGGTTTATAACCTAGCAAGGTCGGCCAGGTGGTAACCTTACTAACCAGTAAGCCCAGGAGCTCAGTGACCAGTCCGTCTCATTGCTGTTGAGTGACTTTGCAAATCATTTTCCCTGGTTTCACACAGGTACTGGTCCTGACTCAGGAAGGTTCAGCCTTTGGAAAGGGAACATGGAAATACAGTGAAAAGGATAAAGCTCAAATCTGATAGCGGGGACTTCTTTCTCTGCTCCTGACTTGTGCTGAGCAAGGGCGAGAGGGTAAAATCTACGTTCTGTGTTTTGGTATCCAAGTGCCTGACTTAAGGCTGTTGGTGCCTTGGGAGCTGTGGTTCTCACTTGCACCAGCTGGAGTCACTGCTTCTCTAAATCCCGGAAAATTAGACAAACCTGGCCAAAATGTGATGCCAGAAACCTCTATAAAAAAAACCAAAACAAATGGATGTGTCTGAAGGCTTGGCTCTCTGCTCCACTGTGTATCGATACCTCTGTAAACAGACCTCTTAGCCCTCTGCCTGGGGGGATCTGGGAGGGCTCATCACCACTTGAACAATACTTTGGTGGTTGTCTTCTGGAAGGGTCCTGTTCTCGGGTCATCGCTGGGCATAGCCTTGCTTTGAGTCAGTAATCCAGGATAAAACCCACTGTGTGTGCGCGAGACTGTTTCTAGCACTGGAAATAGATCCCTGGTGTTTCCTCTTGGCAGGCAGATCACCTTCTTTGAAGAGCCCAGAAATTTAATAGCCTCTCTCATTCTCGTCGCTGATTTGGCTTGCACCACTCTTTTCCGTGCACGACCCCGCTTTCAGCGCACAACTCCCCTTCTCGCGTGCTGAGCTGCTTTTGGAGGTCCCATCTCCGTACATCGCTCCCCCCGTTGCCTCGCCTGTTCCCAGGGAACTTGCCTGTGGCATGCCTGCTCTTTACGTCGATATATTTTACCTCTCACGCCTCTGTTCTGCTGCTCGGATCCAGTGAGACCTCACCATCTCCTGCCTTTCGTGGGGTGGGATCTGCAAGGGGTGAAGGAGGAGAGGCGAGAAGCTGCTGGGGATGGAGCACGGAGCCAGCGTTGACCTTAGACAAAGCTGTGCCTGGGGAGCAGCGGGAGGAGAAAGTTCAGCAGCCGGTTTTGTCAGGAGACAGCAGCCGCGTGCGCTTGGCCCCTGCCATGCAAGCTGTGGCTTCCCATGAAGGGTGGGGGGGGGCTACTGCTTGCAACAAGGGGTTTGCCACCTTCAGTTGTGCTTTTCGGTCTGGAGTCGGTGGCGGGGTGAATGGCAGTAAACGGCGTTCTCTCTAATTACGGATGTGTGAGAGATTTGGGAGTATAACTCATAAATGGTAATGAGATGTTTAAGGCGTAAATCAACTGCGTATCAAGAGGAGAACAAACTCCCCTCAGCTGTACTCCAAAGAGCCCAGGTAGTGACCTGACCGCGGCACCCTACCTGCCACGGCTGTAATTACTTGTCATCTCCTGTCTGTAATTTTTGGCAATTATGCAGAAATATCCCATTTCCTGCAGTAAATAAATTGGGATTCGTGTTTTGCCTTGATGTAACTCCTCCTCCTCTAATATGCTGCATTGTCCATTGATTTGCCTAATTATGTATATTACAACTGCAGAAGGCGCTGGGTAGCAGCAGGGGTCCGTGCTGGGGAGAGGAGGAGGGCGATTGCTCCATCTGTTCCTCCGAGCTGCTGGGAGAAGCGTCAGGGAGTGAAGTGGGAAATGGAGGGAAGGAATTACCATTTAGTGCAGGTGCCTCTGGAAGGGGAATCCCACTGCCAGGTGCTGGCAGGCAGCTCTCCTGAGCTCCTCGCGTGCTTAATTACCCTATAGCGAGACTTCCCATCTCAAATTAGAGCAGGCAATTGCAACTGAAGTCTTGAAACAAAACGGGGAGCGTAGTGGTGCTTAATCTATTTCACTATAGAGACCTGCATTTCTCATTCAGCGAGATTCATGTCCCATTCGGCTGAATTTAAAAGCAGTTACCTGGAATTAGACGATTAATTTTAAAATCTGAATGTAGAAGTGTAAAAGCAGACAAGGTCAAAGCATCTGAGCTTGCGAATCTGTGTTTCAGTGATGACATTGTAAAAAAACGAGTGCAATACTTTGTACTGTGGATTTAGGAAGAAGTTTCTCAGGACTGCTGGAGCCAGAGCGGGGAGTATAGGGATGAGCTGTCATTGCTTTCCAGTAGTTGCTTTCCAGTAGTTGCTGGCCTGGACAAGTAGCTTAATGCCTCCCCAGCTGCTTCTCCCTTTCACGCTCCCAGGATCACTGATGGATCAGTAGTGGCAATAGGATAACACGTCGCTTGCTCTCCTGTTGATTTCGGCGAGGCTGCTAACAACTGGAAGCAGGTAACTCATCAGACCAGTCTATCTGTTAGTCCGACTGGAAAATACCTGAGGAATAAAAAATGGCCAGAACATGTTGTGTGCCATCGTAACGAGTAATGCGCCGGGACTGTAATGTCCTGGGAATAATGCACTTGGAAGGGGGAAGGCTGTCAAAGTTGAAGTCGTGGTGTGTATCCTTTTGTGTTTTAAATTGCCGTAGTGCTTTTTTGTGTGCTTCTGCCCCTTGGAACAGTGCTGCGAGGAGTGATGCACTGTGTGCATCTGTGCAGGTTTGATTGTGCCCATGGGGTATATCCTAACTTTGTTGTACCTGGCAGACCACTCGGGAGTTGTTAGTCCTGTCATTAATTTAGGAATTAAATTGTCTGAAATGCTCACATAACCAAGAGTCCAATAGAAAGTTGGGATTTTTGGTCCATCCTTCTGATCACCTTCCCGCACTGCTTTATACCTGTCCTGAGCGAGGGCTCTGTTCGTGCCTGGTCCCTATAGCGGGGGGTGAAGGAGTGAGCTGACATTGGTACAAGTTATAACACTTAAAGTGCTTTTCTTCTTAACTCTGCGGTACGTGTACCCCGCTCGGGCTCGCAAAGCAACGGTGTCCCTGCTGCGTTGGGAAGCAGAACCGTTGGCGTGCCTGGGAGCTCGCCGTGGCCCCGTGGGGAGGGATCGCCACTTCCTCCGCGGTGACACAGCGGCCTGTGTCAAAGCCGGAGTTGTGAGGATCATCTACGAGAGCTGAGAAACTAAACCGGGGTGCTTGGCAGCGCTCCAGTCGTTCATCATTAGGCCAGGGTTTGGCGTGGGGCGCCGGCGGAAAGGTCCCTTTTGTCTTCAGATGTCCGACAGCAAACTCCATCGGTCACAGCAGCGGAGGGTATGTGGGGTCTCCGAGAGTAAGTGGAATAGTACTGTCTAAAAATTGGGAAAAATCTTTATTCCAAGAAGATACTCATGCTAACGTGATTATGCTCTCAAATCCTTTGGGATTTGAGTTATGAATAATTACAGTGATATGTCTTTCCTGAACCCATTCTGTATTGCTGAAACAATCAGCTTGTGCAGCCTTAATGCCATGCTCTTAATGACCCTAATGAAAGTCCTAAATCACCCTTTTCTTACTCACTGCAAAGCTGCCTGGGTGCCGCGGAATATCTAAGCAGTGCAGGCAGCAGAGGAGCCGCGTGTGTCTGCACGCACGAGAGCGTGTGTTAATCAATTTGCTTTTCAAAGTGGCTGAAAACAAAAGTCTGAGGAGTTCCCCCTGCGAGGTGATTTCCCTGGGTGCTGCTCCGTTCGCCGCCTCGGCTCTAACTGCTCCTTGCGCTAATGGTATCCTCTCACCAGAGAAAACACCGCACTTCAGATCTCAAGTGGTTGGCAGAAGCTGTAATTGAGGTGTGAAGTGACTTTCCACACAAGAACCTGCCTTCCAGTGCTGGGCTCCTCGCTCGTCTCACCGCGGAACGCTGTTAATGGAGACTCTTCGGCAATTAGCTGTTTATAAATTATATATAAATTGCTATTCCTGCTATTTCTATATATGTCTATAAATTTCTACTCCTGCTATTCTCTTTGGATTCCCAGTCCTCCAATTTGCACTTTAAATCCCTTAAAATAAAACAAATGTGGAAATGTTATTGTACCGATTGCAGTAATAAATGTAAGAGAACAAAATATTTATAATGTAAATAAATCTCTTTGGCCCCAACTTTATCAAAACCAAACCACAATTAATATTTTTTTTAATACTGACAGTTACAAAAATGGGAATTCTGAGGCTTAGAAATACAGTTTAAGATCATTTTTGCTTGACGAATCATCAGCTTTATTAATTTAGTATAGATTCATATGGGAAAAAGAGAAACTAAAGAAAATAATGATGTATTAGGTGGGTAGGAGGTATAATTCAAATTAATCTGAGGAAGCGGGTGAAGTCCCAGACCAGTCCTTTAAAAGAATCGGTTGGATTTTGGCAAGTCATGGGAAGATATTTTCACTGATAATGTGACACAGACCCTGTCACGGGTGTGTTCGTGTGCACGGGACCACAGGAGGCGTTGCGCTGGCAGCACCGAGGCGCTTGTGCTGCCTGCGCCCTCGGCTCAGGGACCGACGGCCGCCTTCCCCGGGGGCCTCGGACATAACCAGACCCTGCTAAAGGGTCTCGAGTTGCAATATTGGGTTTTCCAGGCTGCTAATGTAATTTTAATACAGCACCGAGTTTCCCTGAAATTGCCCAGATACTTCCACTGGGTCCGACCTCAGCCACACAAGAAGAAACAAGGGGTTGAGGAGGAGGAGGATGTGAGATGGGGGACAGGGAATTTCGGCTCATTATTCCGCTGCTCATTTCTTGAGTGACCATGGGCACCTCCCGTAGGCTGCTGGCACCCCGCTTCCCTGAGAATGGAGATAATAACTCTTCCTTGCCGTGCAGCAGTGCTCCCCAGTTAACAGCACGAAAGACGTGAAATCTGTGTTTGTATTCTATTTTCATCTTAAACTTACGTTTTACTTACAAATTACTTAAATTACAGGTTAATCGATGGTGTAGAGTAACTGGCCGATGTAGCCTAACTAGGACATTGGAGAAAAACAGTGATGGCTACAAGCTGTAGCTGTCAAAGTCCTGCTGCGGTATAAATATTAGATGGATGTTTTATAGATTAGGGAAAAGGCGCTGCATGACTGACAGCGCTGGGGAAAACGTAAGTGCCTGTAGACATTCAGCGCTGGGAGTGTGGTTTGAGCGCTAAACTGACCATTGCATTACACAAGCAATTACAAGCTGTGCGGTGAGCAGATGTGAGCTCCGGGGAGGTTTTAAGCCGGTGTAATGCGCTGGTGAGGTACGGCAGAAGAAGATGATATACAAAACTCCCCTGGAGAGCAGGAGCCGCGCGTGCTGGAGTCCCGGCTGGGTTTGGTCCGTGACATTGCTGGTGTGATGGTGGAACTCCGCTCCGGAGAGCTGGATGCTGCCCAGCTGCCTGCCTGTGCCCAGCCCTGCCTGCTGCCAGCCTGGACTGCCCATCCGGAGCCATTGCTGCCGCTCGGGAGAGCCCCCCCGGCCACGGGGCTGTGCCAGCAGGCACGGCAGCAGGTCTGCTGCCTGGCACAGAGCACAGGGGCTGTGTTTAATCCGTCCTAAACATGCATCAAAAAGGTGTTAAAGCCAAACGTCTGTGTGTGGAGGCTGTGGCGGTATGCACGGCCACAGGAGATCATAGAATCATAGAATGGTTTAGGTTGGAAGGGTCCTTGGAGATAATGTAGTTCCAACCCCCCTGCCCTGGGCAGGGACACCTCCCACCAGCCCAGGTTGCTCAAAACCCCGTCCAACCTGGCCTTGAACACCTCCAGGGATGGGGCAGCCACAGCTTCTCTGGGCAACCCGCGCCAGTGTCTCACCACCCTCAGAGTGAAGAATTTCTTCCTAATATCTAATCTAAATCTGCCCTCTTCCAGTTTGAAGCCATTCCCCCTCGTCCTATCACTACATGCCCCCGTAAAAAGTCCCTCCCCAGCTCTCCTGTAGCCCCTTTAGGTACTGGAAGGCTGCAATAAGGTCTCCCTGGAGCCTTCTCTTCTCCAGGCTGAACAACCCCAACTCTCGCAGCCTCTCCTCACAGCAGAGGTGCTCCAGCCTTTGGATCATCTTTGTGGCCTCCTCTGGACCCACTCCAACAGGTCCATTTCTTTCCTATGTTGGGGGCTCCAGAGCTGGAGGCAGCACTGCCGTTTGGGTCTCACCAGAGCAGAGGGCGAGAATCCCCTCCCTCGCCCTGCTGGCCACACTTCTTCTGATGCAGCTCAGGATACAGTTGACTTTCTGGGCTGCAATCGCACATTGCTGGCTCATGTTGAGCTTCTCGTCGATCAGCACACCCAGGTCCTTCTCCTCAGTGCTGCTCTCCAGCCATTCCCCACTGAGCCGGTATTTGTGCTTGGGATTGCCCCGACCCAGATGTAAGACCTTGCACTTGGCCTTGTTGACCTTCATGAGGTTGGCATGGGTGCACCTCTCCAGCCTGTCCAGGTCCCTCTGGATGGCATCCCTCCCCTCCAGCGTGTTTACCTCACCACACAGCTTGGTATCATCGGCAAACTTGCTGAGGGTGCACTCAATCCCACTGATGCTGCAGTCCTGCGGGCTGTGCTCATCTTTTCCACAGCGTGCCCTGAGCTCTGGGTCCTCCAGGCTTTGATGAGACTTTCTGGCCCTGCTGTGTGCTGGAGGAGAGCCACCAGTGAGGACAGGGGCATTGTGCTCAGGTGAGGGACGGAAGAGTCCTTTGCTTTTCACACTCTGCTGTGGCTTCTGCTGTTTTGTCCCCCTGAGCTCGACCTCGTGTCTTTGCAGCAACCTGGCACGGCAGATTCCGTGGAGCAGGAGGCTGGGAGCCCTGCCAGGGGTGAGGCCACAGCTTTCCTGGCCTCTTCCCTCACTGTTAGCTTTGCATCTTGCTTTGGGGGACGTAGACAGGAAAAGAATGGACACATTCAGCTTAAACTTAAAAATAAGCTGCTGAATTGCAGATTCCATCAGCTCCATGAGATGCCGAAGTGCCCGGCCGTGGCCTCTGCCCGCTGCAGGTGGGGTGGGAAACCCAAACCTGGAGATTTCACAGGCATCAAAACGTCGAGGCCTGAAGAGCCATGCAAAACCAGCTGAAGAACTCGATGAAAAACTTTTCCAAGCTGCCAGCCTGTATTTTCACTCCACCCTAGTCCAAAACCAGCCCCTGGCAGTTATTTGCTGGCGCAGATTAGTACGTGGGCGTCTTTAATCTCAAATGCTAAATCGGAGAAGCAGTTTCAGTTTGCGCAAACTCGCCCGTGTTCGCTGCGAGGTCTGATTCTCTTTTTCCGTTACTTTTTCCCTATTGCTACAACAATTAATTAAGAATGGTTCTGTTGAACCCTGTTGATTCATTTGGCACTTGGAAGCTTAATGAGGTGTAAACCTGCAGACTGCGGCAACGGTATAGCTGACATGGTAATTTATATCAATTGGCGTGATTAGTCCAGGTCCTCAATCACCGCATTGTTTCTCCCCGCAATCTGTCATAGCCCTAACAGGGGGACCATAATACTGGATTTCTCTTACATTGGCGGTAATGTTCTCGAGGTGCTGCTAACAAGGAAAGTACAACCCATGTGATGCTTTGAGAATAGCAACATACAAATTGCTTTTGTAATAACATGTACTTTTCACTCCGGAGATGACTGAGATCCAGCCTTCCGAACTGCCTGCTGTCTAATTCCTGTTTGCAGTTACAGCAGCTGCAGGTCTGGTGGGCAAATACCTGCTGGAGGTATAACCGCCTGCTTCGGTTGGTGTGGCGTTTTGGGAGGGGTTTCTTTCGAGCCATAGAAAGCACCTGCCCGAAGGGCTTCGCTGCTTTGGGCTGTTCGGAGCCTGCGGGGACGGGGCTGCGAAAATCACGCTGTGGGTTGCTGTGGGCACTCTGCCTTGACGGTATTATTCATCAGTAACTCTTAGTTCTGCAAATTCAGCCCAGGGACGTTGGAGCCACCCTGGGTTTCTTCTTCTTTATAGCACCCATAGTAGCGGGGTCGAGTAGAGCCGAGCAAGGGTTGTGTGACCTCTGTGCAACCACACGCACCTCAGCTGTATCATTAGTGACGCCACTGCATCCTATTGACTTCCATATTCCAACAAAAGTGCAACTATTCGGAGTTCTGCAAACAACTTTGTTGGTGAGGCAGGAGAAGAAATAGGAGGAAACGCTGCCTTTTGGCAGCCGAGGCTCAGCAAAGCCCACAACAATGAAAACATAAATCAACAGCCACATCTCCGCTGTTCGAAAATAATCGGTTTACGGGGTGAGCACGCGGATAGGCGGTGCAGTCATGCAGGCTCTGGTTTGAAAGTATGGTGCCTGTTGCTCTATCGTCTCCAGGTATCCCCGTACGCATTTCCCTTGTTTGTGCCCTTCGTTGTGCGTGGGGGACACTTTGTGGGCCACCAGCGAGCCCATGGCCGCATCCCGGCTCGGGGTAAGGGCTGGGATGAGCAGCGAGACCACTAGCGAAAGCTGCTGCTGAAGACAGAGGAGTGTTGGAGCGCAGCGAGGAGCTCCTGTGCGGCAGCGGCACGAGGGCAGTAAATCAGTCCTGCGAACGGGGAGTGGTTTAAATCAGCCTAATTGAGTTTGTGCGGTTTGTATGGAGATGGTGCTACTTTTGTTTTATTTTTTTTGGCGTGATCAATGGAAAAACAAACAAACCAACCCCCCAGACTGAAACCAGAAACGTGAGAAATGGAGCTACATCAGAATAAACCCACTTTAAAGTATTCCCTTAAAACGGGTCTCTAAACAGGTTAAATGGATCAATGGATAAATCTAAAAAAGCAGTACAGTTAAGGTAAAGATCTTCTTAATGTTTGAAGAACCAGCAGGAAACTTTGAAGTTGATTCTTATCGTAAAGAACATCTGTCATAAATTCTGCATATTCGATGTTATGCTTTTAAGCTGAGCAATGAAGCACGGGCAGATCCGTTTCTGTACCAGGACCCTTCTGTACCACTGCAGTTGTGAAAACTGATTTTAACACCCTTTCTATTTTCAGTGCAAAGAGTCCTCAGAGTCAATGAGTGTTTGACCTGTAACTACTGAGAGTAGTAGTCACTTTGGGGCCTACCTAAGCCCTGTGTGGAGCAATACAATTTATTTTAATGATATTTAAACTAATGAGCTTGGCTAATAGGTATTTTTGAAGCCCTTTATAGGGGTTCAGTCATGGGACAACACGCCACCGGGCACAAATGCTCATTTACTCTGTGAAATGTCAGAGAATGGCCCATCTATTAGTAAAGTGCATTTTGTTTGATTTTTAAGAATATATTTCCATAAATTATCGGCTGAGAAATAAAATAAATCAGCCAGCGAGTCAGTGAAATCTTAAATGTTAATTGAGAGTCACGGGAGCGACTCGAGCCAAAGGGGAGAAGGGCATGGGGGGGGTCGAGCTGCCGGGGCGGCTCCGCTGGGTGTTTGCTCAGAGGCTGTGTCACCCGCACCGTGTGCTTCCCCGACAGGTCTCCTATGAATACCTTCACCCCAGGTCTGCGTTGACTTCTGCCGATGGGGACCCTGGCAAGAAACCTCCCCGCGACTGGGCAGATGTCCTGCCAGCCTGGCCACTGGGCTGTGCTGGGGCTGCTCCCCCGAGCCGCTGGGACAGCCTGGGAATGAAAAGTGACCCCCAGGGGGGAAGGAGGGTTGGGAAACTGTCTCAGGACCAGAAAGGTGATGGTCAAATGAGTCACCGTGGCTCCACCCCGAGTATCTCAGCGCAGGCACTTGGATTGCACCACGTACAGGCTGGTGTCTGGAAGTTTAGCTGTCTTCCCTACAGACCTGGTTGAATTTTGGGTGCCACGATTGTTCCTTGCATGCTCCTTTCTACATGTTTATTTTGCTCGATGCCAGCTAGCCAAGGTTGCCCTTTGAGGGAAGGTGGTTTCTCCCCTGGCGCATCCGTGGCCAGCTTGAGCTGGTCGCATTTTCAGCATCCCCAGAACTTGCCAGGACTGGGCAGGGAAACCTGTACCCATAAAGTCATTGCATCAGGGAACAGGGGAAGGGAACAGACCTCGCAAGTTCCATTTTCTTGCCCTCTGGCAGGCTGATCTGTGTCAAAACCATTCCCAGCAGCTGTTTATTTAACCCATTCTTGAGCTCTGCCAACACTGGAGATCCCAGCGTGTCTCACTACCATCGCCATTACCGTGTTGGTTACAGCCCAGGGCATGGATATGTTGTTATACAAGTGCTTCATAACGAGGACGGCGGGTTTCTCTTCCTCTCGTTACCGGCAGTAGTGACATGAAGCTCCTTTATGCCACAGAATAGCAGCAGCAGAGGGAGGGGGCGAGGGCAGCAATTAAATCCATGTGAATCCTGTCCGTGGGCAAGCCCTGAGGCTCCTCAGCGCTGGAGCGGAACCTTGGATCTGAACTCCCCCCATCTCCTTTCCTTTTCCTTCTGTCATGTGAAATTTGGGGTTGGATTTGTGCCGTCCATCCTCCCCCCGGGGCTCAGCCCGGGGAAGGAGCGCGTGGCACCGGCAGGGTCCCCGCGGCACCGGCAGGGACCCCGTGGCACCGGCAGGGACCCCGCGGCACCAGCAGGGACCCCGTGGCACCGGCAGGGACCCCGCGGCACCGGCAGGGACCCCGCGGCCGGCCGGGCTGCTCCGCAGGTAGAGCTGCGGCACTTCCCTCTGCCGGCAGCCTGGCTCTGCGCTGAGCAGATGAAAGATTATAGTGATCAATTTGGTGAGAAGGGAGATTTTTCTCCATCTGTCCACCCTCAAGGCTCTATTTCCTCATAAACCATTCCCCGAGACATCAAGAAAATTGAAGCTGTTCAGAAACGGAGAAGATAGTTAGCCCAGAATGAATGAATATCCGATACACTGGCTGGCTCTCCCGGAACAGAAGGGAAGCAGCCAGCCGAACCGATGGCTTTCCTGCAGCATGCTGATTTTTTTAAAATAGGAAAGCGCCTTTGTAGCCTGTTGTTTTCAGCCGACATCGCTCATCTCTGCGCCGCACCGCTCAGCGAAGCGCGCTGCAAACTCTCCTCCCCCACCGCTCAAAGATGCCTCTTCCCCAAACCGTGCAAGATGGGGGGGCTGAGAGCCGGCCCCCAAAACTCAGCTGCTGTTGGACACCCTGGCTGCGTTGTTAGCGCTCGTTAGGAAAGCCTGGGGCTAACGGACTGCTCCTGGCTGGCTTCGGCGGCTGCGATTTCCTCGTTTGGAATATGGGCTCCCAGGCCCTCAGGCTTTCTGTTCATTTAGTAATCTGATGTGTAATGTATTTTGATTTTTATTTTTTTTTAAAGTGAATAGCAAAAGATGAGGAAGAGAAGACATTTTAAAGGGTATATGTTTTTGAAGCTTTTATGTCCCGTTCTTCAAATCCTCCCAGCTTCATTAACACTCAGTGCAAATTGTTTGAAGCAGGAAGGTCACCTCTGGGGGACCGGTGCAGGTTTCCAGGTGGGACCTCAGCACACAGCGAGGGCACCTGCCTCCCTTTCCCTCTCAGAGCTGGATGAAGGGGAGGGATGTAATCCTGTGTCCTCACCCAAACGTGCCCCCCGCTCTGCCCTGGTTCTTGCAAGGAACTTAACTGTCTCTTCCTCCTCCATCACTTTTCAGGGTTTTTTTTCTTACTGTTAGGATGGAGAACATTTCTTACAACCCCGCGTAGGCTCCTTGCCAGCTGAATACACACCTCTAATATGCTCATGCACTTGCAGACTTTTCTTGGTGCATGTTCTCTCAAACAAATTTTCAAGCCACCTGCCAGGTTCTTTTTCCTTTTCCATCGCATTTTTGAACTACTAAAGACTACTGGGTGCGCCTCTAACAAGCTGCAATTACAGGAGAGGTCCTGATGCAGAAGTGCTGTTCCCGTTCTGTGGTATGATCTGCAGAGCGGCTTCTCTGGATGTGCAAAGACCTCCAGAAGCTGTAGTTTCTTCTGCTGCTCTGAGCAGGAGGTGCCCAGCGAGCTGGTGCTTGTCGTCTCCTCCTTGCTTGCTGGTGGCTTCTGCAATGCATGAAATATCAGAGTTAATATGGCAGAATTGCATGTCCCTAATATCTGCTTTGTTGCCTTTTGGGGGAGAGGGGAGGGCGGGCAGTTCATCTTCTATAAGGTGCTGTGCGTGACTTGGTTTAGTTTTAATTCTGTGCGTTTTGTTGTTCTCAAGGAGTTACCTTCTTCTCTCATGGGGAAATGAGTGGGTCAGTATATGTGTATCACTTCATGTCTGAGTAAGGTACCCGGTATTTGCAGGGGGCATGGGGGTGGGGATGCTAAGGAGGGGTGAATGGGAAACCCAAGACTGGGCAAGACTATCGCCATGGGCCGGTGCAGAAGAAAGTGGCCATTCCCCAGACTGGCCAGAAGGAAGGGGTGAGATGTTGGGCTTGGAAAGAACCTGCAATGAGAACGCTACAGATGGATTTGTGGGTGAGCCTGCTGAAGGGAAAATCTGAGGGGTTTCTGTAGGTGCGTGGGGGTGTCTTTCCTGAGGGCCAGGCATGGCCAGGGAGCACGAGCTGGAAGATGCTGTTGCTCCTTGAAGAAGCTGGGAACTGCAGGGCAGCCCTCAGCCTCCCTCTTAGCCCTGTTCAGCCTACAGATGCTCCAAAGCCCTGAGGAAAAGAAGGCACTGCATGATTTTATTTTTGCCTAAAGCCATGTTTCTGCCAGGAAAACTTCTCCCACGCGTCCTGATCTGAGTCTGCGTGGGCAGCCCCCAGCAGCTGGTGCTGCCTCCCACCGAAGTCCAGTGGCAGCGACTGTGGTGGGGAGGCCACAGCTGCATCCCAAAATAGTCGGGGTCCTCACGAGATGGAGACTGGTGATCTCAGTCCGAGGGAATGAAAACCACTTGTCCTACAAAAATACCCCAGGCACGAGCCGTAGGCGATGCCAGAGGATTACGGAGCAAGGGAGAACCTCATGGGAGCACCTCGCTGTTGCCCCAGCCCGTTGATGCCTCAGGTCAGGGCTTAGCTCTTCCTGCAGGCACTGTCCCCCTGCCATCCCTGTCCCCATCCCCCTGCCGTCCCCGTCCCCCTGCCATCCCCATCCTGGTCCCCCTGCTGTCCCCATCCCGCCGACATCCCCATCCCCCTGGCAGCCCCAACCCAACCCGCAGCTCCCTCTGGGCTTTCGGATGCTTCTACAAGCGAGTGAGGGTACGGAGCAGCATGCTATTGTAAGCATGAATGCAGGACCAGTCCTTTTCCTACCAGCTGTCAAAAAGTATTATTTAATCTCAAATAGCTCTCAGTAGCTTTTTTTTCTTTTTGTTGCCGTTGTTTCCTCTAGTTTGTTTTAAGAAGGTTGTTGAGTGTGAGAAAGCAGGAAGCGGTGTCAATAACACAGTGGGTTTTTTCTTTTCACAGACACCCTTTGAACTCCCCTTACTCTGCCTCCCCTCCAGTTACATTTACACACCCTATAAATAACCTTCTCGTGCTTTGAAATGCTTTTATTAAAGCTAAAAGGGATTTTTTTTTCCCAAATCCAGTGTTATTTTCTACATTATCTGTAGACAACCTTCAGAATAATTATTATAAATGGCTTTAGGTTTTAACCCGTTTCACTGTGTCTGCTAAATGAGAAGGAAAGCCGTGCATAAAGGCGGCAGAAGCTTGCGCAGGCGATGATTGATGCGATGGGACCCCACCGGCCCCAGGTCTCCCGGCAGCTGTGGCAGTGGGGTGAGGGGAGCCGAGGCCAAGCCTGGCTGGTGCCCGCGGTCCTCCTCGGGGACAGCTGCCGGGGACACTTGCCAGTTCCTACGTGAGCCATGGGTGTCTGAATCCTCCGGTCCCTGCACACGACGGGACCGCTGGAAGGCACTGGGTGTAGTATTGGGGGAGTGAAGAGAAGGGGGTGAGATTTATGGCTGGCTGAGTGGTGCGGGGGCAGGTGCGCCCATGAGCAGGATCTCCCCGAGTCCAGCCTGCTCTGCCCGAGCCCCCGGCAGATGGAAACATGTCCTCTCTGCACCCTGGGAGGGGACCCGGGGCCAATGTCCTCACGCGTGGCATGAGTTCAGCACAATCTGGCTTTCTGGGATGGGTATTTCTGTTGCTCACTTGTTACTTTAGGCTTTACCTTCATAACTCCGTGGGCACTCCCAGTTTACACTGATGTAAGTCAGAAAACGATTGAGTCTTCCATGATAACTCTCTGCTGCACGCAGTGCTATGAGTGCTTGTTTTCCCATGCTAGAAGCATTGCAGATCTTGCCATAAGGCTTTGGGACGCCTCTGCTCCAGGTCGCCTTCCTTCCCACTGCTGTCTGTCCTTGGCGGTGCAGCAAATTGATGACAGAACCGCCCTCACAGCTTTTATTGACCCGCACTTCTCTCTTCTCCCAGTTTTTTGACAGTAGTCATCACTAAAGGTTGTGGCTGAAAGAAGTGCTGGAGAGAAGTTTTGCTATGTCTCCTGGAGTCAAGTCACTGGGAAACCACCCAGTCCCGTTAGCATAGCACTTAATGACAGCAGATGAAGCTTTCTGGAAAGCTAATGAACCACAAAGTAAGACCACTCCTACCAGCCTTGCAGCCTGCAGAAGCATTTCTCTCTGCCTCTTGCTATCTCACCGAATGGTGAAAATCTTGTTCACTGTCATCGATCTTCAACTGTCTGTATCAACAGGTCTGTCCCAGGAGGTAACGCCTCTGGCTCAGCCGGGTGAGGGACGGGGGCTATGGGGTGTCTCTGCAGGGCTTCTTGATGAAAGTCCCTTGCAGCAGTTTCTGATGAGGGATGGTGTCACCCTGAGATGAAGTGCATCTGCTCTCGTACCAGGGTACCAGATACTCTGCCACAGCGTTTAACACACCAGACTTTTAGTGGAAGATTAAGGTTTGGTGGGGGGACATTCCTCACCCAGTATTTGAGGCTATTAAGACGTTTGTCACCTCCATTGACTAACCTTGTCACCAGTTTAAGCCTGGCCGCTCACATTTTCTGGAGCAAAACAAGTCTTCGACCTGCAGTTTAAAAAAATATGATACAAACAGCTAAATTATTTTGAACCAAAGAAAGAAAAGAAATCAGCAAGCGGTTGCGCTGTCTGGTAGGTCATGCCACATGGTCTCTCATAATTTGGCTTTGCCACATGGTCTCTCATAATTTGGCTTCACTGGCAAAAGTATATTCTTTTTTTTGGGATAATTTATAAAGATGTAACTAGCTTGCAATAGTTAACCCATTAAATCTAAGCAGAAATAAGGGATGTCGCGTGCCCTACACGAGGTGGGATGGATGTACCCAGTTCTGGCTGAAGCTCTACCACCAGCTGTGGATGTACGTCAGCATTTTAGAGCAGATTCACCACCTCGTGCCAGCCTCAAGTCTTTTCTTTTCACTGCAGACCAAGGAGGTGGCCAGATGCTTGTGAGTTATTTAGGGGAGCAAAGAAATTATCACTTCTCTTCTGCACTCAACTAATTGATTGCATGAGGATTAGTAGCCCATAGCAATGTGATGTGAGAGCTCTGCTCAAACCATCTTTTGCAGGCATTTACTGGAGGTGTTTCCTCTTGAGTCTGTGGATGCAAAGTAACATTTATAAAGAAGTTTCTTTGCATTACTTCTAACAATAACCAATTTTTCTCAACTGCTTCCCTCCCAATCTATTAATTTCTGAGTTACCAGTGGCTCCAATTCCTTGGCTGCGAAACTCATAACTTATGATGTTGACCTGAAAGTAGGAGAAAGACTGATTTGAAAGTCAGGAGATGGAAAAAAAAAACCACATTATTTTGAAATAATTGAACTACTTCCATTTACAAACCTTTTTTTTTTTCTTGCTTTCTTAATATTTACAGATGTACAGTTAAAAAAAGACAGGTCCTTAATATGTAGTGTAAGACTAGAAAGTTAAGAATCCTCTCTCATATTTTTAAATAGAATAAAATATTGTAATAGCAGCAGTAGTGGATTAAATGTTCTTTAATGCATTTACATATATTCCTTCGCAATTGATTTAACTGTTTTGAGGTGGACACTTTTGGTAAGGTGAATGAAAACGAACAAACAAAAAAGGCTCTTGGGAAAATGTTGTTATTGCCAGGAATAAACCCACTAGTCCTGAAATATTTATAAACACATCGTTGGTATTATTGCGACAGTGCATTTTGGAGGAACTGAATGAAGGAGAAATTTTTTTGACCAGCGTGCTGTAAGCCTGGCAGGTCATTTTCTATTCTGTATGTAGCGTTTGCAGGAGAGTGCGAGCGATGAAGGGCATTAGCTAAATAAGAGATGATTTAGTGGTGATGGCACTGTTGGTCTGCGTATCCCACAGCTGCTAAATTTCAATATAAACTCCATAACTCTGGATGCAGAAAGAAGTGAACACGCACAAGAGACTGTTTCTGAATATATTTTTCCCCCTCTCTCCAATAAAAGGCACAAATAATAGCATATTTTTCAAAGTGCAAAGCACTTTACATTGCAAATAGTTACATTAAATTTACATTTCATGGGTGAGTGGCCGTAGCCGCCGCTTGCCACATCCTCGCTGGTGACACTCCAGCAGTTGTAGATGATGTACTGCCCACTGGCCCGCGCGTGCCTGGATGGTCCTGGATTAGAGGTGGCGGAGGGCAGAGCGCTGAGGAGCTCCACCAGTATCTTCCACGGCTTTGCCTTCAAAGTCAAAAAGCGGAGGAGGGAAAGCGCAGGAGAATGGGTGCTGGGAGAAGACCTTGTCCAGTGATTTCTCGGCAAAGCTACGGGCGTACCGGTACTGGAAGGACACAATTCCTGTGCCCTGGAGGCAGGGGGTAGCAAGACACCTTTTTTTTACAGTAACAGGCAAGCAGCATTCTGCTCTGCAGCGGAAAGCCTGCAGATACTTGGTGCTTTCCCTGTAAAGGTCAGTACACTTGCTGTCCCCATTTTCTCCAGTGATAATCGATGCAATGCCAACGCTGTGCTGACAGTTACGCCCGACACAGAGAACTCATTTTCTGCCCCTCCTCATTGGGATGTGCAGAACGGCTGCCGTTACCCCGAGAACAGCTGCCCTCCTGCCATGGGAGACCTTTTTATTTTGAGTTGGTAGAGGCAGTTTGAATGCACTCCTTTGCAGAGCTGATGGGTCGAATCCATCCAGGCAGTTATAGGCTCCCCAATTTTCCTAACTAATGAGAAACAGTCGCCCTCCTCTCCTTGTCCCCGCCGCTGTGCCTGAGGCCACCGAACAAAACCGGGGTGCTCCCTGGGTCCGGGTGGGTTGTAGGAACGAGTGTGCAACCCCCCAGCCACGGCTGTGTCCCTCTGCAAAGTCCTTCTGCCACCAGCAGGTCACAGGGAGGGGGTCAGGCAAGAGCCCTGTGCTCCTTCGCCGCCAGCCACCACCACAGGAAAGTGTGGGGACATTTTTTTTCCTCCTTTCTTTGCTTATCTGCAAGAGCCTCGGTGACTTTTCTGGTCAGTCCCTATCGTGACCTTTCCACTCAGCACATTGTTTTATTTCTAGTCTCAAGGTTCATTGTTTGTCATTCATCTGTGTTGGCTTTGGAACCTGTTAGCCCCAGGTACACGCCTGAGTCACTCGTTACCTGGCAGGCATTATTGCTCATTAGTCGCTGTGCTGACTCTTACCACCCTGACGGCCTCGAGATCCTGCCCGGTGCGCGAGGCCAGACCGAGTCACGGCTGGGTTTGCCTCCACGGAACACCAGAGCTGACCCGAGAAGCAGCTCTGGGGTCTGCTCCCATCTCCGGAGGGGGCAGCTGGGCAGGGATGCCAGAGTGGGGAGCCCCTGTGGGGCCGTGTCCATCCCCCAGCCCGGCCCAGGCAGGGGACAAGCATTTATTCCCCGCGGGATTGATCCTGCTGTGGTTTTTGCCCAGCGGTGCCCACAGTCACAGATTAAAACCCCGGGTGGGTTTGCCAGCCTGTGCCGCAGCCGTGACTTTGCTGGTGGGCAGCCGCAGCCCTGCTCACGCCTGCCTGTTGGGATTTGTTCTCTTACATTTCTTTGCAGGCTCCTGGGAGACATCTCCCATTTTACGGCTCTTTTTCCCCCGCACACCACGCTCCTGTTCCCCGCCAGCGGCGACGCAGAGGCGCCGTGCCACCGAGCCGTGCCGCATGGCGGGGCCGCCTCCTGCCCATGGCATCAGGATTTCCAGAACGGTCCCTCTATGAAAAGAAAAAGGAAAGGAAAAAAAAAAAAAGTCTCGAGCAGCTCCTTAATAAACTAGTTCAACGTATAAAGTATTTAACTGTTGTGTAATTTCCTGGTAAGCCAGCGGGTCCCCTAATAAATGCCGGAGCGTCACGCTGGCTCCCCGCCAGCGCTCAGGCGTCCCTGGCGAGTTGCCGTACGCCGGCTCGTAAAACCGTCCCTCCCCGTCTCCCCTTCCCCTCCCGTTCCCCTGCTCGAGACCCCTGTGGTGGCATGGACCAGGTAGAGGGGTCCCCAGGAGCCCCCCCCAGCCCCGAGTCTGGCTGGAGACTCCGTGCCCTGCGGGGAGGTGGCGAGGGCTGGAGGATGGCGTCACCCCGCCACCGCGTCCCCATCGCTTTGGTGACAGAACCAGTTTTTCTCCCGGGTGTTTGCACCCCAGGGAGCCCTTTCCCCGGGGGTCGGGCGGTTTCTGGCGGCTGCAGCCAAGCCACAGGAAATGTCACCGACTTCTGGGGGTTCTCTCGGTTTTAGCTGTTTCTCACCTTTCCGGGCAGGGTGGGGGGAAAGAGTAGAAAAGTGATTCATCCCACCCTTGAAAACCGAACCAAACCCCACCGGGGAACCCACCGAGCCTCGGGCAGTGAGTTAAACCTCCCCGTGCTCTAAACCCAGGTCAGGATTTTGGGGGCCTGACTCAGATACCTCAACCTTTAGGGGCCGATGCTGGGGGCCTGATGGCTCACCGCAAAGGCTCATCCTTTCTTTCTGCTTATGAATTCCCCGCGATACCCTCCCCCAGCCGGTGCCTTCCCCATGAATCTACCTTGAGACACGGCCCCTGGACCGAGATGCTGCCGGCGTGCCGGTGGGGCTGCCGGGGTGCTGGCGGGGCTGCCGGGGTGCCGCGGCCGCCCACCCAGCAGTCGCCAATGTGCTGGCCAGCTGATGGCGGCACGCCGGCCGCCCCGCGTTTGAACTGGGAGGGAGGTGGGACATGGGATGCAGCTTCAAAGGCTCTGAACCGGTTGCCAAGAAGTTCAAAGTGGCAGCGCGAGGCTGAAGCGATCCAGATTTGGGGTTTCTTTC
Source organism: Anarhynchus alexandrinus (assembly GCA_008711295.1). Classification (NCBI taxonomy): domain Eukaryota; kingdom Metazoa; phylum Chordata; class Aves; order Charadriiformes; family Charadriidae; genus Anarhynchus; species Anarhynchus alexandrinus. Next base: position 872,200 of record VUYV01000205.1, on the reverse strand, counting down.
TTTCAAGCCTCACGAGAGTCTTGATACCTTATTTTCTGAGCCGTCGGGATGTGGTTACGGGGTTTGGAAGGCTCTCCCGGCCTGGCTGGCTGCTTGGCTTTGAAACAGGGCAGGCGTTTGCTGCAGACCCCCTCCGGCCAGCAAACCCCGGGGTGCTGGTGGCCAACCCAGTGCGGCAGCCCCCGGCAAGCCCGGCGGAGAGGAGAGGAGGGGGCGGGATGCTGTTATGTGTGAAGTGAAACCATCTGGTGACAGACGGACGGACAGACCGACAGACAGGCATCCCACGCTGGGCTGTGCAAGCCCGGGTCCGGCGGCGCGGGCTCTCCGGGGAGGAGGACGGGGAGAGGAGGATGTGGGAGCTGGGCTGCGTGAAAGTGCCCGGCATTTTCCAGCCGGGCTGCGCTGCGCAGGGATTGTCCCTTATTCCAGCAGGCAGGCTGGGCACGCTGTTCTGCCTGCGTTTCGTAGAATTGTAGAATTGTTTTGGTTGGAAGAGACCTGTAAGATCATTGAGTCCAACTGTTAACCCAGCACTGCCGAGTCCACCACTAAACCATGTCCCTCAGCACCATGTCTACACATCTTTTAAATACCTCCAGGGATGGCAACTCAACCACTTCCCTGGACAGCCTGTTCCAGTGCTTGACAACCCTTTTGGTGATGAAATCCTTCCTAATATCCAATCTAAACCTCCCCTGGCACAACTTGAGGCCATTTCCTCTTGTCCTATTGCTTGTTACTTGGGAGAAGAGACCGATCCCCCTCTTGCAGGTCCACCACAGAGGGTGATACCTGGCCTAGGCTGCAGTCCGACCAGCCCGGAGCCTTTCCGCACCCCTGCCTGCACAGTGGGGTCCGCTGGATGGCCTTTCCTCTGTTCGGCATCACTTATGATCCCTCCATGTCCCATTCTACATTTTACATTTTTTTTCTCTCCATCTTTAAGCCAACATCCATTCGGGTGTGAGCACAGGTTGAGCTACACAAGCTGTTTGTGGCTCTCCTGAGGTTTCCATCACATTAAAACAAAAAGCAAAGGAGATTTCCTGCCCACGCTGGGCCCAGTGCAAAGTCTGCTGAAGCCGATGAGTTTTTCTGCTAACTCAGTGGACTTTGGTCCCTGCCCTTTGGCACGCAGCTCCGAGTGCTGTAGGAAGCGATTGGTGCCCCGTGGGTAAGAGTGGGAACTGCTGGGCAGCCTGTTGCATTTTCCCATCCACAGCATTTTTTTTTTTTAAATACTGGACACTTGTGTATTTATTGGGTAAGTCAAATAAAAGCACGTGCAAAATCATTATCCATGTTTCTGACGGAATCACTTATAGGATCTTCCACAGCATTTGAAAAGGCATATTGGCCTGAATGCGCCCGAGAAATGCGTTTGTGCTGGGGGTGATTTTGATCTATTTGGGTAATTTGTGCCAAACCAGAGAAGAAGCAAGGTCACCACGCTCCTTCCGGAGATCGAATGCTCATTGGAAGGATTTTGTTCCCCTGGGACTTTTGTTAAGGAAAATCGGTGTAGCAGGGGGTGGCACTTTTGAATTTGGCAATTCCTCCATGAAACGCACAAGAAGGCAAAATCTACTGGCAGGGCTTCCCCCAAAAATGCTCTCAAGCCCCCGGCTTAAACTAATTTCTCGTCAGCCAGGTGCTATAGTGCACGTTTCGGTCCTTGTCCTCGTTAGTGGGACATACACCGGCTCCTCCAGGTAAGCCCCTGCGTACGCGTTTGCTGCATAGGAAGGTGCCCGAGCACCTGCTCAAGCGCTCTGCCGAATTGTATCTTTACTGCTCAACTTGTGGCTGTAATACCATTTGGGATTTTATCCACTATTTTGTGCAAAACCTCTATGTACTTTGTTGCTCAGGGTGGTTTTTTTTTCTCTTTCCAGGCAAATTGCAAATCAATTTCTTTGCCTCATTTGTCCTGCAGCCGTTTGTTACAACCAACTTCCATGGGTGAAGGCTTTGTTCGGACGTACCATCTCCCAAAGAAATCAACTGAGTTTTTGTTTGAAATTGTGCAGAAGGCACCTAGTTATCCATAATTCCTTATTTTTGGTTAAGTGGCCATCACCTCCTAATTATAGTTTCTCTTTTTTTAACTACTGTACTCAATTTACAGCCTAATTACCCTTACCTTGTTTGTTTAATGAAGCTTATATAATGATTCCTGTGATCTTCATGAAACATTACACTGGGATTTTATTTTTCACTTTATAAACTGTGATTTTATATTAATGTTTTATAACCTCAGGTTTCTAATCATAAAGTCATAAGGAGTTTAATTGATTTGAAACTAGCCATGCCCTGAAGTGTATACATGTCAGATTGATTCAAATTGATCCAATGTGTTTAAATAAAGCTCGTGCCAAAAGCACATAGCACCTTATGCTACCAGATATTTGCCCAAAGCCCTCCGGTAACTTAATTATGCTGCCATCTCAGTATAATAAATTATTGACCAGGACACGTTTTTATGTGTGTGTTTGTTGTAGTTCGAGAAGCCGGAGAAATCCCCCCAATCCCACAGGACAGCGCAGCCACATCGTGTTGGAGGTAACCGGTGCGAATCCTTTTGGGGCCGTTACCATCAGCAGTGCGGCGGCTCCGCTCCCTGCTCGCCGCAGCGCTTGGCAAGTGTCGCGTCGCAGCCTCGTGTTTTCTAGCAGTCCGCCTTTTATTTGGCGCTCTAAGAAGCTCGTTTTACCGTTTAAAGAAAGGAATGGGAGATCAGAGAGGAGAATATGATGTTGCGGGGCCAAACCGAAGCTGCCACAATGTCATCTGATTTCAAATCGCACGGGCAGCCTGGAAATCCTCCACCTCTGATCCGCCGTTGCGCATGGACCTGCAAAAGGTGTTCAGATCTGACGGACCCAGGTGGGATCGGGTCACAAACATTCAGATCTATCGCGCACAGAGGCAAAGAGGGTCTGCTAAGGCTGCAGTCCCCGAGCAAGTCCTGCAAGCTATAACCGGCGCTGCCTCCCACGAGATGCTAAATTTGGTATCTGTGGCTGAGAGATGCAGCAGCTATTCCTGCTGTTGAAAACATCCAAGAAATACCCAAAATCCTTGGTGGATCAATCCTCACGGTGAAAAACCTGCTGAGCGGTATGAAGCAAAAAGGGTAAGGTTGTCAGCAGCTGTGGGAAATGCCTTTTGGGAAGGAAGATGTGATCCAGGCAACCCAAGATGCAATCAGCAAAATCTAATTCTTGTTTACCTGAATCTGCCTGAGCAATGCTGAGGTGTATCACCTGGTGTGGGGGGGTCTCCCATGGCCCCCATTCCTCCCTTGGAGTCACCTACATGCCTAAAAAAGCCTGATGGGCTGATTTACACGAGTACAGATTTGCGAAGTAAAATGAAGACAGTTTAATCCAGAAAGACGGCAACAGGTTTTTGTCTTTAATTAATCCTCGGTATTACTGTTGGATTTTTATTTATTCTGTAGTTGGATTAGATTTTAATAAAATTTTAAAATATATTAGTACAGACAGATCAGCAGAGACAAAACTGCTGAACAGGCTACAACAGGGCAAAGCTGATGACAGTGACTAGTACCCTGCCGGCTAGAAGTAATGAAGTCATTAAGTCTGGCACTTTTTTCCTTAGAGACTCGTCCCAATCCTTTTTCTTGTGGCACTGCCATCTGGGTGCCCCTGTCCCACCGGAGCGAAGCAGTCAGGATCCGTGCCGTGCCAACGAGAACATGACCGGGGCGGTGAGTGTTGGCGATGCACTTGCAATGCATGGCTTGGAAAAGGCGGTCTTAACCGGCCTCCTCCTGCAGCCCATGAAACTCCTTGTGAATGACAAAAATGCTTACTTGTTCTTGGGATGGAAGAAATAAAAATCTCAGGTTTTTGTTTTTAACCATGTTGGATTATTTTATTTTAAATTTGTGGAAAAAAAAATTGGCTGAGGTGTGATATGTGTTAATGCAAAGATGCATAAATAAATAAAAAAAAACCCTGGATGAATGCTGAGCTCCAGTAAATATTTCCTGACACAGCCCTCCCCTCGCTGCCCTCACTGCACGAAGAGCCAAGTGACTTATGTCCCTGCTAACCGCAGGGGTGAGAGGCTCTGCCTGCAGACCTCTTGGTGCCCCAGGTGAAGAGCGTGAGCTCGGCTGCTCCCGCTGCGGTGAACGGCGAGGTGAAATCACGGAGAAAAGCATCCCTGGAGTCCTGCGCCCCCGTGATGTGCCCGAGTCAGCAGAGCAGGGGCAGGCAGCGTGGGGGTAGTAAAATGCAAAAATGCTGTTATCATTTAAGCACCCGATTTCCAAGTTTCAGGGTAAATTTCCTGTTCTGCTTCAGGTTTGGTTTTGAATGCTCTTTTCTATGTAAACGACACGAATTAACTAAATGAGCCCTCCTCCACACAGACAGGACTTGTGAATTCAGAGAAATCAGAAACCGCACCTGGCGGGTGCGCTCAGAAAGCCGATGTTCGTTTTCTTTTATTTAAATTCTTGGTCCCTGGAGAGCACAGAGGTAAGGGAGGGCTTTGGGCACTCACCAAGTGCACTGGAGGTGCTGCAGAGCAGCGACCGCGTCTTTCGGCTGCACGAGCATCACTCGTGAGCTCGGCGTGTCACCTTGGCCTGCCACAGGCAGAGCCAGAGACGCCTCAGCTGAGAATATACCCCTGCACTCCGTCAGACCAAAACAGAGAATGTAGTTCTCATTTTAAACAGCACAAATTCCATCTGTTTTCCATAAGCAAATCCTGACTGATGATCTATGGGCTGTCTGAACCAGCATCCTCTGTCCCACGAGGAGCCTTTGCTATTGATTTCCATGAGACCTGCAGTCAGAGCAGGGCGAGGAGCTGGCACTTCACTGCTATTTCAGCCCAGAAGGCCACCGGCATCCTGGGCTGCATCCCCAGCAGGGCGAGGGATGGGATTCTGCCCCTCTGCTCCGCTCTGGGGAGAACCCCCTGCAGTGCTGCCTCCAGCTCTGGGGTCCCAACATCAGAAGGACATGGACCTGTTGGAGCAGGGCCAGAGGAGGCCACAAAGATGATAAGAGGGCTGGAGCCCCTCTGCTGTGAGGACAGGCTGAGAGAGTTGGGGGTGTTCAGCCTGGAGAAGAGAAGGCTCCGGGGAGACCTTATTGTGGCCTTCGAGTACCTAAAGGGGGCTTATAAGAAAGATGGGAACAAACTTCTCAGCAGGGCCTGTTGTGATAGGACAAGGGGTAATGGCTTTAAACTAGAAGAGGGATTTAGACTAGATAGAAGGAAGAAATTTTTTACAATGAGGGTGGTGAAACACTGGCCCAGGTTGCCCAGAGAGGTGGTGGATGCCCCATCCCTGGAAACATTCAAGGACGGGGCTCTGAGCAACCTCATCTGGCTGAAGATGTCTCTGCCTATGGCAGGGGGCTTGGACTAGATGGCCTTTAAAGGTCCCTTCCAAACTAAACTACTCTATGATTCTATTTAGAAAGTGTGGGAGGTGTCAGGAACCTTGGATGTGTCTGCGCCCGCATGCATCATGGACTGGCTACTCATCGCTCTGCGCTCTGCAAGGACGGACATCACGGTCAGCAAACAGCACTGGCCTTATTGGAGAAGTTCATTTCTCTGCAAGAATCTGACCCAGTGCCACACATCTGGAAAGAAGACATGGGTTGATATATTTTATCTAGATTTTCACGTTCAGTTTTGTGAACACATGGAGAGCTGAAGGAAATTGCTCTGCTCTGCTGAAGGCTTTTAAGAGAATAGTAAGAAAAGATGCAGGACTGCTGTGGATTTTATTTTTTTCATCGCACTGGATTTTGTCCTGCTTGGGAACGTTGCTGTTAAAAGTGTCTTCTACTTTTCTAACAGGACAGATCCATGTAAATCTTGGCGTAGATTGTCATCTCTCCACAGGCCAGAGATGTGCATTGATTCCAGGGGAGGATTCCCCACGGAGCACTCGTGCTTGTGCTTCCCATGTCAAGGTAGCCCTCTGTGTTCGATGTGTAAATCACACATCTCTGTACTGACTCGCTAGTAAAATACTGGAGCTCTAGAAATAATGTGCATTGCTCCCATGAGAATATTTTTTATCAATTGGCCCATAAAAGTTCACCGAGGAATTATGTGAGTACCAATATATCTCTAACATCCTCCCACTGATGGTAACGTCTATTTGGTAAAGATGAAATTGAATTTTAATTTGTTCTCTTTCACACACACACTTTTATTTTCTGGGTGTATATATGGTGCTTACATAAAACAATGAGTCTTCTGGGATTTTGGTTATATGCATCGCTACTCTTCATGACTTGGTGGCATTGGCCGACAGCAAGTATTGCAGGCCTTACACTATATATCTGTGCCCAGCCAGCTCCGCTTGCGGTCTCTGGAATATCGCGTGCCTCGTAATCGTAGCTGAGTCAATCGGAAGGGACAGATTTCCCTGGGTGGCCGCGGCAGCCGTAAGTCCCCTTAGCACCATCCACTGCCCACGCTCTGGACTCACCAGCGCCGCAGGCAGTGGCTGTCTCTCTCTGTATGCATAACCTGAGATTTGCACCAACTTCTCGCACCTGAGGACATCTCTGTGCCGCCTTCGCTGCTGTCGCGGTCCGACAGTCCCCAAGTGCTAGATGTGAAGTCGCCCACGTGAAGCCTGGGCTGCTCTGCCAGCAGCCCGGCCGGTCCGCCGATGTGCTGCATCCCTGCAGCCCGGAATGCCAACTCTGCCGGCAACGCCGACGTGCTGTGGGCCGTAGCAAACCCTCTTTGCCATAGCAATAGGGCAGACCTGAGCTTCGGCCCGCGTGGTTTTCTCCATCCCACAGAGGGTCTGGGGCTGTCGGAGGTCTTGGGGAGAAATGCATGTCACAGAGCCAGCTGGGATGGTGACAGCCGTGAAGATGGTGAGGGTGGTCTGCAGAAAAAGGGGTATTTCCCACCTGGTGCCTGGTCCCTGGCTGCCCCTCAGCCTCCACCCCTGGGATCCAGCCTAAAAACCGACTGGATCTAAATGTGCCCAGCTAGGCATGTGTTTAAGCTGTGGTCTCGATAGGCCATCTAGAACCGGGCGTTTATAGCTGAACTGTAAATTAAGCACTCCCTTCTTTCCCACACTGTGGGGAGAGCACCAGGAGGCTTGAAAAGGACCCAGCCACGCTCCTTCGTCCTGGCTCCTGCAGCTAAATCGTGTGACGACTGGAAGGGGCCAAGCAGAGGTTAGGCGTAATGGCAGCGCGAGGACAGGATGATTTATCCCAAGTCACGGCTGGGCAGGGGGATATCTTTATCTCCGCCGAGCCCCACAGCTGGCTGATGGAGCACAGCTTTCTCCCTTGATAAGCATGCGGGCAGCATATATAATTCTTGCAGAGGTTTCCTGCTAACCCAAACAGAGATTCTGCAAACTTTATGTGCTCAGAAGATAAAAGGTAACGAGACTCCATACATTTCCTGGCCGAGCTCCTTTACCAACCTTTCAATTGCTTACAAAATGCCCTCTCGTAACCTCTCCATTAGAAATAGATTGGAGGTCTTAATTCTCCTCTTATCGCAGACAGCGCCCAGGGGAAAGAGTCATGTCCTTCCCCTCCTGCTCTCCGGGAGGGATTTGCTTCCCGGTCAGGTTGTAACCCAGAGCAGGTCCTGTGCTTCGGGCTGTAATGCGCGCAGATGGGGAGGTGGCAGGGATTTGTGGCAGTTCATATATCTGCGCTGATGGAGAAGAATTAAAGAAACCAGAGTGCATTGAAAGCAGACGATTGTATTCCTGAGGTCGGGCTATTACATTTTATTTATCATTTAAAAATAATATGTCTGCTGCCCTTTGAAACCTGCTGAAATCCAGCCCTGCCGGTGCTGTCCTTAATTCACAGAAAAGAGGAATATCTGTTCTTCATTAAAAAAAGACGCCATTGGCTTTTATTTTTGTGGTTCAAAGTTGCTCAAGTCTATTTTAAGCTTCCCGATTGTTTTAAACCGTAGCTGGTGCTTGGGATGCCCACCTCCCATTGCTCCCCGGACAAGGCGGTGAACAGAAACACGTTCTTTTAGCCTGGTCCGGTGCCGACTCAGAAATCCAGGGTCAGTTCCCAGCCCCGAAGCAGCGATCCTGTTTCTAAGCACCGAACTCTGTAATTCCTGTTCTCTCTGTTTCTGTAGGTAAATAAGCTAAGCTAAGGTAAATAAGCTGGTACCTCCCCTTCGTGCCTTGTAGTCCTGCTGGAGCCGCCTGGGAGCAGGTCCGTGTGTGCCGGGTCCGGCCCCAGGGAGCTCTCTGCCCGCTCTCCGGCTGCAGATGCTCAAAGTATCCACGCTCCGCGTTGGGGCCAGCTGGTGATCCCTGTTGCTGGCGTAGGCTGGGACGTGTTTCGTATAAATCCGACATGTAAACCTGTCCAGGCTCTAGCGAGGTGAATGGGAGGTGTGTGCCCCGTTTTTCCAGGAGCTTTAGGATGAGCAGGTGGGCAGCAGCGAGGTGCGCACTGCACTGGCGGTGGGGGAACGTGAGGAACCCAAGGGACCTCTGCCACCTGATGGGCTGGGGAAGTCCCTCAGACAGGCACAAAATCAGGCCTCTGAAGTTTTTGGATGGATTTATCAGGCTGTGCTGCTCAAACAGCCCGAGACTATCTGCCCAAGGCCAGTCCAACCCTTACTGGTTTTCGCTTACTCTAGAGACCGGCAAATCAGAGCTGCTCCTCCCAAGGAATTACTGCAGCGCAGCGAGTCAAGTGCCAGAATATCACCAAATGACTATTGATTTTCTGGCAGGGTGTCTGAACTGTAGGCAGGAGAACTGCTCTTTAGCCTGGCCGCATGTTGTGAAGAAGAGGAAATCAGCAAAGTCTCATTTAAAGGCACCGGTGTGCCTCGCCGACCCCGCGCACGCCGAGTACCAAAGAGATCTTTACTTCCACGGGCAGAAGCAGGCGTCCGTGTCGTCTCTGCGTAACATCGATTGAACACTTTGGGGGCTGTGCAAGCAGAAGATGCGCACGGGGCTTGCTTTTTTATGGCTCTGTGCCCACGGGTGACAGTCCAAAGGTGGCTGGGGACCTCCCAGGACACCTGAGGCAGGAGTTTTGCGGCAAAGGGGTCAGTGCCATGCCTGAGAGCCGCCCCCCCCCAGCCCCTGCCCATGGGTTTTTGGTCGCCGTTGCTGCTCAGAGGCTTTGTGCAGCCAGTTGCACTTTTCAAGGTGCAGCGGAGAGTTGCAGAACCGCTGCCGATAAACGGCAGCGCCTGTTGCTATAACTACAGCGCTCAGAAATTCATCCCGCGCTTCCAACAGGCGCGTCTTGCAGGCAGCGCTCCCGGCGTGGCAGGGCGCAGGGGGGTTTGTTCGGTTTAATATTTATGATATCAGTTATGGTGAAATTGTGTCTCGAAACCAAATTCTGCCAGGTTTGTTTCTGTGTTTCGGAGGCCGCAGGAGGTCTGGGCTGCCAGCTGGCAGAGCGGGGTGGCTGTCCCGCAGCCACCATGCTGGCACCACCAGGCCCCGGCGCGGTGACTCCCCGCGCCGCAGGGCTGTCCTTCAGCAATGGACAGGTTCATTGCCCAGGGCTGTCACCAAGAGAGATGCATGTCTGGGCCAGGGCACCGATGTGATGCTCCTCTGGCACTTTGAGAGCCATTTGTGTTGCAGAAAGTGCTGCCTCAGTTTCTCCTCCACCTCTGCAATGAGCTCACACTTACCCACGGTACAAATACAGCTCCTCTCCCTGTCTGTTCAGAAGACATGGTAAGAGCAGACCCGACTGCGGCAATCCCAAGCACAAATCCAGGCTGGGCGGAGAATGGATGGAGAGCAGCCCTGAGGAGAAGGACTTGGGGGTGTTGATGGATGAGCTCAACATTGATCCAGCAATCTGCGTTGGCATCCCAGAAGGCCACCCGCACCCTGGGCTGCATCCCCAGCAGCGTGGCCAGCAGGGCGAGGGGAGGGAATTCTGCCCCTCTGCTCCGCTCTGGGGAGACACCCCTGCAGTGCTGCCTCCAGCTTGGGGGGTCCCAACACAAGAAGGACATTAACCTGTTGGAGCAGGGCCAGAGGAGGCCATGAAGATGCTCTGAGGGCTGGAGCCCCTCTGCTGTGAGGACAGGCTGAGAGAGTTGGGGGTGTTCAGTCTGGAGAGGAGAAGACTCCAGGGAGACCTTATAGTGGCATTCCAGTACCTAAAGGGGCTACAGGAAAGCTGGGGAAGGACTTTTTACGGGGCCATGTAGTGATAGGACGAGGGGGAATGGCTTCAAACTGGAAGACGGTAGATTTAGATTAGTTATTAGGAAGAAATTTTTCACTGTGAAGGTGGTGAGCCCCTGGCCCAGGTTGCCCAGAGAAGCTGTGGCTGCCCCATCCCTGGAGGTGTTCAAGGCCAGGTTGGATGGGGCTTGGAGCAACCTGGGCTGGTGGGAGGTGTCCCTGCCCATGGCAGGGGGGTTGGAACTGGGTGATCTTTAAGGTCCCTTCCAACCTAAACCATTCTGTGATTCCGCGCTGCTCCCTTGAGGAGGTGGTTTCCCCCTGAGAGCAATGCGCCCAGCGATGTCTGACCATGATGCTCTGGCACAGGCCCAAGCTGGCGTCTTCTGTGTGGTCTGCTCTGACCCCTCAGTCCCAGGCATTGTCCCGAGGATGTTTCCCAGCAGAAGCGGCCCAGCAGCAGAAGGGAGAAGTCAGTTCTGCCTTGGCGAGTGCTTCATCGGGAACGATGGCCAAAAGCTGCTGTTTCTTCCCACCCATCCTTTAAGCCACAGCGACCTGGGGTGAGAGGAGGGGGGCAGCCTGCGGAATCGCTCCCAGGGCTGCTGCACCCCAAAGGTTATCAGTGGCTCCGCTCCACTCCGCCCCAGAGAGGTCAGTCCGCTGCGAGAAGGGATCAGAGGGCACGAAACCCTCTGCAAAACACAGCCAGGCCTGGTCAGGGCGGTTTGGAGCAAGTTTTAGCTGCTCACCATCAGCTCCTCCTACAGCAGGGCCACGGTGGCTGCTCTGTCGGCAATTTGCAGCTGCGCTTTGTTTGGGAGACTGAAGGTTTCCTGGGCAAATAAAGCCTCCGACTGGCTCTGTAGCTCGAGGAGATGTGCATCCTCTCGCAGCCTTGCAGTGAAGATCTGAAGCGGGTAATGACTCTGCTTGGCTAATTTAACCACTGCCCGACTCTGAATAATTACAAGCCCTTTTAGCTTTGTTCCCGCATAAGCCTTTAAGTGTTTTCTTTGGAAAAGGCTTTGCTCGTGCTAAACGCGGAGCCTGTGAGCTTCTCGGAGCCTTTCCAGGATGGCACGAAACGCAGGCTGCCAACAAAGCAGGCTGCGACGCGTGGGGAAGGCTGCCGGGTCTGGCGCAGGAGTGCCCTGGGCAGGGAAGGTGCCGATGGCAGCCAGAAACTTGATTTTCCTCCTCTCCTTTACAAGGAGGGAGGGGTGAGGAGGAGGAAAGCAGAGCCGCGTCGGACGACATCTTTCAACCGCACCTTGAACCGAGTAATAAAACTGTACTGAGGGATTAATTTTGGGTTCCTCGGAGCACCGCTTGCGGCGGAGCCGTGGGACATAAATTCTTCTGTCGGGTCAGGCGTTGCAGCCCGGCGAGGGGGGAGTGTGGGGCAGGCTGCTGGCCCGGGCCACCGCTCCGGTCCTGCTCCTGCACCTGCGGGGTGACCTTGTGTGCCATGGGATCGGGCTGGGAGAGCGCCGGCTGAGAGGCTTTTCATCCTATAGCTGTGCTGATGTAGAGCTGCTCTTGCATGTAAAGGAAGGCGCCGCAGACATACACCCATGCATTTGACGCTGCTTGATGAACTGGAGGTCATTTAGATGCGTTTTATAGCTGCATCTCCCTGGAGATGGCAGCAGGAAAGGGTCTCCCTGGGGGATGCTCCCTGGGGGATGCTCCCCATGGGAAGCAGACCCCAGCCGGGGCTCCCCGGCCCCAGTGGCACCGGCAACAGAGCCCCGTGCTGCCTCTCTGCCCAGCACCCATGCACATGGCCACATTTGTCCCGTTTTGGCAAGTCAGGGAGACAAAAGCCAGGCAGGGAGCTGGCAGTCCCCTCCCGCTGGGGACGGTCGCCTCAGGGCTGCGAGCCATTGCGCAGCCTGGGCAGCGATGGTGTTAAAATAAAGGCAATGTGTGTGGCATGGGCGAAGGTTTATGGCAATAAGCAGCTACCGGAGTTACGAGACGGGTCCGGCAATGACTTGATGTACTACGCTGCAAGCTGGGGGGAAAGCATGGCAGAGTTATCCAGGGTTCAGCGACCCCCTCAGAATTTATTAACAGCAATGGTTCGGTATTTATGTCTTAATTGTCTGCTAGACACAATGCCGCAGACAAGAAATGACTTATTTTCTCTCCTTGGCTCTAAAACATGGATGGCGTTCTCTCCCCCACTTTAAGAAGGGTTATAGCACTGTCAGAAACTGCTGGGGTATGTTAAAATGCCACCATCCAGGCTGGTAAGAGGGAGAAGGACCTGCCGATGTTTTCAGCATCACAACGTAACTTCTCCTGCAGCCCCACTGAAGAGCTGGCATCACACAGCGCTCCGCAGAAACGGGGAGGTGTGTGCGAGCGTGGCTGTGACACAGAGATGTGTTTATGAATGTAAAATAGTTATTTAGCAAAGCGCCAGAACTGGAGGCTAACTGATGTTAAATGGAGCAGCTGTTGGCTTCTATTTTCCTCCAGCAGCTTATCAGAGATCATCTCTTCAATCAAAGGCACTTAAAAAATCTCTGACAATCAATTCATATTCTACTCTGTGCTGGGGAGAGAAGAAATACTAATAAAAGACCTCCCGTGATTGCCTCTGTAATTTCCTTTGTACAAGATAAGTTTAGGTCCCAGTTCGTAAAGTACAACATGTAGGACATTAAGTTGTTGTTTTATTCAGAAAAATGCTGCCAGCCCTTAAAGAATTCAATTTTGTGATTCATTAAACCTTTATCCCACGTCTCTATATCACGCTCTTTGAATACATAATCCCAGACAGACTTGATTGGTAAAAAGATAATCCTATTTTTAGCTTGGAAAACCATCTATACAACAGCAAGGAAAACTTTCGTAGCAGAGCAAGGAAAAGCTATAAGATCCTGCGACGTTACGGTAACAACAAAATGCTCATTAAAACTGACGGCTTTATAGAAGCTAACTGGAGCCAGGGAAAAGACCGTACATAAATACATGAATGGCACTTTGTTGTGTCGTTATCCCATGTTATTCATGTCCTTGAAGTATCTCCTGCAGAAAAAAAAGTGCGTGTTGGGATCCCATGGAGACGAGTGAGACTGGTGCTGCCCATGCAGGGGGAGCGGGCTACGGCTGGGAGGATGGCTTGAATGTCTGACTGGGCTATGGGAGGACAGGCGATGGTCTGCTGCTTACCTGGGGGTGCGAGGCAGCTCTTCTGCCTAAAGAAACGTAGCGGGGACATCTCGAGGGGTTTCAAGGTTAAGATATGACTCTGCACTGCTGTGGCTCGTTTTACCCTTTGCACCACAGCAAAATGGGTTTGCAGTCTTTCTGCTGCTCGGATCTGAGCTTTTCTCTTGAAGAATGAACCAGGGTCTGTAGTTTTATTGCCTTTTCATCTTGGTTAAGGTCTTGACAAGAAGGCTGGATTGTAGCTGGCTGCCCCTGAGAGCCAGCAGTGGGCTGCTTGGGATGCTTCAGAAAGCAGCTCCCCTCCGCTGGTGAAAAAAGCCTATTAGGAAAATGCAAATTCACCAGAGAGCAGGTATCAGGTGAGAGATCTTCTCTCTGTCCAGGTGTTTGTGCTTAGGATAGTCATTTGGATGCGCTGGCTTGGATTTTGCTCTTTCTCCTAATTGTAAGTAATGGGAAAGCAGATGTTTAGGGCCATATTTAGAAAGGCACTTAGGTATCTAACTACCGCTGTAGGGTTTGCAAGCCCCAAACGCACATCTTCAACTCCCTCCAAAATCTCTACAAGGAGGATGTTTGGGTTTGTTTTTTTTTTCCTTCACATGATGCTCTTTTATGAATTAGAAATCAAATGGACGAGTGGGGAGCCAGGTGTCTGCCGGCAAAACTGTGCCTGCAACACCTCTGCTGTGGGCAGGCTGCCACCAGCCTCTGCCCCGGCCACCCCGGACCCAGCTCCCGACACCGCCCCGGCTCCTCAGGGCAGGTTTGGGTTTTTACTTTGTGATTTCAGTTTTTGAACCGGGCAGTGTTGGGCACACGGGTACAAGCTCCCGCAACCCCCAGCCTGGCAGCTGCCGGCCTTGTTGGCACTTCATCAGATTAAATGCGAGTGGGTTAATTAAGACCCGCAGCAGCCCAGCAGCCAGGACACCATGGTGACAGCCATCGCCTCTGCCTGATCCTTCCCAGGTGCTGAGAGAGGCTGGACGGGTAATAAGGGAGTAACTACCACATCCCCGGTGCTGCAATACTTTACGCTGCGGGGGCACTGGGGCCGGGGGCGTCCTGAGGTCCCCAACTCTCCCACCCTGCCTGGGACCCCCCCCCATAAATCCCTAGGATCCCCATCCGCCCCTTTCTGCCTCGCTTTCTGCCAGTCCTGCTGGGAACGGAGCTGTTTGTGTCTCCTGATTGATGGTGGGCATAAAACCCTCCTGCTGAGACGAGCGTGGTTTATTGCTCCGTAATTCATCCCCCGGGGGAGGCGGCCGCCCCGCGCCCCGACCGTGATACCCGGCTGCGGTGATATACGGCTCGAAGGCCACCGCGTGCCCTGCGGTCCCCAGCCGTGCCCCACGGTGGGATGGGGCTGGCGGCGGGGGGAGGACTGCAGAAGGGATTCGGTTCAGGCTGCTCAGTCTGGAGCTCTGCCAGGCACAGTGCCAGGTTGTACATATATATATACACACACACATGCATCTGAAGACCCTCTTCCTCAGCATCCCACTTGAAGTGGGGAGGTCCAGAAGCTCCCAATTAGCTGGAAATTAGCCTCTGGGCCACGCAAGGAGCAGCAGCCTGTGGGCATCTGCAGTCGTCTCAGGGCAACAGGTAGCAGAGCGAGCTGCCACACAGCGAGCATCGCCTCGTGCCTGACCTTTATCTGCCCGAGAAAGGAGAGCGATAACTCACCGGCAGCATTGCCACCGCCGACTTAATTGGTCTCATCTCACAAGTGAAGATAAAGGTCACTTCGTAGCTGAGTTCAGCCAATATGTTCTCCATATGGACAAGAAATGTTGCTTTTGTGTTAGCCATGTGCTGAAATAGGGCTTTTTTTTTTTTTCCACGGGTTTTTAAACTTCAATGTAGCTAAGCACCAGTCATTAAAAAATAGCTCCAGCTATGAGAAGAAGTTATGGTATTTATAGGCAGTTAAAAGAAGTCGCTGCTTCCCATTTAATGCTCCAGTTCAGCAAATCACTTAAGCGCATGGTTAAATTGCAGCATGTGATGAATCCTCCCCACCTTCGGCAAAGCATCGCAGCATGTGCTCACCTTCCCTTGCTATCCGAGGGACTTAAGCACGCTTTTAAGAAAGGAAAAGCAATATTTATGGGCTTTACGCGGGGCTGGGCTGAATCAAGGCCATTTTATTAGCAGAAAATGTAGAGATATTACATCAAAGCAAATGTTATTTATAAAGAGCCACATTCCTTTTCTGATGACAAGACAATTGTGGGAAGTGATCAAAGAAGGTTTGAAAGTTAAGGCGAAGGCGTTACTTGCGTGGCACATGGGAGAGGACAGTCCTCACCCGCTCCAGCTTATCTGCTCGCTGCTGCTCGCAAGCTAATATTGACATGGGCTCCCAAACACCATGCTTAAGGGCGCCGCTTGTTTAAATAGTGGTATTTAACATAACAAACACGATAATCATTGTATCAACACTCATGGCTGGGAGATCTTGCATATCTGAGGAGGGTTTCAGCCGCAGGGAGCTGGCTGCAGGGAGGGCCACTGGTCTTGGCATGGCCATGCTTTGTCACAGGCGAAGGGGGTGGCAGGGACAGGGGGGAGCATCCTCTCCTGACCCCGCTCTTGCAGAGGTGCCCAGCAAATCTCCATCCTCCACCACGCTTCTTCGGCAAGCCCCGGCTGAGCAGCTGCAGAGGCATTGAGGGGGACACGGGATTTGGGAGCTGGTGGCCGTCCCCTGCCTGACGCTGGGCACTGGCAACACCCTGCCTGCGTGAGGGGCATCTCTCCTCCCAGCTGGCCCCTGATGGTGGGTCCTGTGATGCTTGTGCCCAGTGCAAGGAGCTGTGGACTGTCTCCCCAAATCCTGCTACTACTAAAGAAGAAATCTGGTCCGAATTCAAAAGCCAGTCCTGGAGCCACCTGGGGAGGTGGGGTCCTTGGAGCCCTCTATGGCAGGGACATTGCCCAGGGAGCACCCACCGCATGGGACAAGCCCCCAGGCCCAGGTAAGGGGGTCACTTACCTCCCACGAGGAGGACAGGAAATGCTGGCTAAGTGTTCTCAAAACTCCTGGCATTAATAGTGCTTGCTCTGCTAATTACCCACCAGGGTGCCAGGCCCTGGCGGGACAGCAGGCGGGAAGGGGTTGGAGAAGCAAAGGAGGGAAGCCAGCGTGTCCCTGCCCTGAGGAGCTCCCCCACCATGTCCCCTGTGCCCGTAGGGGTGGCAATGCACGTTTCTGAAGGCTGAGGGTTGCAAGCTCACTCTATCCAACCTCATCAATCCTTTGCAGCAGGGACCACAAAAAAAGGAGCCTTTCCTCTGCAAGGTAACTCCCGGCGAGTGCCGGCTTTCATCAAAACGTAAATGCCTGAATAATCTCAGCCGATCTTTTCTCACTCCCCTCTCGGGACTGAGGTGCGGAGGATCAAATTCCTCTCCCTCCTTCCTGGAAACACAGCTTATCCAAAGAAATCCCGTTGTTACCCAAAGAAACCCTGTTGATATCCAAAGAAATCCCGTTGTTCTCTAAAGAAACGGTGAGCACGGGAACTCAGCACTGATGACCGGAGCCGGTCCCTGTCCTGGCCAGCCGCGGGAGCCGGGAGCGTGGCGGCTGCCCGGCACATGCTGCCTTCCTGCCGCGGCGGGCAGCCTGCGGGGACGGCCACCGGCGCCGGCCTGGGATTCACCGGGGTTGAGGTGAAATTTGATTGCTTCCTTTGCAGATGGCAGTAAGGCTGTGACCCAAAGGCTCGGGAACATCTCCGGTTCCTGAATTTGCTTCCCTTCGAATGCTCAATGCCAGAAAAAAAGAAAAAATATAGAAGTAGCAAGATCCCAAGATGTTTTGGTTTTGTGACGCTGGTGTCACTGCTGCCTGAGGGCTCGTAATCATTTGTGTTGGAGGCGGTGAGGGCAGCCCGGCCCCAAAACGGATGGGTGGTTGGGCAGACCCACTTTGGGCTGCCTGGGAGGGGACGTCTGCATTCGGGACCACTCCTCCTTCAGACATCTGTTAAGGCTTTGAGCCCTTGAAATCCATTATTAAAACCTCTCTTTGACTTCAGCAAGAGCAGCATTTCATCTTTAGGCTGGGTTTTGAGCAGGGAAGGGATTTCAGCTTGGGGAAGCTGGGCTGGATTAGTCTTTTGTGTACGGGCTTCAAACATCTTTCACATTCACTTTAGCTTTACCTGTGTTGAACCAGGAAATAAATAATGTATACGGGAAGTAGGGTAATGCATTGTGGCACCGAAACCCTGGAGATGGCTGAATAATAAATAAAAGCCTCTCTCCTTTTATCAGTGGCTTATGTCCTCGCTGGCTGAGTTATCAAGCTGGGCAGCCAGAAGAGCAGTGTAGGGGTGAAGGGAGAGGAGAGGGAAAGGCAGCGGGAGCACATCGGCTCTGCGGGAAAGCCCCTGGGACCCCCTGAGAGCGGCAGAGGGCTGCCAGCAGCACCGCCGGCCCAGATCCGGCCCCTGGGAGCCACGGTTAGCAGCCACCCTCTTCCCCAAACCCTGCCGCCCAGCACCATTTTGGGCTGTGCCCAGAGAAATCGGTGCATTACCTGCACGGTGTGCCTGTACAAGGGTTGCTCATCATTTTATGTGGCTGTATCACGTCAGGCTCTGTGCGTACATCGGTTCTGGCGAGGATGGGATTTTGTCCTACAAAGCAGTGTCCCCCTCACAGGGGGTCATGAGCTGTTTACAGGCAAGTGCTGAGACAGAGTTTGGGGAGTTTTGCTCGTTGCTTGGCCAGGGTGGTCCCACCAAGGCATGCCAGAGGCAGGCCCTCACCTCCACAATTTAGAGGGGAATTCAGTTCAGAGTGACCAATTTAGAGATAAGTGTTAAATCATAGAATCATAGAATGGTTTAGGTTGGAAGGGACCTTGAAGATCATCCAGTTCCAACCCCCCTGCCATGGGCATGGACACCTCCCACCAGCCCAGGTTGCTCCAAGCCCCGTCCAACCTGGCCTTAAACACCTCCACAGATGGGGCAGCCACAGCTTCTCTGGGCAACCTGGGCCAGTGCCTCACCACCTTCACAGTGAAAAATTTCTTCCTAATATCTAATCTAAATGTCCCCTCTTCCAGTTTGAAGCCATTCCCCCTTGTCCTATCACTACATGGCCCCGTAAAAAGTCCTTCACCAGCTCTCCTGTAGCCCCCTTCAGATACTGGAATGCCACTATAAGGTCTCCCTGGAGCCTTCTTTTCTCCAGGCTGAACACCCCCAACTCTCTCAGCCTGTCCTCCCAGCAGAGGCTCTCCAGCCCTCTGACCTCCGTCAAGCATGGAGTCATGAACTGTGGGAAATGCTGGGAAGGGCCATGGGAAAGGGAGGGCAAAGGGGACAATCCGAGCTGGAGCTGAACCCCGGGAGGAGAATGTGTGTGTGAAGACCCTCGGAGCAAGACCCATTTCCACGAAAGCAGGACCCTGCCTGCCATCCCGCACCGCAGCTGTGGCAGCTGTGTGCGCATCCCAGCGCCCGCTCAGCTGCTTCAAACAGAGGATGCTTTGGAGCTGCCATGAAGCGCTGGCAGCTGCAGGCACGGATCGCTTCTCTCTGTGCACACCTGCCTCCAAACCTTGTCACGGCACTGCTCATATTTAGGCTGCAGCAAAGAAATGTGTTTGATACTCAATGTTTGTCTCCTCTGAGGAGTGATCCCGGGGGTGCTGGAAGGTTTTTGGGTCCTCTTGCCCCCGTGTGTGCTCCTGGAGGGTTTGGCCTCGGACATCTGAGAGATGGAGCAAACGGGGGCTGACCCCATGGCTCTCCTCGGCACAGGGGGCTGCCCGACCACCTCCCGAAGGAGAGAAACACATGGAGTTTTTCTCCGTGAGACTTGCCGAAACCCAGATCGTTTCTGCAAGTTTCTGTGGCCGCTGGAGTTAATCGATGCAGTTTGTTTGCCTTTGGGGCAGAGGGTATCGATCTCCTTTGTCTCCCTCCCTCCTTGCGTGATGCCAGGTGTCTGAAACGTGTCCAACTCGTGCCGGTGCCAGGCCGAGTGGCGCCTGAATTATCACCTGGGTCACCCTGTTGCTGTTGGAAATGTACAATAAGCTCCCAGCTAAGAGAGAGAGAGAGAGAAAATAAAAAAGCCAACCCCCCCCGCTCCCAGCAGCTGCTCGGCAGCCCGGGCAGGCCAGCCCTCACCACACGTGCCAGCCAGCAAAAAGCGTGGCAGGAACAATGCCCAGAGCCAGGCGCTGCCGACTGCTCGCAGGGGGTGTCCCCATTCCTTTGGGACCCCCCCTCCACGAGGGCTGTTTGCAGAGGGTGGCTCCATATGGATGCTGCTCCCGCAGGAGGTGGCCGTGGCTCCCGGCTGCCGGGTTGTCCCTGGGGGTGGCTTTCCCCGCTCGGTGGGTGGCTGTGGCTGTGGCAGGGCTCTCCTCCTCCCGGCAGCTTCACTCTCCTCGTTAAACAGCTTAACACAATTCCCCTTCCAGCCTGGCTCTGCAACAGGTACCAGCTCTAAGGAGGATAACTCCAGAGGTGTGACAGCATCCCCCGCAAGGTTTGCGTGGGGGACTGGGTTTGCTGCTGTCAGGAGGGGGGTCCATGATCCACCCTGCACACATGCATTCTCACTAGTGGACTTCCATCATCTCCAGACAGAGAGGGGAGCAGGATGAGGCCATTGGTGCTGGGTCCATTTGTGTGGGTACCCTGAGTCTGTGACCTGCGTGGCCAGCTAGGTACGTACAGATATATATATGTACTATACACTGTGCCTGTGCCTGCTGAGGGCACGGAGCTGCAGCAGCCTCCCCTCTCTCAGGCTGTGGAATTCAGCTTGGTATGTTTTCCTCAAACAGTTAGGACTACACCAAGTGCTTAAAAACATATAGTGGGTGCTAGAGATAGTGACAGTGATCTAAGTATTGGGAGTCTAAAATAATAATTATTTGTTGCTTTATTTCTTTTGCGCTGTGGTCACTGAGGCTATGCATGGACCGGGCTTTTTTGGGGCAATTTGGAGAATCGAGAGAGGACTCTGTACATGATAGTGACAGTCATTAATTTCCCAACCAGCTAAGGAGAGATAACGATGGTAGTGCCCTTTCAGCGCTAGCAGCATGGGTAAGAGCCAGGTCACCCTGATGCCAGCCGATCCTGAGTGACCAGAAGAGCTCAGCCCACGTAACTACAGCTGGAGTTTCCCTCCTGTGTGAGCACAGGGACGACCTGGCAGCATCCCAAAGCGCCCAGCCTTTGGGTGCTGTGCACCCCTCAAAACTGGCTAAGGCACCCGCGAAGTGCTCGGACACCCGTCCCTTGATCAGACTGGATTCAACGGGAGCCGCTCGTACACCTCCAGGAGCGTAAACGAGCACTGAAGTAGCGAAGCGTGTTATTCTGGCACAGCCGAAACCGTCAGGAGTGCCCCTGCTAGGGCTGGCGAGGCAGGTTTAATGCCTCCTTTGATACACAGCAGAAGCATTCATAGAAAGCAAGGAACATTTATCAAACACCTGAAGCACGTGCTTCTGCACGGCTGATGGGAGCCAGCTGCAAATGTTTATCCTCGTGCCCTCACTGGGGGAGNCGAAAGCAGGACCCTGCCTGCCATCCCGCACCGCAGCCGTGGCAGCTGTGTGCGCATCCCAGCGCCCGCTCAGCTGCTTCAAACAGAGGATGCTTTGGAGCTGCCATGAAGCGCTGGCAGCTGCAGGCACGGATCGCTTCTCTCTGTGCACACCTGCCTCCAAACCTTGTCACGGCACTGCTCATATTTAGGCTGCAGCAAAGAAATGTGTTTGATACTCAATGTTTGTCTCCTCTGAGGAGTGATCCCGGGGGTGCTGGAAGGTTTTTGGGTCCTCTTGCCCCCGTGTGTGCTCCTGGAGGGTTTGGCCTCGGACATCTGAGAGATGGAGCAAACGGGGGCTGACCCCATGGCTCTCCTCGGCACAGGGGGCTGCCCGACCACCTCCCGAAGGAGAGAAACACATGGAGTTTTTCTCCGTGAGACTTGCTGAAACCCAGATCGTTTCTGCAAGTTTCTGTGGCCGCCAGAGTTAATCGATGCAGTTTGTTTGCCTTTGGGGCAGAGGGTATCGATCTCCTTTGTCTCCCTCCCTCCTTGCGTGATGCCAGGTGTCTGAAACGTGTCCAAGTCGTGCCGGTGCCAGGCCGAGTGGCGCCTGAATTATCACCTGGGTCACCCTGTTGCTGTTGGAAATGTACAATAAGCTCCCAGCTAAGAGAGAGAGAGAGAGAAAATAAAAAAGCCAACCCCCCCCGCTCCCAGCAGCTGCTCGGCAGCCCGGGCAGGCCAGCCCTCACCACACGTGCCAGCCAGCAAAAAGCGTGGCAGGAACAATGCCCAGAGCCAGGCGCTGCCGACTGCTCGCAGGGGGTGTCCCCATTCCTTTGGGACCCCCCCTCCACGAGGGCTGTTTGCAGAGGGTGGTTCCATGTGGGCGCTGCTCCCGCAGGAGGTGGCCGTGGCTCCCGGCTGCTGGGTTGCCCCTGGGGGTGGCTTTCCCCGCTCGGTGGGTGGTTGCGGCTGCGGCAGGGCTCTCCTCCTCCCGGCAGCTTCACTCTCCTCGTTAAACAGCTTAATGCAATTCCCCTTCCAGCCTGGCTCTGCAACAGGTACCAGCTCTAAGGAGGATAACTCCAGAGGTGTGACAGCATCCCCTGCAAGGTTTGCGTGGGGGACTGGGTCTGCTGCTGGCGGGAGGGGGGTCCATGACCCACCCTGCACACATGCATTCTCGCTAGTGGACTTCCACCCTCTCCAGACAGAGAGGGGAGCAGGATGAGGCCATTGGTGCTGGCTCCATTTATGTGGGTGCCCTGAGTCTGTGACCTGCGTGGCCAGCTAGGTACATACAGATATATATATGTACTGTACACTGTGCCTGTGCCTGCTGAGGGCACGGAACTGCAGCAGCCTCTCCTCTCTCAGGCTGTGGGATTCAGCTTGGTATGTTTTCCTCAAACAGAAAGGACTACACCAAGTGCTTAAAAACATATAGTGGGTGCTAGAGATAGTGACAGTGATCTAAGTATTGGGAGTCTAAAATAATAATTATTTGTTGCTTTATTTCTTTTGCGCTGTGGTCACTGAGGCTATGCATGGACCGGGCTTTTTTGGGGCAATTTGGAGAATCGAGAGAGGACTCTGTACATGATAGTGACAGTCATTAATTTCCCAACCAGCTAAGGAGAGATAACGATGGTAGTGCCCTTTCAGCACTAGCAGCATGGGTAAGAGCCAGGTCACCCTGATGCCAGCCGATCCTGAGTGACCAGAAGAGCTCAGCCCACGTAACTACAGCTGGAGTTTCCCTCCTGTGTGAGCACAGGGACGACCTGGCAGCATCCCAAAGCGCCCAGCCTTTGGGTGCTGTGCACCCCTCAAAACTGGCTAAGGCACCCGCGAAGTGCTCGGACACCCGTCCCTTGATCAGACTGGATTCAACGGGAGCCGCTCGTACACCTCCAGGAGCGTAAACGAGCACTGAAGTAGCAAAGCGTGTTATTCTGGCACAGCCGAAACCGTCAGGAGTGCCCCTGCTAGGGCTGGCGAGGCAGGTTTAATGCCTCCTTTGATACACAGCAGAAGCATTCATAGAAAGCAAGGAACATTTATCAAACACCTGAAGCACGTGCTTCTGCACGGCTGATGGGAGCCAGCTGCAAATGTTTATCCTCGTGCCCTCACTGGGGGAGCAGAGAGGGGTTTCCTCTGCTGCACGGAGTCGCTGTGCGAGCCGCAAGTTAAGCGTGTTTGGACCGGGGCTGATGGGCTCTGGCCCGTGTCGCTCGAGCTGAGCGGTGTGATGGGGCGTTACAGCGAGTCAGTGCTGGACTGTGAATAAATGGCCAAAGGAAGCTCAGTGTGGGCCGGTTCCTGCGCCCCGGCGGGCAGAGAGCAGCTCCCCGCAGGCGTTACACCGGGCTGGCTCCATTAGTCTCGGTAGCAAGAGAAATCCCAAACCAAGAATGAATTTTCTTCGTAGCAGCTGGGCTGCTTGGGCACATCGCTGTACCCAGCGCTCGCATGCCTTGATCGCTCCTTTTCATTTTCCTGCGGGAAACAGCAGAAAAAGCCCTCCTCCTGTGCCATGTGTCACCGGGGAGCTTAAGATTTCCCTGCGCAGCTGGGAACACCTCTTAGCGGTGCCAGGCATGTCACCCCCGCCGCACGGCCCTCGGGTACCCGTGCTGCGGTCGACGGGAGATGCAGGGCCCTCGGGAGATGCACAGCCCTCGAGAGAAGCCTCTCGCAGATGTAGCGATACCGGCCTGATCTGCGCTGCCGGCTCCATCGCCTCCCCAGGCACCTGCGCTGGAAGAGGGTGCAGGGGCACGAGTAGCACAGGACCAGCAGCACCCACGAGTGCTGGGTCTGGTCCCCACGATCGTCGTCTTGCTGCTCGACCAGGCGTCAAGTTGCACAGCCACTCTCTAGATCCGCTTTAAAATCCTCTGCACACACTATCGCCATTCACCAAAAGGTATTTTGACAGGGCTCCGTGATACACTAATTAGAACCAGTCACTTAAAATCCACATCTGAAAGGCGTTGTGGAATTGAGGTTCAAGGAGTGCAGGTTTGCTACAGATGCCGGATTCCTAAAGAACAATTTCCCACACCTAAATAATGATGTTTTCCATCATGTTACATCCATTAGCTATAGCTTGGCAGTTGCATCCATCATAATACGCTGTTTCAGGGAAATAAATGAGTGTATTTTTCTCTGTGAGAACCAAGGCAAAAATATCTCGCTGCTGAAATATTGAGGAGGTTTATACAGCCAGAGCAAGTGCAGATTATTGCTCTAATACGTTGATTCAGGCATTAACATACAGCATAGACTAGTCTGCTTTCTTATAATCCTGTAACTTCAGAACTAACATTTTCATAGTTACTACTTATTAAGTTTGCTTTTAAACTATGCAATTAGCCTCCCAGCAATGTTATTAAATGATATCATGACTCTCCCAGAACCAGCCTGGCTGTATTTATAGCTGTTCCCAGTAGCCGAGGCACTTTTTAGTCTCCTTGTCTTGGGAGGGTGTCTGCTTTCCCTTTGCTTTTTAAAAGCATTTCAATTGAATTTCCGACGTTCTTCCCCCCCAGGATGTATGTGCCAGCAGGTCCCTGATTTTCTGCTTCCAGAACAGGGACTCTGGTACTGCATTTCAGAAAGAACAGTGACACATATGCCTTCCCTGGTCTCCGTGTACCATTGATGGGAAGAACATTGACATTCCCGTCGTTCTCCGTCAGTGTCATTTCTGCTTTGCGTCGGAGCAGGGTGCGCTGCTCCGGTGGGATGAGCCGAGGAGGAGGGACGGAGGAGTGTTTCGTTTCGCTGTGCCCGGAGCAGCACCCCTCGCGTGCACTCCCCGGGTGTCCCTGGGTGCCTGTCCGCTCTCACTCTTCCATCTGTAAACTGGAAATGAATGCAGTTCATCGTCCATCTCGTGAGGATTAAGAAGTAGTTTGCAGGGCTCGCAGCATGCAGGACGCCAAGTAAAAGCTGCATCTTGCCGGTCCGAGGGGCCTCACCCAGTGCCTCTGAGGTCGGTGTGACTTGAAGTGGATTTGCCACCCCCTGGAAGAAGGAGATGGCCCATCTGGGGTTGATTTAAAGCCGTCCCAGTCTGCAGTTTAACTGCATCCATGAGGCTGCCGATGTGAAACTGCTCCTCGCCTGGGAGAAAGAGAGAGGAAACGCTCCCAGACGTCCCTGCCAGATGCTCCCCGCATCCCCGTGGGCACTGCCCAGCCCCTCCGAGCCCCCAAGAAAGGGTGGTGCATCATCTGCTGGGGTGCAACTGAACGGTGGGTTAGGTGGACAAGACTGAATGGGAATGAGCAATCAAATATACCACTTCTTCCAACTCTGGCCACAGTACTTGCTAGCTCGGAATCAACAGCTGAGAAAAAATAGATTGGGGACTGTAGTGGAGTGTCACTCTGCCCTGCTCTGGGACTGACACCCAGGTGATGTCACCTGGGTTTTCACTTTGTCACCNAACAGCTGAGAAAAAATAGATTGGGGACTGTAGTGGAGTGTCACTCTGCCCTGCTCTGGGACTGACACCCAGGTGATGTGGTACAGAAACGGCTGTACTGGGGAGGGGCAGAACCCCGGGCTGACTGATAAACATCACGCAAAGAGCAGAGAGTTTGGAAAATGTGCCAGTTAGAGATCTTCAGTGATAGAATCACAGGATATTTAAAAAGCTTGATTCCCAACGAGCCTGATCAAAGGGAAGTTCCTGAACCTNGGGAGGTGTCCCTGCCTATGGCAGGGGGGTTGGAACTCGATGATCTTCAAGGTCCTTTCCAACCTAAACCATTCTATGATTCTATGATTCTATGATTCTATGTGGTACAGAAACGGCTGTACTGGGGGGGGGCAGAACCCCGGGCTGATTGATAAACGTCATGCAAAGAGCAGAGAGTTTGGAAAATGTGCCAGTTAGAGATCTTCAGTGATAGAATCACAGGATATTTAAAAAGCTTGATTCCCAACGAGCCTGATCAAAGGGAAGTTCCTGAACCTCAGCTACAAAGTGAGACCCCATGCTGTAACAACACGAGCGCCAATCTCGGAGGCTTTAATACATCACAAGAGCAAAAAGTGCTCCTGGGACAGCGACAGTGGACACCACACGGAGCGAGTGAGCGGCAGAGAGAAGCAGGGTCTGGAATCAGGACCTTCCTCTCACATGCCGGGTGCTGATACAGAGATGGGAAACACCAACAGGATCTTCTGCTCCCAACAGTGCTGCTCCCATTGATTTCCAAAGCAATAAAATTGGCCTTTAGTCAACCACTGCAAAGTTGCATAAAGCATATTTGATGGATTACACCTATCAAAACTTTTAGCGAGAGGAACAGGTACAATTAACAGGCTGCGTACAGGATCTTCTCTGCAATTTTTTCCTTGACATCATCAGTAATTACCTGCACTAAACATGCTGCTGCTGCGCGCGGGCTTGTCAATCAAGAGGCAGCTCAGACCTGGAACATCATAAATTCACTGTCATAAATTTTGCTGCCAGGCTGAGGGAGAAGCGCTGTCAGCAGGGTACCTAGCATCCGCAGGGCTTCGCATCCCTCCCCATGCCCTTGCGGCTGAGCCCAGGGAAGCGAATTACTACGGAGCTGTGCCACACGCACCGGCTGAAAATGCCGGCACTTCCAGCTCTCCAGAAGAGCCATCCCACAATTACCTTATGTGAGCCTGGCAGTTCCCTCCGCTGGAGAGATACAAGGTTATTAAGCAAATATGATTAATGAATAAAAGAACCTCTGGCAGGCTGGAACGAGGCTCCGAGGCCCGCCAGGCTCCGGGAGGATTCGTCGGCTCGCGCTTTGGGAACTGCGTCAGGTTTCTGCAGTAATATGATTAACACGCTGTGTAATGGGATAAATCTATCCCAAGTGTCCCTCCGGTTAAGCCTCTGCGTGGACACCTGGGATGAATTTGGCCCTTTTACAGTGGATGCACTTGACAGAGCCTTACTGCTAAGCTGGAAGAAAGGAGGGTACTGAGTTACTGCTACAGCCGGGGAGGAGGTGGCAAAAAAGATGGAGAGGAGGGATGGATCTGGAAGGAAGCAGAGGGATGCAGCCCAGCCCCTGCCCTTGCCACTCTCCTAGAGCACCAGGCTGTGGGGTCGGAGCAGATGTGTGCTGAGCCTGTGTGCTGAGCCCGTGTGCCTGCTCTGCCCACGGCCAGCTGCCACAGCGTGGCACCTCCTGGCTGAAGGCGTGGGACTTGGCCACACACTCATCTGCTGCACAGCACTGCTGTCCCCAACTCCAGAAAACACTGAGCTGCCAGACCTTGCCAGCTGGAGGAATGGGAAGGATGGGGAGTGCTGCCTGCCTTATCTGCGGGGCCAGATTGTGAGCAGCTGCGGGCAGATAAAGAGCGATGGAGATCAGCTGGAGGAAGGCGTTTGCTTCCTCTGCAAAGCAAACTCTCTCTCCCTCTTCCCCGCATACCCTGGCAGCGGCCAGGCTACCTTCTTGAGCAGGGAATCTTCTCTGCCATAGGGGTAAAAGCAAGAGGATGGATGATGTAAGAGCAGGAACTTGAGTGATCAGCTTCGGTTTATTTGTAGAATTCTGCTTTCTCTTGCCCTATCGGGGCTGCTGCTGCTTCCTATCCCCCCTGCCAGGATGGGTGTCCCCTGCCGGGAGCAGCCCAGCACAAGCTGCACGGTGGTGGCTAGGCTCAGCTGTGGGTTCTGCTCTGGCATTGCAATGCTCTTTCATAGGCAGGCTCCATCCTGCTGTAGTGTCCTGTACACCATTAATTGCAATATGACATTTTTTACCCATTCCAATATACCTTCCATTTTAGGTAAGTTCCATATTTTTGTGCTGTTTTAATAATTCCCTTTGTTTTCCAGCCTTGGATAGTTTCATGCAACTGTTCATTGCAGTCCCTGACAGTTTGCTTTACTCTTGTAATTACTGAATGATCGCAAGGAATCGAGTCGTTTAGAGGAACTGCCTAGAAAGGGATTAATCGCAACCAGACCTCGTTAAAATCCCGTTGCCACACCAATTCCCCACACTTACAGAACCTGACCACAGTGTGAAAATTGATATTTATGCTGAGGAGTGTCAATGCGCTGCCTGTGCACCGTTCCCTGATTTACTGTCCTCAGGGGTTTGAACTCCAGGGCTGCAGTGAGATGCGCTGCTTGATTTCCAAGCCCCGAAAATGAAATAACTGTCCACCCGGGCCCTTCGGCACCAAATGTGATCAACACATTAATGCCACTAGATTCTGTGAATGATATAAAAAAGCCTCCAGCTTTAAGTTAAGTCACCTGATTTCTTGCACTCCGATTCCTGCAAACTTGTTGAACCAGATGAAAACAGTAGCAGAACGGTCAGATTTTGCAATAGGGATTAAAAGTCTGCTGCTGGGCATGACTTAAATTTATTCCTTTCAGCCTGTGGTCTCCCTCCATCCTGCTGGCTAATGGGGGACAGCCTCAGCGCACTGGTGACAGATTTCCAAAGAGGCCAAAACCGTTCCAGGAAGTTTTTCCGGAGGCGAGGTGACTCTCTGGGGCTGCTGGGGACAGGTCGTCTCCTCCCCAGGCAGCGTGTCCTGAGGCTGGCTGAAGAGAGCTCCCTCCCCGAAGCCTGGGACGGGTTTCAGACTCTGTTGAAAATGATAAAAATCTCTCTTAGTTACCAGTATTATGACACAACAAAATAGAAGCTTTTGTAATATTCTCTACAGTGGAAAAACTCTGCGAAAAAGTGTCTGTTGGCTTTGAAAGTCGCTCGATCCGATACTCTTAACAGATGGATGGCTGCTCGCAGCGATGTGGCTGCTCTCCGCTTGCAACCCTTTAACTCCCAGGGAGACATAAATGTTTTTTTAGGAAAGAGCGAGTTCTGCCCGAGATCACGGCCGTGGCCTCTGGGGCACGGAGGCAGCGGGCAGGAGAGACGGAGCCCCATGCCTGGCCGGGCACAGCCTGCCCAGACCCACGCGGTACCCAAGGCACCAGTGTGACATTTATACTCTGCAGCTCCTCCACGGGATGGTGCTAAGGCCTGGATGGAGCATCTTGCTGAAAAGGATGCCCAGGCACACTCACTGGAGCAGGGGATGCTAATAATTTTAATGATTCTGGTTTGACCAATAATGGATCTATTAATGTAGTCTCTGCAACTGGGAAAGACAGGTTTATTTCTGTACCTCTCAGGAGAGAGGCTGGAGCTATTATAAAGTTACTAAGCTATTATTATACACAGGTATTAAGGCTGAATGAAGAAGTCGAGTGTTATGAGGGCGTATGAAAGAGAATCCTCAGAGGTGCACAGGAGAAGTTGGGGGAAGTGGTGGTGAGGCATTTGTAGTGGGAAGGGGCTGGCTAAGCTGTGGGACCAACCAAAACCAGAGAAGAAAAACCATAAGTCCCCTTTGAGTTCTTGACAAGGTGTGTAAACCATTTGCTCCTGCTATATGGCTCATTTGTGTGGATTCCTACAGGGAGGTGAGCACGAGACCCAGCCCCACGCTGAGGATGTCCTGCTCACCAGATTTCTAACCGCTGTTGTGCTCTGCGGCAGGAGCAGAGACCAGCCGACCTCCGAACCTCAGGGAAGAGCCCACCTGTGATTTCAGTTGTGGTGGGCCTCTGCAAAAATTACGTTGTAGCCTGCAAAGCTTGTGTGTTCGGTGTGAGTGAGTGTGCAATGCCTGTAAGGTCCAAATTCAACCCACTGGCTGGAGGAGGGAAGCTTGGCGAGAAGGGAGGATGCTAGGTGGAGCTGGCACATGGAGAAGACACCTCAAAACCTAGTGTGGGTAGCGTCTTGGATCTGCTCAGAGCTTAGAAGCTCTAAACACAGTGGGACACAGCAGCTGGATCTTTTTCCGGCAATCTGAACATCCACCACAGGGAACAGAGCCAGGGCTGTGACACACGAGCGCGAAACGTTAGTCAGAAAGGACAAATGGAATGCGAAAAACCACCAGAAACTCCCAAAGTGGGTCAAATTCCTTGATGTGTCTAACAATAGATGTAGGACGGGAAGGGCAGGGTCAATCTGGTTGCACGCCCTCCTGCGCCTCCCCAAATCTGGGCTCCACCGTGGGTCTGAATCCATCATGGCGAAATTCAATGCAGGCGGCTGAAATCGTGGAAGCCAGAGGCTCCGGCTGTGCCTCCTCCACCCGGGCCTGCCTGGCATAATATTAGCTTCACGCCTGAGCGAGGAGGACTTGGCTTATTAAACTTGCAAACCTGCCTTGCGCGAGCCCTTGGGTATTTAGGACTGCCGGGTCTCTGGGGCAGGATGCTCTAATGCTACTTTTACGCCACGTCTACCGCAACGCGGCCTCCTTAATTGGCTTGTGGTTCCCACCAGCACTGCAAGCAAAGAACAAGCGATGGAGAAAAATCTGCCAGCACCGCTGCTACCGTTCGGTGCCGACGCATCATTAGTTCACGTGTCGTCTCTCTCCCCAAAGACAAACTACCTGGGTAACCAAAAAAGGTCTGCAGGGAGGATGCGCAGCAAAATCCAAGCACAAGGTGTGGGGGGATGCAGGCGGTCCTCATCCACGAGGCGCCCCCCCTGCCCAGCCCGCTTGCTCCCCCCCCACTGAGTCCTGACTTTTCAATAGCATGGGGGGGAACTTGCTGTGAAAGTTTCTCCCCCCCTCTACTTTTTAAAAAAAAAAAGCCCCCAGCCCCCACACTGGTTCCCTGCTTTAATCACCTTAAAACAACCCTGGAGGAGCGAGACTAGGGTAAATAAATGTGGGAACCAGGGGAGTTCTTGAACTGTTAAAGAAATCAATATAAATCACAGAGTAACCTTGCCCTGATATCTTTCTTATCACCTCTGAGGCTCTACCTGCCTTTGTCTAACAACAATCTCAGTTAATTAGATAATTAATCTAATTATCTAATTAGGTGGAATTGCTAATAGCTATTCCACCTAATTAGGCCAGTGGCTGTATCTCAGCAGCAGCGGTTCTCTCTTTCTGGCTAACCCTCCACCTTCTGCCATGCCTGAAACCGGGCTCTGACACAATTCACGGCTCTTTGTTTGCTTTAACCAAAACCACCTGGAAACGGTTTTACGTTTTCACTCAGGCTTTCCTTGAATGAAAGCAAGGTGGCCAGTTGGAAAGTAGAAAAGGAAGCACTCAGCAGAAGATTAATTTTTTAGCAATGAATGCAGTAAGCTCTTCATTTTTTTAATTCATTCTCCTGGTGTAAGATTAATTTTAGCTCTGAACACAGCAACCTGTTATGAATTGATCCTAGGGAAACGTATTGCTCCGAGGCTGGGGAAGCAACATAAGTAGCTTTTTTTTGCCCCCTTTATTTGGACAAGTTTAGCTAACTCATGGCTGCGGTCCCAAACACGGTCTCTTCTCCTGCAGAGATGCGGGTTGTTCTCTTGCTGCAGCTTTCCCAATCCGTCCTATGTGCGATGGCACAAGGGAGCAGCCCAGATTTAAACCCAGCCTGAAGCTGTTGGTCCCCCTGGCAGCAGAGTCTCGCGCTCATCCCTGCAGGGATGCTGTAGCTGGCAGCACCATGACACTAGTTCTGGACCGGCGATGGCAGCACCACTATCCACTCAGGAGCTGTGGATGCATTTGGGGCTGCAAAGCTACCATACAGCACTTATGGGTTTTTTTTTTTCCCTTAATGCCTAAATTGGATTTAAGGGCATTTTTGTATGTTCCAAAACAAATCGGCAGCTGTCTGCGAAGCAGGCATCCAGACTTGGCCCTGAGAAAAGATTGATGTGCTCATGCTTTGCACCCAGACCTCTGCTTTCTTGGGATCCCACTTTATGCACCAGCCTAAGCGCAAGAAAAGCCTTTCAACAGCTGAGCAGTCAAGGATTTAGACTCTTCCAGTCCAAGGAACACCTGATGGCTCACGCCATCACCATCAGTTGCTGAAGAGCCTCGCAGGAACCCCTCCAAAGCCTATAGCTGTGGCAGGGCATCACTTGGTGCGGTGCTCGGGGAAGGAGGCGTTGGGCTCAGAAATCAGCACTGTGTGTCGCAGAGTCCACGGGAACCCTGGCTGGAGTCTAGAGAAGATAAAATGGCCAGGTAGGTTCTGCAAGAGCATTTCTGCAGTAGACCACTTCTCTCTCCTGGAAATGCTTCCTTCCCACTGTGCTCCCAGGTGAATCTGGTGCAATAGCATCCAGACCTGTGATCTGGTTCTGGGGAGAGAGTCCTGCTCCTGCCTACATGCTCCTGCATGACTGGGATGATAGGCAACAGATGAATCCATGGCTTTTCATTTTGCTTTCTCTGTTTTTTTATTGTTGGTATTTTTTTTTAATATATATATAACTGAAGCACCATAAAATGTCTCCTTGGGGTAGTTTGATTTTTCTTTTTCAAAAAAAAAAAGTTATATATATATTTTTGAATGGCTTGGAGCAAAGTTGTCTCAGCATTTTCATTTTGAGGTGTTTATTACAGCATAGTGAAAATTCACATTTAGTTGAAACTTGGCAAATGTTTTTTGGCTTGAAGCAAGTTTTCTTTTGAAGGAGTTTACTATTAAGCGTTTAAGGGGTTTTTTTTCTTTCTCTCTGTTTTCCTTTTCAAAAAGCAACACCTTCCAGAACTGGGTTCAGAAACACCAGGCCACTTCTGCAGCAAGCATGAAAGCTGCGAGTCAAGCACAGCGCTGCAGCCATTCATGCTTTTTCTGACATCTGTTAAGGGAACAGGAGGAAGGGAATTCAGCTGTACTCTACAAGAAAAGAGGCTTTTTTGTTGTTGTTTTGGTGAGTCCCGCGTAGCTGCACTCCCACCAGATGCCGGTGATCCTAATGCCAGCTGCGCAGAGCACAGCATCTCTGACTGCCTGGAGCCGGTCCCTTCACACGCCCCAGAGCAAGCCAAATTTGCTGTACCTGTAAGAAAATTGAGTGTGTGGCAGGCTTGTTGTTCCATGACTTAGCTGTGTATTGAATAACGACATCCCTGGCAGGGTCTGGGATCATGTTGTTACAGTTCCACTGGCATAAATGCATTTACTGCTGATCTGGTTTGCGCTATGGCCTCGATATCGATGACACAGTCTATACTTTGCTTTATACTCACATGCTTTTCTTTTTTTTTTTTTCCGGTGTGCAGCCCCATCTGGGTCCCAGGATCGCTCAGCGGCACTGCCAACCTCCTCTGCCCCTTTTGAGCCTGTAAGCTGTGAGATAGGTGAGGATGAGGATGGGCAGAACAGGCAGCCACATCTCAGGCAGTGCATCAGTAGGGCCTGCCTTAACGGCCACGTGTCTCCATGTGGAGGTGGGCAAACATATCCAGAGGCAGCCAGGACCTTCCTGCCACCTGAGATGATTCCTAACCCTGAACCCAAATGGAGTTTCTTCTGAGATTCCAAAATATTGTAGACAGGGTTGGGGTTTGGTTTCCCCCCCCCACTTCAAGTTTCTAGCAGCAGCCAGAAGTGGAAGTGCCAAAGTCTCGAGAGTGACCCTGGTTTCTCTGTCTTGCAAACTCAGAAAGATTGATGAGAGCTGATAATCACCCTTACCCTTGCTTATTTATCAGCTTAGTATCCCCCCGAGGGGGTTCCCAGTGCCCTGCTGGAGATGGCTCTGCCCACACAACCGTGCCGGCTGGCTGCCACAGCAGGAAAAAATAGCATTGGTGCTTTTGGTCCAGTCCTTCTGGTGCTTTTTCTATTTTTGCTCTCCTGTTGAACTTTCCACAACAGAATTGCGGCTGTGCTGTGAAGATACCAACTTATTACCACCGTTTTGTATCACAGATACAACAGTTTCACTTCAATATTTAAGGTACCTTGGTGGGACACCTGCAGTTGGACAAGTGTGAATTTGGCTCTATCATCTGCACTGGGGCTTTTCAGCCCCTTCCATGACACATAATTTACTTAGGGGGTTGAATTACAATGTTGATTTGTTGGTTTCCCTTCCTCTTTCCCGCCCTTCATCTTATCCTAAATTTTTTTTTGGTATTTTATTAAATATTATTTTTTGACACTGTGCTCCCACGTATCATTGCTATGCAGATATTACACAGATCTATTTACCATTTTCCACTTGCTGTGCTTCGTTAGTCTATTCAGCAACTTCGTGTCTTTCCTTGTTGCGGGCTTCAATGTTCTACAAACAGCGTGGAGCTAGAAGATCAAGGTGCTTTTTCTTGGTTGCCAGCATCTAGCACAAAGGGGGAGGCAGATTTGGAGACGTTGCTTGTTTCTATGGATAATAATCAATAAGACCCATTAGGGAGACAACTACATACATCACTAAACTTTGACCTCTGCTCTCCAGAGCGGTCCCAAGATGCCTATTCATATGCTGGTGACATCCAGATTGTGCTATTGCAAAAGCCTCTTTGCTTGGGAAGGGATTACAGATTTAAACTGCACACAGCCTTCGCTATCTGTAGAATACAGCATGCAGGATGCTTAGCTAGAGCCTCTAGTTTTTGTTTCCTTTCTTTTCTACTCGGCCGAATTTTATATTTAACGCTGAGTTTTTTTACGCCTCTCTACCTTTTCAGGCTGTTTTCTACTCCTGTCTGTCTGGCATTTTAAGGGTTTGCAGACCCCAGAGATTCTTGGCACTGGCTGTTGCTTGCATATTGCTCCTCATCTTTCAGATCCTTTTTCTACCACGCTGTTCTTCGGCAGGCTGTTTCTGATAGAAAGTTTTTGGCTTGGTGTTTGAAGTTCCTGAGAGTCGGCATTTGATCACTTGCTAATTCAGTTCTAAAACTATTTTCCAAAGAACCCATGAAAGACTATAAATAGATTATATTAGAAAAAGAAAACTTTTAAAATACCCTCATTTTGCTGAAGAGAGGAAGTTTTAAGTTTTCTGAGCGGGAAAACACACATACCAAATGTAGAAGCAAATTGGAAATCCCTGGGTGTTTGAGAAATCCATTTCTAGGCACAAAAGCTGGGATGAAGAGTTTTCTTCTCCCTGTACCTCTCCCCTTCCCTTGAGAGAGCATCTACTGAGATTTGCTGGCTGAAAACAAGTCAGACAAGCTTATCTGGCGTGGGTGAGGAGGCAGAGGCAGGACTCTGATGACAGCAGTAGGGTCTGACCTCAGCGGGATCACAGGGGCAGGAGGGGACCACATGAGCAGCTCTGCTGTGTGATTCCTTCTGTAAGCGATCAAGGTCCACCTTTACATTGACTGCCTTTTCTCCTCCCCTTGCGAGGCTGTTTCTGTTCCCTGCTCCTCTGAAGGTTAGAAACAGATGTCTAGTTTTCAACCTACATGTCCAGCACAGATCAGTTGTGCTCTTCTTTCTTGTCTGCCAGCTCTTTTATTGCTGTGATGTGCTGCCTCCTTCCCCAGTGTGTTTTTTAAAGAGTGGTTACATCCCCTCCCAGCCTTTGTTTCCTTAGGCTGAGCAAGTTGAGTTTGTAGAGGCTTCTTTCATAAAATAGGCTTTCCATTCCTCTAACCATCCTAGAAACTCTTCTCCATGCTTGTCCTGGCTTGAATGCATTTTTTTTCTTCACCTGGAGAACGGTAGTTCCAAGATCTTGCCTGTGCACTGTTTCCCTGTCTCTCTTCGTTGGTACTTCTGATACCCTCTGCCTGACACTGACCTTTTCAGGAGCTAAGTCACACCAGCGGCACACAAACACCTGAGAAAGGTCTTCTCCCTCTTGTGTGCCAAACCAACCACCTTCTGCTCTAAGTTAGAAAGTTTTATTATGAGCACCCAGCTGCCTAAGTCGGTAACACCATATTTCATCCCATTTCCATTTTGCTCTCCCTCAAAGTTATTATGTTCTTCCAATGTGACATTCTGTTTCTCATCTTCAGTTTATTAGCACAGTCCCTCCTTTTCCTAAGGGGGTCACTAAGGAAAATATCAAGTAATGTTTATCCCAAGGCAGTTTATTTGAGGAGCTCTACCACTGACCTTCCTCCAGCCCTCTGGTTCTCCTTGCTTCTTCCCTTGCCTACTTTGCCATGCCGTTGCTCCCAGCTCAGCTAAAAATATCCCATCTGAACGTGCATCCCAGTCTTTACTGAAATCTGGAAAATGGCACACTGTGTGGCAACTCTTCCTTATCATTTGTTTCTCTCCCACAATTATCAGTGAAGTCTCTTCGTGTCCCTGCATTAATCCGAGACACTCGTTAATTCAGTATGCTTTGCTGGAGCATGCATAAATCTGTGGTGCACCAGGGCCATCCATCCGGCAGTGCTGTGTTTACACAACCCCTAGCACAACACTTTTCCCCAAAAGCTTACAAACTCAGCCCTGGGCCACGTTTTCAAAGATGCTGTCAAG
Source organism: Anarhynchus alexandrinus (assembly GCA_008711295.1). Classification (NCBI taxonomy): domain Eukaryota; kingdom Metazoa; phylum Chordata; class Aves; order Charadriiformes; family Charadriidae; genus Anarhynchus; species Anarhynchus alexandrinus. The sequence goes on along the minus strand of VUYV01000205.1, from coordinate 835,991 downwards.
TGTTAAGTGAGATTTCCAAGAGTAGTTTCCTCCTGACTTCTCGCTGGCACCTGAAGCCGATGGCAGTTAATGCTGTGCTTTGAAAGCACGAGAGGGTGCGGTTAGTTGGCCACCAGTGTCTCTGGCCAAGGCACGCTTTCTGGTTTGGTATTTTGTTTTGTGGTGAAGACTTCCAGGCTTCTGAGAGTAGGCTCCCGCTTCCCTTGCCAAGGATGCCCTCACGGTACGGCAAACATTATGATACTTTGTGTGAAGTCCGCCGGCTTTCACAAAGCCTCTTTTTCTTCCACCCCTTGATGTCTTCTCCTCATCCTGGAAACCTGGGGAGGCCAAACACATTTAATCCCCTTCAGCAGGACACAGGGAAACGAATGCTGGCTGTTAAGGTGCTCTAGTGTAGCCGGTTCACACCATTTCTACCCTCGATTGCTAATTTCCCTTTCCACCCACTTCTACTAAAAGGTGCTAATCATGTGGTGATACATAACTTCGCTGCCCCAGAGAGAAGCTGCATCACTTCTGATCCTTTTAGATCTGGTTAAACTAATAGAGACCTGTGTCCTGAGCCCAATTCCAACTCCTGTGTAACAAATTCCTTATTAAATCCACAGCAAAGTCATTTACCAGTGGTTAGACTTCAGGCTGTTCAGGACAGCAGTCACTTCTGAGAAGTTACGCACATCTGATGCAAAATTACAAAAATGCATATTTACCACAGTGACCAACGGGGCCGAGAAGCTCAAGTTAATATTTATATTTGGCATTGAACCCTATGCACAAATACTGACTTTGGCTGCGTGTGTAGCATCCCGTTTTTTTTTTTTTTTAAATCTGTTTATACCGATGGCCCAGTTGCAGGGAAATATGCCCGTGCTCTGAGCACCCCGGGTTTCGGAGGCTATTAACAGGGTGCTTAGCTCGGGGCTGTGCCTCCGAGCATCCCTGGCCAGCTGCTCCACGGAGGGTATGGACCATCAGTTGCTTTTGGGGCTGAAGCAAAGAAGCAGGAGCAGCTGTGGTGCTGCTGGGGTGAGGAACGATTCGGGCAAGGGAGATGCGGATGGAGATGCTAAGCTGGTGCAGAGGGGTAATCGTGCTCCATCTGCCTCATCCCAACATCTCCGTACCTGACACAAGGGATGTACTGATGCACAGCCAAAGCTTTGCTGGGCTGTGATCTCCATGGTAGCTCCCAGCATAGGCTGTGGTAGCCAGGTTGGCCCGAGAGGTTCATGCCCTGCTCTCCCAGCCGCTGTGAGCGTGCCCGCCTGGTGCCGTGTCTCTGGTCATGCCCTGGAAGCATCTGCAACCAGTGTCTCTCTACAAGGTTTTTATTATTAAAGATGGGGGAAGGGGAGAGATGGAAATAAGTTGTTTAACAGGATCCTCTTGCAGCTGAGAGTGCTCTCAAGCAACGAGTTGCACACAGTTGGCACTACTGAGAAAGCAGCATCTTCTGGAGGCAAGGGTGTGGGAATTTCCTCAGGTGGATTTACCACCAACTGAACAGTACCGTGGAGTCCAAAACATCTAGCTGAAATGAGTTTGGTTTGAAAACCTGTGCCATAGATTCACGTGTGAGCCTAGAAATTTACTCCTTTCACTTTTCAAGTGCTGGAGTTAATGAGAAAAAATGCTAAATGACTTGCCCAAGGCTGCCTTGTGGGCACTTGAGAGCCCGAACTCCATTAAAAATCCCCAAATGCTCAGTGGGGTGCACCGCCCGTGACACCTCGGTGAATTTTGAGCCTGGCAGGATAACTCACTATGCTAACGCCATGGTGTGAAAGAAATACCCCACCAAGGCTGCTGTAATTCAGTCTGACTGTATTTTCAGCCCTGTTTTCTGCCAATGGTCCCTATCTTGGTGGGTCAGTGCCTGGAAGAGTCAACGGGGAAGTGCTGCCTGCAGGATGCAGCATCCCAAAAGCTGGATCAACGCGCCAGCCCACCAGCAGCTACCGGGCTCCTCCAGGAACCGTCCGTGAAGGCAGAGACACCCACCTGTGGCTTGAAGAGTGTTTAACAAACCGGGAACGATTACCTCCCAGTGCGTGCCCGTGACTGAATGAAGTCACGCTGTACTTGGGTTGCCAAGATTTTCACATGTGACTGTGAAAGCGTTATTTGCTGAGGAAGGAAGGTTTCCAGGGGAATTGATAAGAAAGGATGTAGTAGGTTTTTGGAAAGAAAACAACTTTTGCTATGAAAAGAAAACAGCAACCCTGAAACTTTTTTGAGGAGACAAATTGCTTTCTAAAAATGGGCCGTAGCTCCTCGGTGTTTCCACAATAACTTACTCTGTGCCTGTGGTGGCTGTCGCTCTGTGTAACGTGGCAATGGGAGCTAAGGGAGGCAGCTGTGGCAGAAAACGGGAGTCAGACCGTGCCCACATCTCCTCCCAAGCTGAAATTACAGCGCTTTCTGCCTTTCTGTGCTGCTTCTCAGGTTCTCCACTGCCCTTGTCCCCAAACACGGAGTTCTTCTTGTTCCCATAAACATCATTGCCACAAAGTTCTGGTAGCGATTGCACACCAGGACTCTGCGTGTGCTCACCAGACCCCATAAGCACTGCTGAGTTACTGTTCCCACACAGATTCCCAAAGCAAACGTTACTGCTGTAATCTAAAAGAGCAAAAATGTTTGGAAAACAGCAGATGCAATGGGAAAATGACACTTCCTACATGTGATAATTGTGCAACCTTAACTCTGCCCTTGGAGTATGTCTGCTTCTCGCTGTATTGTTTGGGAACTTGCGTGGCGTAGAAAAAAGTCATTGGAAGTCTTCGTCTGTACAAATCGCAGTTAAAGCGGTTGGCGGAGGTGCCGGCAAGGGTTAAATTACCTGTGTGGGGCTGGGTAGGGTAAGTGGATTACATGCAGCTATTAAACACAGAGAGGTGACCCTGTCAGCATGATTTGACTGTTAAGATGGGCAGCAGTGGAGGGGGAAAAAAACACTTCTGTGGTTTGTGAGTGAGCCCAGACCACCAAAGCTTTAAAGCGCAGGACACGGGTATGCTTTCCCCATGTCATGGTTGGAGTGTATCCTGCCTTAAGCCGCTTACATCGATTTGCTTTTTAAGCAGCAATTCTCTTAACTTTTTTTGATGTATTCAGCCAGAAGTTAACTTTGTTCAGACTCTCTTCACCCTCGCATCCCCGTTCCCCGGGCACAGCCCCGCGCAGCCCACGGGCACCCCTCCTGCATCCCTCCTGCCTGCACCGTTTCTCTCCTGGGGATGAAGTTTGCTCTTCGCTGGCGGGAGCCGTTAGCTTGGCTTAGTCGCCACTGAGAAACTGGGAAAGTATGATGAAAAAATGCCTGCCCTGCAAGGCTCGCGCGGCTAGGAGCTGTTGAACCAACTTTTGTCTTTATTTATCACTTGTTACGGCGGCCCTTCCCGAGCTGTTCGTTGTTGCCCATCTCCTCCTGAGGAACCCGCCCTGCCTGAACAGTGGCTCAGCAAAGATGGCAAGGGCTCGTCCTCGCCATGTTGCCCTCCATCCCGCCACACCGCCCTCCATCCCGCCATGCCAGCCTTTCCCCAGGCGCCAAGGGGCTGGGGGGGGACAAGGCCCAGCTTGGGGCAGCGCTGCCGCTTTTTGGGATGTGACATTTTTTGCCACCCTGGGAATTTCGCAGAACCACAGCTTGTGCTTTCGGGGGAGTCGATCGATCATTGAGGGATTGATGGGAACGCTTCTGGAAGACTATGGCAGCGCCGCCGAAATGCCTTCGGCTCGGTGCAGGCTCGTGACCTGACCCAAAAGGAAAGGAAATCCGTGAAAAGGTAGCAGCCCAGGTATCCGTGAAGGCACAGGGAGCCCCTGCCCGAGGACAGGGCACGGAGCAGAGTTCGCTCCAGGCTGCCCAGCCCTGCGGGGCACCCTCCAGCGCGGCCGCCCGGCGGGGCGAGGGCAGGCGCGGGCCGCCCTTCCCTCAGGGAGCGGGCCTACTCCTCCCCGTCCCCCGCCGGGTGCCCCTCGCCGCCCGCACCCCTCTCCCGCCCCGCGGGCAGCACGGGGCCGCGCTCTCCCCTCACGGGCTCCCGCGGGGACGGGCAGGCGAGGAGCCCTCCGAGGGGGAAGCGACGGGACAGGAAGGGGCCACCGCCGCCTGAGAGGAGCCCGCCCTCCCGCCGCGGCGGGGTCCCGGTGCCGTTGGGGGGGGAGGGAGGGAGGCGGCCCGAAGGGGCTCCCGGCCGGGGGCGGAGGTGGGACCCGTCGGGGAGGCGGTGCGAGGGGCGCTCCCCGCTCTCCTCCCCGCCGGGGCTGGCGGCGGGGCCGCCCCCATTGGCCGCGGCGCGGCGGCGAGCTCCGCCCGCCGGAGCGGCGCGGCGCGGGGAGGGAGAGGAGGGAGGAGGAGGAGGGAGGGCGCCGGGCTGCGCTGCGCTGCTAGTCTGGAGCGGAGCCTGGCAGCGGCAGGAGCGGCGGCGCGGGGGTGAGGAGCAGCCGGAGCCTGCTGGACGGAGGCAGCCCCGTCCCCCTCCCCCTCGCCTCTTTCTTTGTGCGCAGGGCAGGGGCGGCCCCGATCCATGGTCATGGGCGACAAGAAGAGCCCGACCAGGTGAGC